>VWZZ01003511.1:82069-123022 GCA_013399095.1 Psophia crepitans
CCCCCGGCCAGCCCCTTTTATAGGGGCCTGATGGCACAGGGTATGGAATAGCGGCCAGCTCAACTTACCTGGCCCGGCTCTGAACATTAACCCTGTCCTGGCCAAAGCCAGGACAGTTACTTATCGAGGGATATGATATTCTAGAAAATGATAACTCAAGAATAATTGGAGACTTGATTAAATATTTGCTTTCAGTTTGATAGTGTGAGTAACAGTAAGACACTTTCCAATCAAGGGAAGCTCAAGCGAGAAGAGCTGAAGAACATGTCTGGTATACTGTTATGTTTACAAGGTGCTATGTCCAGGTTAAACCCTAGTGTTTAAATCCTGTCTGTGTAAAAAGAATTTGATTGTCAAGGTCCTAAATCTGTGCTTGCTTTCTTCTTGTATTTTTAAATCTACAATAACCTTTCAGATCAGGAGTTCTCGATGCTTGGTTGACTATTGCACATAAGGAGACAGGCCTAAGGTCTTTCTTAGGTATTTAAAGCCATCTATTCATCTCTTTTCTGAATAATTTTTGCTTTCAGGCAGGTTAAATTGTGACTATATGGATTTCTTCAATTTACCAGAACTTTTTCCTGCTTTACCCGTTGCCAAATCACAACTCAATCAGTTTAACAAAAAAAAAAAAAACCCAAAAAAATAAAAAAATCAAAGACTGTGGAGTTTTAAGTTATTTATCAAATGTTAGCAGGGAACTGAAAAGCACCTTTAACACATCTACTTGTGACTTTGCCAAAAGACAATGAGAATTAGCATTTTACTACCTGCTAAAAAAACCCCAACAACCCAAAAACAAATCCACAAAAGCACTGTAAGAACAGCACTGGTAGTAGTAATCTAAAAATCAATGTAATGTAATATAATGCAATGTAATCTTCAGATACTGCTTTCACCCTCTTTGCTGACTGGAAAACATTTGCTAATTGCTTACCCCCCCCACTATTCTCCTTCTCTCTGCTGAGCCTCCCCATCACTAGCTGCGTATCATCACTCTTTAAAGTCAGCAGCAGTCTGCTAACACAGCAATTAGTTGAAGCACCAAAAGCGGCGGGTGTTCAATGTGTTGCTTTTCTGTGTCACATCAACAGCATTTATCATACACTTGCAAAAGATTAATAATATACAGATGGATTTGCTATATGCTTTTATTTTCTCTGAATAAGAGATGCATACCAGCTATTAAGTTTTTGCAAAGAGGTTTCTCAGACCACAGAAGCTGATGGATCAAATCCCAGGATCCTGACCCACAACTCATGCCGTGTGCCATCAAGACTCCAAGCCATTTACTGAAATATTATTAATCTGACTGAATGTAGGAATTTTATTTTGGAGCCAGTTGTCTGGTTTTCCATTATTGTCAGTGGGAAGAAATAGATTGTTTCTCTGAAGCTCTTTCTTTGAAGTACATGTGTAAACAGTGCATTGCTATTCTGGGACAGTATTATGAAATTAATAAAAATGGAAATAAAAGTTATATAAGCTGGGCCTCAAACCAAAATGATCTTGCCCATATGTAAGAACAATATCAAGTATTATTTGGTACTAGCAAATGACCTAGTTTAAAGCTGATTTCTTAAAATTTTTACTGTTACCATCTCCATTGCAAAGTCATAGACACACTTGGACATCTTGGTAAACCTTCAATATGACTTCAAAATAATCCCCACACGAAGTCATGTAACTACAGCAGTTATATGACAAGATTCCTTTTAAAGTTGCTGCACTGATCTGCTGAATGAGTGCATCAAGGCGCCTTTACAGATACTTCCACAGATGTGTGTCTTTTTAAATGTGCTTAGTGGAGAAAAGGGAGACAGGTAGTAGCATTCAAGGAAATAACATTTCTTTGGTTAACAGTTATTCCTATGAAGAGCACAAGAAGAATAAAAACATAGCAAAAATGACAACATAACAAAAAGGTATGCCCTGATAATCCAGTCTTGACTGATTAATCAAAAATTCTGTAAAACAGAGAGCGATATAAAAAGCGCCCAACTTCATCTGCACTTTTTTTTTTTCCCTTGAGTGAAGTTACAGATTTTTTTCAAGGACTGGAGGCAGATGACAGTGAGCTAAAGAATAAAATTTGCTGTACAGTAGGGGAAAAAGAAATAGTATGCATATTGTTATTATGTGATGTTCGGTGCAACTGTGTTTTAGAGTGCCATGCAAAGATAACACCTCTTTACTGAAATAATTTACTATATGCACACACTGAGTCACAGAAGCATCGTTTGAATAACAAATCTGTCTTGTAAATGTATTTTACTACACCCACTACAGCTTGGACAATACAAACTGATTTTGTCTCTGTAGACAAAAATGTTTATTAAAGAGCAGTAAGTTACACCAAACAGACAGACTAGAGACACAGTAGGCTGCATGTTGGTGAACACAGAACAGCTTCTGATGTGAATTTTACCTTGAATTTGCAGTTAAAAAATCTGATCAGCAGACATATAGTACTAATAATCATAGAAAGTTGTATTATCATGTATGGAGAGATATGGCACTGCTATGTGAGTTGTGGTGTACAGTTTTAAGGCATTTTTCCCATTTTTCTATACAATACAAAGGTATTCCTTTTTCCCCACATAAAGAGTCCTAAATACAATGAAGGTACGAAGTAGCAGTGCAGGTGGACAGATTGTGGAAGTGGCAGTTTAAAGGGACCCTATGTCCTATGGTGAAGGTGAAGGGGAATGCAAGAGGCCGTGATAACAGAGCAGAGAGAACATCTCTGGGGAGAGTTTCCAGAGGAGAGATTCAGGTATGTGTGTTTTTTTCTAAGAAAGATTCAGAATTCCTCTGACATTCATGCACAGGAAAACAAGTTTTGTCCAGAAATTTTACCTGTTATTGCAAAATTGGAGGGTATGTTGTTGTTTTACTTGAAACAGTGGAATTGCTCTTCATGTGCTTCATCCAGAGAGTAAATGGCTCACTTTAACATAAAAGCTACCTTTATATATTTTCTGGCCATAAAATATCCTTTTATTATTCAAACCTAGAAAATACAGAGAAGTTAAATCAAGCTCCACTGCATAAATTTGTACAAGTATGATTTGTGTTCAGTCAAGTGAAAGAGTACTGCAAGATATTTAAAGCCACCATGACTTGTAACAAGCAGTCTAAATAAAACAATGTAGAAGTCTCTCCTTAGCAAAAGTTACATATGCAACCACAGAGTAAAAACACCCAAACATGCAAATAACAATCTCTGTGCAGAAAAGGCAGAAAGCTCCTCAGTCTCCAGTGTATTTTTGATAAGTACAATTATTTTACACTGACTTTGTCAGATACCACGTGTACCTTCCGAGACACTTAATATCACTTATGCTCTTCTGTTTGAGTGTGATTTCTCTTTTTATCTGTGTGTCAACAATTACATTGAGATTTTACATATCTCTAGCTCATGAACAAAATTACTGGTGGAAGTAGGAGGGGTAGGAAGGCTATGAAAATTCTGGCAAGGACCAATGTAGCAGCTATTTTTCTGCTCACCTGATGGAGAAGGGGATGCACAGCAATGCAACACCCATCCTAACAACAACTGTACCACTTCCCACCAAAACTTTTGAAAGGGTGGGTGGGGAAGACAAAATCTCACTCTCCAGTCAGGTTCTTTAAAACAAAACATTGTTTTTATTCTTTTCTAAGGAAGTGTATCTTAAATAAACAAACTGTCATACATATCTAGCTTTTCCAAAGCTGCTGTTGCCTGCATAGGGAGAAATCTATTTGTCAGACAGCTTCTTTTCCCATTCTTTATTTCAGAAGGAAGAGGAAGGAAGAGGAAAGCTGTGCCTGCATTATGGTACAGCACAGACCAAAAGAAATGAATGCACAGAATGAAACAGATGATGCTGAGGACCCACTACCAACACTGTGTGTGTTTTGGGGCAGAGATGGTTACTTCAAACCCTCTCTTATCTGGTCACATGAACAACAGGAGCCTTTTCTAATCCAAGTAGTTTTTTCTCTAGGTTGCTTTTTTGTTATTTGTTTGGTTTTTTTTTCAGTGACTAGCATAATACTGTGGTTTGATAATTTCACAAATATTTGTTAAAAAAAAATTGTCTTAGATATCTTCCTGCCTTTTCATACTGTTTCTGACTGAAAACTTACTGTCTTATATATTTGAATTCACTTTCCTCAGAAACAAATGATAGTGACTAATTTTTATTTATATATTTACACTTTCAAGAATTCTTTCAGCTGAGCACTTATTTGCAGAGTAATCCTAGAGGATTTCCATCACACTTCCACACAGCAACAAGTATGTATATATTTTACATTAGTGCAAGCAAAATTAATCTTTTGAAATTTCAACTGCTTATGTGGGAGCACACTAGAGCATGTAAACATCTCTGTGAATAAATATTTCTTTCAAATGCAGTTTAGGATTTTTCTTAACAGTCTGACCCTGAAGTCATTGCTTTGATTTGGTTCTGTCACATTTATGCATGTTTTAGCAAACAAGTTTATTGTTCAGTTTGTGAAGAATTGAAAAGGTATCTATTTATACCACTGTGCATCTATGAGGATTTCTACATCAATATACTGGTTTAGAAAAGGAATGAACTTTCAATAAAAAATTTTTTTTGATCCTTTCCATTTATTATATTTTTGTTCACATCACAGACCAGTATCAGAGCACATAAACTGGATTCTTCTAGGATAAAACTAAAGCCAAAGATTTATTCCAACAGCTAGAGTGAGTTCAGTCAAACAAATCAGAGAAGAATTAATATGAAGTAAAACTTTCCAAAAAGGTTTACAGTGAAGAAAGCAGGTCATCAGCTGTTTTGCCCTACAAATCTGCAACTGGTAGTCCTTGCTATTTGTTAATGTAGATACAACTTTTGAAATTCTAGGATACTAATGTGCCTGTCTAATTTGTTTCTGTTTCTAGGGCACACAAAAGCAATTGTAAATTGCTAAAATATGAAACTTCGGCAACGTACCATAAAATGTTCCCACACTAGAGTCTCAGTCATGAATAGGGCACAAAATTCTTACAACAATTTGCATATTTCTTAAGATCTGTAACAAATATAAGCACTCAGTGAGCCTGCAGAATGCTAAAATACTTGGTCCTAAAGGATTCTTACAGTAATTTAAGCTTGTTGTCCCTTGATTCAGAAATGTGCATAGGAGAATGCAGAAAGTCTGGTAAGAGTTTTAATGTTCATGTCAGTGTGCTTCTTGGATCAAACGTTTCAAATTTGTTAAGGCAGATAAGAACTGATTTTGGCAGGGGTAGATTTGCAGACTTCTTATCATCTCAGCATTGACTCCCATGTAAGTAAAAGTTTCTGTGAATATTTTCAGCTATTTGAAGAACTTTGTCCAAAGTTGAAGAAAGGAATGACTGTTTTGACCTGGAAAATAGGACAAATTATATTTCAGCGAGCAAATCTAAGAATCTAAACCCAAAATGCCACCAGGTGTATAGTTGGAATGTCTCTCAGAGAGAAGTAGAGTCTATCAATTTATATAGAAAAGTAGACTACCATTCAGTTCACTGACTTATAAAACTGACCATGAGTCAATGTGATGTCTTTGCCTTCTTGATATAAGGACTATAAAGATACAAGACGAATACTGAAGTCCATGAAGATTTTCATAATCTCTGTATGTTTTTCTGAAAATGGGAAACAAATTCAGGCTTTATTTCCTACAACAGAGACAGATTCAAGCAGTGACTCTGTCACAAGTTGCTTTAAGGGAATGTGAATTTGCTCACAATAACTAAATCAGGAGGATAAGGGGAAGTTGTGCTGATTTATTCAAAGATCTGGACATAAGTTTCAACTTTATTTACAAAAAAATCATTAGGAAGTTTTTTCCTCTCTTAATCAGCTCTGATATTTTAAGGACAGTCACAATATATGAGTCAGAAGCTTTAAAAACCACCGCTGATGCTGCAACTGTGGGAAATACTTTAGAAAAATCACAACTTTGTTATCACTTTTTATAATTGAAGTCAGAGAATTTACATTTGAGGATATTCTTCAAAATTGCAGTGCATTGTTAGAATAGAATAGAATAGAATAGAATAGAATAGAATAGAATAGAATCATTAAGGTTGGAAGAGACCTCAAGGATCATCCAGTCCAACCGACCCCCCCCACCACCTATTACCCACTAAACCATGTTGTTGTTAATATGACCATCATATTAAGAAGATTGGTTTTACATTTGTGTTTCCAAACTAATTTGAGAGAAGTTCAGCTTAAGAATGACTAAGTTTCCTGAAAAATGGGAGTTTGATGTTTGTAGTAAAGGCATAGAACAGAGGAATGTTCATTAGAAATAGAAGACATTGAAAATAAGCTTTTTATGATTCTGTAAATTTCATGAGTATGTTTACTTTTGTAAGAAAACTTCAGAAAGTTCTGTTGTGAAGAGGAAAAGAAAATAATGGAAAAGACTGTACTTTTTATCACTAGAAAGATTTTTTTAAAAAACGTTATAAAAGCTTTTCTGAAAGGTTATGCATTGTTTGCATGATAGTGCATCTCATGGGTCACCAAAATGGATACATTCACAAAGTTAATTTACAGAATTTTTATGAGCTTCAGTTCTATACACTCCTTAGTAATATTTGCAGCAAACTGAAAGAAGTTACCATAAATGATGATTGCATGGATACCTATAGGTAGTCCAGGAGTTACCACTGTCACATTCAAGATAGTCTCCTACATAATATACTCCTGAAGATTTTAGCTTTCAACTAGTTTCTGAGAAAATAAGAAATTTTAGGGAGGAAAAGCTTATCTTGATTTAAACTTTCCAAAGAAGTTTTCAGAGCTGAAATTGTTAACTATCACTTTTGTTGAAAGAAATAAATTTTGGTTGAATTTTTCTGGCTTGTTCTTCCAATTCATCAATAACATAACTTTTATCTTCTCTGCTAAATTAATATTTAATTTGTCCATGTAGATAATGCATAATCAAATAATCTTTGATAAATAAACTAATTTAAAAGAATTTTACTGCAGTGGAGTGTTTTCCAGTCCTTTAATCACTATTGCATAACTTCTATAAAATACTGTTTAATTAATTATGGCCAATAAACACAGTTGTGGAGGGTTTTGGTAGTCTTGATTTGATTTACCAATGCAAGATATGAAGATATTATGGTCCCATTTACTCACAAATTATGTATTCTACCAGTGGTTAAGATGATGTTTGACTTCACTGTTATGATGCTTGCCCAACTCCAGCTAATTATTTTATTTCTTCTTATGATAGAATTGCCATTCTACACTTCTTGTTTTAGTCAGAACACATTTTTTTTTGCCCCAATATGTTGCATTGGCAAAAACCTGTTTCTAAGTTGTAAGGTTGCTTAGTAACAATGATCTTCTTATCTATCAGTTCTCTAATTTTGGTCAGGTGCAGAATTTGTAATTAGTGTCTTTCTAATAGTTAATAAAAAAGTCATTAATACACAATCATTACCATAGTGGTGGACATGGAAGTTGCTTTAAATTTGTACTATGTTAAACTACAGGAATAGCATGATCTAGTAGCAGAATATGTAGGCTATAGCACAGGTCTTAAAGAGCTTTCCTGGTGTTCAGGTAGTGACAAACCATACAGATAATTTATTAAAAATGAATTATCTAGCCTACCTACTTGACTCAAACATCTCCAAAATTCTAGACAGTTATTATTTAACATGTTTGCAGCCAATACGTTTGAATTGCACATGTAAACTGCCTCTACAGTTCATGTATATACATTGTGGTTAGCTAGAACACCAAAGTTGTGGACAAAGCATGTCAGATTCTGCCGTGTATGCTTATGATTAAAGACAAAGTCTGAAACAAGGATAGAAGAAAATATTCTCGTTTTCTTTAGTTTAATGTCTTTACTCTGAAAGAGCAAGTGATTGAAAGATGGTGTTTGAGGACAATTTGAAATAGAAATTTTTCATTTTCCAATGTGTATGCTTACTACTAAGAAATGGCTAAACTGCTAGAACTTCCAAAGCAAACAAACGGGTTATTTTCCCCATCTTATCAATCTTACTTCTGCTTTGTTTAATGATTGCACATAGTGTATAGATTATAGCCTACTGTAAAGATAGCACTTCCTTGCTCCTCAGCTTTTATGCATCTACCACACTATCACCAAAGACTTTTGCTAGAAACTGTTAGTGGTGCATTACCCAATATCTGACATTTTGTAGAGCTCATTACATTTGTGTACAGTAGTAGTATGTACAATACTATATATGCTGGTTATTAAAATTTCCATAACATACCACCTCTTGAAAAGGTAGAGTCTGGTTTCCAAATCCTTTAAATCATACATATAATTTATGCATACGCATTTTAGATTGTAGATATTACACTCACATTTATATAACTTTTCTTTATTTATAACTTTGTCTATATTTTTCTGAGAGATGTGGAAACTTTTAAAGGACAACAGTGTCAAAAACTGTCATTTCCACAATCTTGAGTAATATGTAAGATGGAAATTAGGCCAAGTTAAATAACCAAGAAATCCTTAAAGTGTGTCAGAAGCTGAAAGCATGAGAGTTTTACTGATCTGTTTTGTACCAGTTAAAAAGAGAGACTTGAGGCAAAATTCCCATTTGTATTTTAAAAATTTAAATCCCATCTATCTCCTGTTTCACTTTATTTGTGTCTAGAATTGTGTTCAAGTCCCTTTTTTCAGATATCATCTAACACTGCAGATGACCAAAAATCTTATGCCTGTCACAGCTTTTGCCAATAAAATTCCTTTGTGCTGAAAAGGACCCCAAGAAACATCTGTCTCACTCCTGACAGTGCACCAGGTGCTATGCCCTGTCCCTGTCAGGATTTACACCCTCCCTGTTCCCTGGACTATCTTTTCTGAAAGTCTGATCAAAACCCAGCCTAAAGATAACCCCTACTGGTCCACTGATCTTTTGAGCGTTCACCAGCACCAGATCCATGTCCTGCCTGAGGCCTGAGCCCACCCAGATCCTCCAGCTCCAGCCCTTACTGCCTGCCAGGGCAGCCAGGATCCACTGTCCTGCGGAAGCTGTTTGACTTTACGTGTAAAGTCTCAGTGTCTGCTGGATCAGAAGGGAAATGGAAAGCTGATTTCTGGAGGTAGCAATACAGTGGGAAGAGCGTTGTGTTTCACAGACTGGGTTTACTTTTTATAGCTAAATTGCCTTTATGTCCTAAAATATAGATTGAAAGATTTAGGTATTATGCAAGTGTGGCAGAATATGTATGTATATGGAGGAAGGTATTTATGTGAGATGAAATGTAGTGCTATAATTGGCACTCTGAACTCCAGTCCTGAGTGGCTGCTTAAATGAGATGAATTCAGATCCAGAACAAGGGGAGGATTCTCAGGGCTTATGAATTTAACAAAGAAGTGGAAAATAGTCTAATTAAAATATATACCCAAACAGCAGCTGGAAGTAGCATATATACTTGCAAAATGGTCATTCTGGTGTTGCTGTAACTTACAGGACTTCCACTGATGACTGGTAATTTGAAACAATAAGTTAAAGCACACTTTTTCTAAGGAAACTCTTGAAAAATCTGTTAAAATACTATAATTGTGTCAAAAGATAACTATCAGAAAGAAGTTGATATAATATACTTGAACATTCACAAAGTCCTAGAGATATCTCTGGTGAATTTATTAATTAAATTGAGGAAGTAGAGAAGAAAGGTAAAGTAAAGCCCTAAGAACAGGGAAGAGACAAAATGTAAAGGAAAGATAATCTTTTAGCTGGCAAATATCAACATAACGTTGATGATCTTCAATAAATGTACAAGTGTTTGGTCTAGCTGCAATGAAGAAGACTCTGAAGAACCTGAAAAGTACTAGAAGGTGTATATAAGAAGGTATAATTAGAACAATTCACACAAATGTTTCAGCTTTGTTTGTCAAAGTTATATTGTTTTAGGCAGAACTGCCTGGATTATGGTCATCACAAATCCGTTTGGTCATATGTCTTTCAGTACATCTCTGCTGACATCAATGGGATTATTCTAGTAGATCATATGGCATGCTGGAGAACACATCTTATTTAAGAATCTCTAGGAAAGACAGGCATGTCAGTAGATTCAAACTTCCCCGCAATTAACATAAGGGATGCATTTACTATCAATGAACTAAGGATTAACTAAACACTCTATTTTTAGTTGTTCTTCCTATATAAAGTGGCAAAAACTGAATGCTTATTTGGCTTCCAAATAAATGTACACAAAGTTGTCTCTGAGCTAGGAAGGATTATGTGTGAAGATGTACCATATGGCTGATAAGCTAACAGTGTTTATGTGCTTAATTTAGGACATGGATAGGCAGTTAATCATTTGGATACGGAAATGTTCATGTTTAAAAAAGAAAAAAAACAGAATTTACACCTGCGATTTTTTAAGTTTAATTATAATGGCTGTTTTCCTGAGTATGCTAAGACATTTTTCATAGACAAATGAATGACTCTGATTCCATATTTCTGAAACAGAATGACTCATATCTCATTACTATTTGAAGACAAAGTTCCCCTGTCAGTAATGACTGAGTAACATACTGTCAATAACTTCCCTCATGCATATGGGCAGCCTGAAATAAACTGCTAGCTCTTGGGTGTCTACATTTGTGACAACCTGTGAGCGAATCACAGTACACTCCTGAGAACTGCATCAGTGATTCTGCATGTGGTGTGCAATTTAACCTTCATGCCAAGGACACAGGGTATATGGTGACTCAGGAGTCCAGCTAATCATGAGGTCAAGCTGAAGGGCTCAAAGCCACACAGGAAGGTGAGGAAGCACAGAGACTCCGGGGTGCTACCTACTGAATTGCCATACCAGGCAAAGCGTTCCATTCTTCAGCATAGCCACTGCGGGTTAGGAAGGAATACAGCAATTGGGTCTAAGCCATTTCTCTTTCACTGTGAGAAGAGTCTGAGGATCTTTGCTGTGGGATCCACTGTGTTGCGTGTCTGAAATACATATGATAATTCCCTGGATCAATACCCAGTGATGCAGACTACAGACTTTAGTTAAGGAAGAAGGATCTAGGCTGATATAATTCGATTTATATGTATGTTTGTATGTGTTTCTGGCAGGCACAGGACCATAGGCAGAATTTTGAGATATATAAGGATGTAGTCTTCAGATGGCACTTCACTTTTTATGAACTCTAAAATTAACCTCCTGGGAGCACTTTCTGGTACAGCACAATGTAATACTTTTATTTTGGGATTGACAGGAAGGAATTCTACGTCCCTGTCCACTACTGAAAAAGACTGAAAAATCATGAATGGGCTTTAGTGGACAAATGTCAGTGCCAAATACTGTTTCATCTCCCTTCAGAGGGTCATGGTTTAACCACACCTGGTAACTAAGCCCCACATGGCTCCTCTCTCACCCCTTTCCCTCAAGAGTATGGGGAGGACAATGCAAAAAAACCTCCTCAAACTCATGGGTTGAGATAAAGGCAGTTTAATAGGATACTAAAGGAAAATAACAGTAATAATAAAAATATCATTAACAATAACAATAACAATACTTACGTACATAAATATGTATATATAAAACCAACGATACACAAACGCAATTGCTCACCGCATACAGAAGGGAAAAAAACCCCAACCCATGCCCAGTGTGTTTCTGAACAGCGAATCTGCCTCCCGACTAGCCTCCCCAGTTCTGTGGGGAGCCTGATGCTCTATGGCAGGGAATGTCCCTCTGGCCAGCCTGGGCCAGCTGCCCTGGCTGTGCTCTCCCAGCTCTGTGTGCACCCGGCAGGGTGTGAGAAGTCCTTGACTTAGTGTAGACACTACAACTACCCAGCAACAACTAAAAACATCAGTGTGTTATCAACATTATTCTCATACTAAATTCAGAACACAGCAACTATGCCAGCTACTAGAAAGAAAATTAACTCTACCTCAGCTGAAAACAGGACACAGAGGTGAGAAGAACTGGTGTAACCTTCAATTATTTAGTGTAAAGAATTTTGGAGAGTGAAAGTGCACTCTGCTATCTGACTGTGTAACTGTTCTGGTTTCAGCTGAGCGAGTTAATTTTCTTCCCAGCAGCCAGCATGGGGCTGTGGTTTGGGTCTGTGCTGGAAGCAGCGCTGATAGTGCAGAGATGTTTTTGCTGTTGCTGAGCGATGCTCACACAGAGCCAAGGCCTTTGCTGCTTCTCGCACCGCCCCGCCGGCGGGATGGCTGGGGGTGTGCGGGGAGTTGGGAGGGGACAGACAGGGCAGCTGACCCCAACTGACCAAAGGGACATTCCATACCATATGACGTCATGCTCGGTTTATAAGGGGCTTGGGGGAAAGGAAGGCGGGGCAGCGGCGTTCGGAGTGATGGCGTTTGTCTTCCCAAGTCACCATTACGCGTGACGGAGCCCTGCTGTCCTGGGGATGGCTGAACCCCTGCCTGCCGTGGGGAGTGGGGAATGAATTCCNTTGAAAGGATCCATTGATCACTTTTACTTCTGTTTTGTAAACTTTAATTATCTTAATGTAACTTTATTATCTTAATGTCCTCTGAATATTTTACAGCTTCCTAATATTGACAGAAGGCTCCTAACTTGCCTTGTCTGCCCATGCACTGCAGGGGATGATTAGGGCCCTGGAAGCACTTCCCTCACTGCTTGCACGTTAATCCAGAAAAAGGGCAACATAAAATCCTAATAGTTCACAGAGTGATTGGCAAAGATCTGTTGATCCTTCTAGCACTGCTCCTCGTATTTGTATGTTAAATGCCTTCTTTAAATGCCTTGAGTGATGCATTTTTGTCAAGAAACATTGTGAATTAGCACTGTCATATTTAAAGTGTCAGCTATAGAAATATCACTTCTGCTCCTCCTCTTGCCTCCAGCAGCTCTCGGCTTCCTCTCCCTTATCATCCCTCAGTTACAACAGTATTAAGGGACTCCAACAGAGAAGTCTTTTGCTTTAAAGAAACAATTTAAATAAGATCAGGAGTTCAAACACCACAAAGGGACCATGAAATGAGGCACTGAAGTCAGCACACAAGTCTGGTTGCCGGTCCCATGCTTCCAAAGCCAGTCATGGTTCACATTTCACCTAGAGATCTCTAGTTAAAATTTCAGGTAATTTATATCTGTGTATGCTCACAGGAAAGTAGTCCCTCAGGATTACCGTCCTTAGACACAATAATTGCAACAAATGCAACACAAATAACTTCCTGCTTATTCACTTTTTTTGGGATGGTTCATATTGAAATTGCAAGCAAGGATGTATACTGCTCCTAAGCTTAATTCTGCAATCCTAGATTTGTGATTAAAATACGTTGTTCATTTTCTTCATTAAATAATTTTGGAGTCACAGCTAGTCAGAAGCTGATGTTAAGCCAACACATGCACACCCAGTTAATAGCAGTTCATTTGATGAATATCAGAGCTACTAAATTCAAGTACATTTTTTTTTGCAACGCAGTTAGTGAAGAAGGGTATTTAATAGCCTACTTCTTGGCGTGGCAGTAACCCACAAACTGTTTGCGAGAAGTTAATGTGCTATGTCCCTGGTGGTAAAGAAACTACATGGTGCTTCTCTTACCTTGATAATGAAGCTTTCATCTCTGCTGTGGAGAGGTCAAAGAAAATGGCAAGAAATCAAATGTGCAGTGGATAATAATCAAAATTGGTAGAGGAGTTAGAAAAATTATAGGTTAGTTGCCACTGTTAATTGTACGTTTTGAGCTTTTTGTTTTAATTCCAGACATCTATGTAAGAAGAACCACTAATTAACCTCATTCAGTAGCAACCCATGAACATGTGTATTATACAGTTTGTTGATAACGGGCCAGGCTGTGCTAAGAAAGGAACATGTTCCAATGGCATGTCACTGAAAAGAAAGACAGTGTGGATGCATAAAGCATGGCATTCTTATATGAGATGACCATTTTCTTCTATCTTTCTTCTGTCAAAAGCACTAATGCACTTCTGTTATTTGGGCTACAGTCCAAATACTATATTATATTAATCAAAGGACATTCTCTGGCTCACTTGTAGGATTTGGATAATAATTATTATGTTTAAAATTGTTTATTTCAGCCTTGTAAAACTGTCACTGCTCTAGACAAATAATTTTATATTTTTTCAGGTCTCAGAGGAGAAACGGCATAGGAATTCTGTACTTATGTTGCAACCAGCTGCCCCCACATCTGATGAGTGAAGGACTTATGCCAGCCATAGTCAGGTGCTGTAATTGTATCCAGCTCATCTAAAGTTTTGTTTCTGCCTGTAGGTAGGGATAATCTCTACAAAGAAGCAGATTTCATTGCAGTGGTAGGGAAAAAAAGGCATGTATGCACCAAGGGGCCCCTGACTATCTTGAAAGTAGTGAACAAGGTACCCCCCCCATCATGTGATCCTCCATTTATTGAATGGCATTGTGTCACCTAGATCTTTTCACTCTTTGGTTTTATCTCACATTTCTAAGCAAAAAAAAAACAACCTAAAGCATATGCAGACCTAGATTTATGGAAGTCTTATATGTGCTTATGAAATCTTAAAGGTTACATTACATTATTATTAATCTATCTTACACCTACTTATGAAATCTTAAGACATTATTATTATTTTCATTTTTTATTACTATTATCTGAAGATTAAATATTATTGGGTAAAGTAGCACCTCCTATTAAAAAAAACCCCACCTTTTAATTTTAAAATTAATTCATAGTAAAACTCAGTTCTTTCATTTCATTTCAGTCCCATCATGTGCAGAATTTCTTCTTTCTCATGGTGTGTGTAGGCAAGAACTGAAAATAGTACAATTTATCTGCTTCTAAAAGCACAGCCTAAAAATACGTTTTGGTTTCTGTCTCCTGTTTTATTGCCTCACTGTCCACTATTTATCAAAGGAACTTTGTGATTTCATAGGAAATTTTCTGTCTAAAAACTTCTGTAGATGTCACCTTTTTACTATGTGTCTATTTGAATGTGTCTAATCTCTCCAGGACTTTTCACACTTTCCCCATGGTACCTGCAAAATACACACCAGTCCTCCCAGTATTTGTTAGAAATTAATTGAGGGAGACTCAGCTATATACAAATGAAATAACTAAGTAAATATCACTAAAAAAAATCATGTGTAAGATAGTGCAGCATGGGGATAGATAAGCAGCTGAAGTATCAGGGTAAATTATGGCTACGCTAACAAAACTAGGCTATTTGGAGATGTGTAATTCAAGGATAGTCAATTTATTATACTTTGACAATATATTTGTCTCCAAATCAGCCCTTTTCTTTATGTAACACGGATCACACTTTAAATTATAAATATCGTCCTTAAATAAAGTATGTGCTATACATTTAAAGGCCTGAAAAAAACATTTGTGGACATATGGAAAAGAACAATATCTGTCATATTTTTGTTTGAAAAACAAGGCATGCAATTTTGAATTTAAAGTAGCTTTTAAAATGTGCCAAGAACGTAAGAAACCTAAAAAAAATAATTACTGAAACTGTGGGTATATTTAAGAATTCCTCCATGAGTATTTGTTAGATGTTTTCATGTGCATGAACTTTACCCTTAGCTACCACTTTTATGTTTAGTTTCTGAAAACACTTGGAACCAAATTCAGCTGACAGAAGTATTTCCTAACTAACATTTCCAAATGCTTGCAACTGTGCCTGTTAAGCAGGAAGCAACATAAAAATGATCTTTCAAATAATCATAAATAAGCATCCTTGGTTGTATTTTGAATCTACAAGATAAATGGAGAAAATCCCCACTGTCTGCATAATAACCAAATTCAGGAACAACAGAAGTGATTTCCAAAACAATCATTTTAAGGTTGCATTCATTTTAGGGTTACATTAATTTTAGAGCTACATTTATTTCAGGGTTAATTCTGAGCGCATTTACTTCAGACTAGTTCTTACCTGAATGAATTTTATGCCTAAAAATTATGTACTTAGAGAATCCCATTCAGAGGTGTATCTAGGAAGGCATCAGCAATATTATAAGGAAGAAAATTAATTCCTGTCTAGGCAGCCAGCAACATGCACCCCTTTTGTCTTCTGTATCTATAAATTAATCCCTGAGCCATTTGAAGTTATCTGTTTCTGCTGCAAATGAACTGGCACATTTGAGTTATTGACTCAAGTCCAGTCGAAGCTACGACTGTCATTTGTAGTTTGTTGCAGAAGTATGTACCAGTTCAAACAGTGCACCTATTCGGGAAAGAAAAGATGACAAATGAGATCTCTTTCGTGGACACCTGGTGAACGGGGTGGCTGCTGGACTCATTATGTGCAGGACTAGAGCAGTGGGCTTTGAGGGAAAGTGAAGGGGAGTAACAGAAACTTGCATCCAGTACACGCCAGTGTTTGTGTTGCACAGTGCTTTAACCTACATAACGCAAATAGTCTTGCATTTGTCAGTCTGCACTCATTCCCTTGTAACACTAAAGCCCGTCTTTAATTTCGTATGCAACCTCCTACATACACAACACCTCAGGCTGCTGCAGCAGTACTTTTTACTTTTTTATCCCAAAGGGCTGTTATGCTCGCAACCTCACAATGGAGGATTCAGGAAACATTATCACATTTGTAAAGTTGGGTTTTGTAGAACGTGATTACCATTGAAATGTGAATTTTTCCTTTCCAGCCCTTTCTTCATAGTTTTTAGTTTATAGTCATATGCCAGGGACAAAATAAATCTTAATAGATAACTCTAGTAGATAATAATTGTGCAGGTAGCCAACAAGCATTCGCTGATAATGCACATGCAGAAAGCTAAAGAGCCAGTTGATGTGTACAACATTTGTGCCTGATAAAGGCACTCTCATAAGCACTATTACTGTAATGGAACGGTACTGATGAAACCATAGTGTCACTGTTGGGGGTTTGTGTGAAATTAAATCTAAAGGACAGGCTGTTTTTTAGGAGCCTGGGAATGACCTCCGAAGTTTAGTGGAAAACAACAAGGCCCCAAAGTTATCTAACTAAGAGGAAACTTTAGTCAAAAACAAGGTGCTGCCCCTGCACTGTGGCCGGTCACAGGAGCCCCACGCACAGGTGGTGTTTACCAGTGATGGAACAGCAGAGGTGTGGGAACAGAATGCCTGAGCCAATGATTGCTGGGCAAGTACTTGTGTTGTGCCTCGTGTAGCCACCTTTAACAATATATAAACTTGGAAAAAAGAGCAATAAATGTCTGCTTCAGCTAACTCATATTGAGTCGTCTGATGCTTTCCGAAGGCCCGTCTCCCTGCATGTCACTGTGTAAAAAATTACTCAGAGGAACACCTTCTGCAATGGAGAGTATGCGCAGATGAGGATGATGAACTGGGGAGATCTTCACCAGGTTTTTGTTGGCTGATGATGTAGAGAGTTTTCCCTTCTTACCCTTTCCCTTTCCCTTGGCTTGTTACGCTACAACGCTTTTTGCTGAATACACTCATGATCTAGTCCAGGAGTAAGTCCTTGTCCTTGCTTAATAAGCATTTTTGAAAACACCCATTTCATCTTAGTTGACTCTAAAGACTGTGTGCTAATACAGAAAACTAAAAAAATTGCCACATAAAAGGAAATGGGTAAATATATTCCTTCAAACACTATTAAGTAACATTAGTGTGACAAAACAGAACAATCCAGGCGCCTATCAATATTTAATCAAATATCAGGTTTCTATATTAATTTTTTTTCAGACAGTCAATATCAAATGGGTTGACATAGTTGAATTTTCTTATAGATTTTTTCATAGATTGGACAATTAATTGACATTTAACAGCACATATATAAGTGGTAAATATAACTTATGATATTACTGAACAATATGGAAGTTGAATAAAATAGATTTAAAAGATTTTATTTACATCCCAATGCGTTAATGACAAGACTTTTTAAATGATTCTTTGTTGTTGTTCTAAATTTGATCTATTGTGATTACTTTTTTTGTCCTCTGTCCTATACTGAAAGAAATATTGCTCCTTGCTGTTAGGCAGTTGCGATTTCACTGCACAAAATTTATGGCCCCTCTTAATATATGGAAAAATCTGTCTCAGAGGACTTTGTTATATGATTATCCTTCAAAAATAATTTCAAGGCCTTTCTGTACAATGGCAGCCAAATCATGTGTTAAAGTAAATCAGAGAAAGATATGGCATTCTGCTTTTTTTAACATATTACTCAGAAAATGCTAATAAACAGATTATGGACTAGATCATTGACTCCCTGCTTACTGAGAAAAAGTATAATATTGTATAGTTTCGACACATACAATATAAGGAATCTACCCTCTAAGCACTTCTGTATATGACTAATTTCAAGCAAGATGTTTGAAAGATCACTCACAAGTTAGGTGAGAGTGATAGTTACATTAACCTAATACTAGCAGGGAAAAAGCTTGACAAGTAGAGGAACTGTTACAGTTTACCATAACCCCCCATTTCCCATCCCCTTTGTGCTGCATGGGGTAGCAGGGAGGTGAGAGGTAGAGGAGTTAGGAGTGAAGAAGTAAAGGTGAACTTGCAAAAGGAGGGATGGGGAAAGATATCGTTTTTATGTTTGTCTCTGTTTCTTATAATCCAAATCTATTCTAATTGGCAATAAATATATTCTTTTTCCCTGAGTTGAGTCTTGTTTGCCCACGACGGTAACACCTAAGCAATCACCCTGTCTTTATCTCAACCGATAACCTTCCCATCACGTTTTCTCCCTGTCCTGTTAAGGTGGGGAAGTAAGAGAGGAGCTGGGTGACATTTTGGCCCTTAGACAAGGCCAACTCAACACTGTTGTTTATGTGATGGAGAAGATGAGTCATTAGAAAGACTTTCAGAGAAGAAATAACCTCATTCTGGCATAGGAAAATTTGTTTCATTGCAGTGTTCTGAATGGCTATCACAAGGACAACTGCTTTTGTGGACCACAATGGAAGATGTTGTTATAGTCAAAAGTAAAACGGTACGAGTTTTGTAAAATTTACAATTATATAACTTAGAAATGGTTCTATCATAGAGGTATTAAATGAGGAAAGAATGGACGTGATAAGTTAAAAAGATCAAAGATGACTCTAATGGTAGAGTTGATGCTGTCCGCAGTAATACAGTAGAAAGTGGAGGGTTTCAGCATAGGACACTAAAAGCTGTCTTACTGAGTCTTATCTGATGACTAGTTATCCATGACGGATTTCAGAGAAACAATGAGAGATTTTGGACAGAAGCAGTAGCTATATAAATTTGTCTTGTGTAAAAAACCTGAGGATGAATATATGCTTGTGCAGAAGGTTACTCTCACAAAAATTTGCAGGATCAGATTCTAAATGCATTACTTTATCTTTGAGTTGGAGAAATAAGTTTGAATTTGAATAGTTAACTCCTTATAAATGTCTCTTAGCATCTTATTATTGATATTATCAAAGTTTTCTTTCAAAGTTGTAGGTGTCTGTTATTAAGTCAGTTATCTGACTTTTCAGTATGTTTTTTTTTCCTGTCACTTTAATTCTTTATTAGACTTTAACAAAGAATGGAGTACATCCTTCCAACAGAGTCACTTTATCTTTATTATTGCTATCCGCATTACAAATGAATTCATTAACATTCTCATCACAAAATCCAAGTTCATTATCTGATAAGACAAAAATTTCTTCAGATACATCCTGAGGTATTTGATTTGCCTTATTTATATTCTCAGTAGGCAACTTTTACTTGCTAGAGATGAGCATAAGTAAATCATGATTCTGCTCATTACTTTATCCTGATTGAGATTTTTTTTCTGTCCTTTGTAAAGTGGAATCCTTATTTGTTTTCTTCTCCCTTTGTTTAATTGGTTTGTGACTCCTGAGATACAGTATACATTCCATTCTTGACTGTGAAAAACAGGTTTGCATTTTTTAAACATGTAGTTCATATTCAGCAATATATTACATTTAAAACCACATCTTGGTAATAGTTAAACAAAATTTAACTAATTTAAATATATATTTGCTGGAATCTGTTTAGTACCAATTCATGATGGCCGTATTACTAAATCTGTACAAACAGCTTATTTGCAGTGGGGACAGGTTTTTTACATTTAGTCTTAGCTTTCCCTGTAATAAGACATGTAGTTCTTCCCTGTTAATCTAAAACTTTTTATCCCACCTCCTATTCAGTTTAGTCCCACTCATTTCCAGTACACGCTGAACCTTGTGCCAGACCTTCATCAATATCCCAATATATGCCCCCAAATAGGAAAATAGACTAAGAATATGGAGACTTCAGCTGATTAAAATTTCTCAATAAACATCTCTATGTTTTGTATTACTTCATGGTATTTTCTCAGGAGCCTATGCAGAACTTTCTTCAGAGCTAGTAAAAAATAGCAGATTATTGTAGTCAGTGGCAGAAGTGCCCTAAAGGAACATCTCATTGCCACACAACAATTTTTAAAAAGCGTCATGTTTTTAAAGGGGAGAGTTAGGTACAATTGCTCTTTACCGTATTTCTGCATTTTACTTACAGACTCATGTCTTTATTCAGTTATTGCTACGAAAGTGTCCAGTGACTGGCACATCTGAGGGTACATGAAAGAATAACATTGGTTCTAACAGAGGAAGCACAGATGTTACAGGAGACCTGGGATATTTTGCAATGGCAGTTGGAGGCCAGGTGGACCTTCAAGAACATCTGGAGAAGTGCCACATTGCTTATTTTTAGGGAAGTGAATTGAACTGAGAGTATGATTCAGCTCTGTATTTCAAGATTTGGAAGCCCAAAATGGAACCTCCAGGGACTCACCTAGAGATACTCCAGCTTCAAATATGTTCAATTTATGGGATTAGCCTATAAGTGACACAAATGGAAAACAGTAACATCTATAATGTGGGCACCAGATTCTCGGCACCAGTTTTCCTGCTCTGCAGATCCACTCTCTCTGTTCTACATGGCTTGCTCATTGCAGGTGTAGCCATAACATCTCAGCTGCTGTTATAGTAAGTGGAGATCCTGTGAAGAAAGGTCACCTAGGCCCTGGTTCACCTGTCTTTAATGAAAAAAAAAGTTAATTATTTGTCAACAGTGTTGCTCTAACTTTTGTTCACAGAATCAGCAGGATCCTCACTGATTATAACAAGGGTTCAATGAGTAGCATGAAATAGATGATATATGAGCAAATTTAATGTTGTAATATTTATAAAAAACATACCAAGCATGAGATTTCTTTTTATAACATCGATGAAACAGTATTTTTCACAATTGGATCAAACCTGATATAATGGTTTTTTTTATGGTTTTTGCTTAAAACCATCTGTACACCGAGACAGTATAATGCTGGTGTTAGTATTTTGCTCTTCAAAGTGAGGTACCTATACTTTTAAAAAATGAATGTACTTGAGGGGCAAAGTATTGTTGAGTAGAAGCAACTGAGACCTGCTTTAGCAGAGATACTAAAGGGAAGGTGTTAACAGCGCAATAATTTTCCACTCTTGCTATTTACTAACACCTTTTGCAGCAATTGTCCTCTGCTGTGAAGCAGTAGTAACTTGTAACTTTCCTTACCAATTCACATTCACACTGCAGCTGAATTAAAGTATTACAGGACAGAAAAAAATCTGGCTCTGTATTATTAACATATATAATTTGTTGGTTACTCTGGCAGTGTACTGAATTACTTTAATAGTATTCTTCCTGCTCTGGTGGTTGTTTTTGCTGTTAATGTTTCTACAATATTTGAAAAGCCTTACCACTCATAATCAATTGTCTGATTATGGTTTGATGCATTTGTCCCTATTTACCTCAGTATTTTAGTCTTGGAGAGATAGAGCTCATGGATAACACTTCTGCAAGTCTGGATTACGAAATATTGCTATAAAACCACTCTAGCTGAGTCTGTCAAACCCTTTATGATTATGACTGATTCATATTTCCTTTTCATACTCAAAATGAACCTTATATGTAACATTAGGAGTTTCTTAACTGCTCTGAACACCTCAGAACATGTAGCTACATAAAGATAGTTTATCCATCATTACATCAATGTAAAACTGATGACAGGTGGTTAACAGTTATTCTGGAACAATGAAGAACTTCTGTTGACCTTTTAGGAAAAAAACCCCACATAATAGTTTCTTTTATTTTCACTGCACTTTGACTTAAGTGATAGAAGCACTTAGTCACAAAAAGTAAAAGTGGAAGAATAGAAAAGCTACTAATAGAGGCAATCTGCATTATTGTGTGAGGGAATTATTGTCCTTTTTCCTTTCAAATGGGTCCAATTTCTGTGTTGCTGCTACGAGGTGCTCCATTGTAAGATTTACTCTGATCAAACTATGTCTTTGGGAGTCTTGCTGTGTTTCTTCACAGCATAGCAAATTTAACTCAGGTTGGTGCCACAGTATGACAGTCAAATTGTTTTTGGTAACCTTAGGGTTCAGACAAGGGCTCTTCATGTCTGTTCGTAACGTGGAAGTCTCTAGGACATTCTGTGCACAGATGTACAGTGTTGTGGGGTACTTTGGCTGCTCAAAATGCCTTTATTGTCTTTACTCCCTATAATTTTAGAAGCTTGATGGGCTGATGAGCTAAGCCAGGTGCTGCTACTGCCTCTGGTAGGATGTCTGTATGTCCAGTCCCGGCCCCCGGGGTGCTCCCTTGCCAGCTGTGGGGGAAAGCACCCAAGGACCCTGACCAGGGACATCAGTTACTCACCTGGGAGAGTGGGCAGAACAACAACAGCTTTTCTGTTCCACTCCACAGTCCATTCTTTGCCTTTCTTTCTTGGTCATCATTTTAATAAATTAACACCTCCTTTTTTGTACAGTGTCCTGCTGTTTTCATGTTGCCATCTTGTTAGTGATCCTGCAGGTCAGGGTATACACAAGTACATTACTCTTCTTTTGTTACCTGTAATACTCTGACTTTTCTCATGCAGTTATCTTGTTGGTGGAGACATGTCAGAATTAGCTACCTGCATGCAAACCTTAACAGCCTCTTCCTTGAAAATGGAGTAACAGCTAGCTATGAAAATGATTTACAAAAAGTGCTTTTTAAAGAGGGACATTAATTTGCCTATTTTGAGTTCTTTGTATCTTAGGCTTTCATCCTTTGGCCATTATCCTACTTTTATCATTAAAAGATGAGTCTTTAATAAAGTATGTATTGTTTCTTTTTAAAATCCCTTTCTCAGTGGGAGTTACTCAGGGTTTCTCTGTGTGTAACTCTATGACACTCATAACTTAAGCAGTAACATTTCTGGTAAATATTTCTCAACGGAAACAGAAATTGGTCAATATATCGGTGTATGTTATTCACAGTTGGCCAGTCTGATTTCCTCTACATGTGAAGCGATACCAGAGATTAATGCCACTGCTGTGTTATTTATTTTTAATTTGGCATCAATTAGATAACATAGAAGGACTTTTTTGCATGCTGGGAATTGACATAGGTAGTATTCCTTATGGTACGGCATGCAGACAGCTATATCTAAGATCTACAAATTATGGAAAAAAACCAATGTTCTTTGGTTACAGTTCACCATTTTTGTGATATTTCTTTGTATTTTAGATATTTTTTCTGGAAGCATTTAAAAGCGTGACAGTATTCATAATGTTTAGAGCAACTTCATTCAGATACTTGATATATCCCACCAAGAACCAACTTACACCTGCCAGTAAATCCTATCATTTGCTGCTACATAGTTTTGTTGCAACATTTGTCAAATTATTATTGTTCTTAGTGCATAAAAAGTGGTAGCAAATAAATCTCCCCAGAGAGCTCTAAACGACACACAGAGATACTGTTTTTCTCAACAGTTTAAGAGCTGAAGCCAGGAAAGTAGATTTTTCTTCTGCAGATGTACAAGAAGGGATGACAGCATCACAGGAAGAAGAGAATCATGTCAGAATAGCTCTGCTATGAAGAAGAGCACTTAGGAAAAAAATACCAGCACACGACTTTTGCCCTTTCTCAAAAATGCCTAAGGAATAATAGCAATCAAACAGTATGACTGGGAACTAAAGTCAGGTAAGTCTGAAGAGTTGTGTATTGTTTTGAATTAATGAAGCCCTGTAATATGACATAGGGGTATGTTACATTCTGATTTCAGACATAATTTCCATCTATTTTTTCAGACAAAGTTCTTTTGTTCAATACCTGTTCTTTGATCTTCTTGGTTTCAGTATGCTTATTAACCGGACATTGCATTCATCTGTAAATCTATGCCTCGAAAATTTAAAGCCAGTTCTGAAAACATGGGTTCTTCAGATGAAACTTACTTTATGCACTGGACTCCCCCAAAATAAGAAATGTATACTGTCACACAGGCAGACCCAAGAATCTTTCTTCCTCACATACAAATTTTGTATTTTTCCATACTAAAATGAGTTTCATTCTAAATGAGACAGACTACCTTGCTTACCTATAGATCTCTTCACTAACTAATGTGCTCTACTTACTTTATTTCCAGCTAGAGTAAATAAAAATTGAAGCCAACGGAAAATATTTGTTAATTTCAATATCCCTTGCATATGGGAAAGGACCAATAAAAAGAGACAAAGAAAAAAGGATGGAGTGGATGGGAGAAGAAACAGGTTCTCACTGAGTCAAAGCTCCACCTTAAACTTGCACTAAACAAACGGGTCCTGTTGGTGAAAAATAAGGAGTCCAAGAAAAGAGGAAGAGTTTATATGATTTTTTTTTTGTTTTATTCCCAAAGTCTGTGCCTTTCCTGCTTTACTAGTTCTGCCACTGATGTTAATTCATATCTGTTATACCAACAGTGTGGGTAGATTTGTTTGTACTACTGACTCCCCCGTCATGAACAGTTGTGCCAATTTAGAAGCTATATGGAACTGAGTATATTCACTGCACTCTCTTCTCTGAGTGCTAAGACTTATTTCCATTTGTCGTGGTTTAACCCCAGCCAGCAACTAAGCACCACGCAGCTGCTTACTCACTTTCCCTTCGGTAGGATGGGGGAAGAGAATCAGAAGAGTAAAAGTGAGAAAACTCGTGGGTTGAGATAAAGACAGTTTAATAAGTAAAGCAAAAGCTGTGCAGGCAAGCAAACCAAGACAAGGAATTCATTCCCCACTTCCCATGAGCAAGCAGCTGTTCAGCCATCTCCAGGGAAGCAGGGCTCTGTACATGTAATGGTTACTTGGGATGACAAATGGCATCACTCCAAATGTGCCCCCCTCTTTCTCCTTCCTCCCCCAGCCCCTCATATGCTGAGCATGGTATGGAATATCCCTTTGGTCAGTCAGGGTCAGCTGTCCCAGCTGTGTCCCTTCCCACTTTCTTGTGCACTCTCAGCCTACTTGCTGGCTGGGAAGTGTGAGAAGCAGCAAAGGCCTTGGCTCTGTGTTCAACAACAAAAACACCTCTACTCCATCAACACTGCCTTCAGCACAAATCCAAACCGTAGCCCTGTACTAGGTACTATGAAGAAAATTAACTCTGTCCCAGTCAAAACCTGTACACCATTATATGACAACCTGTTACTATCAATTTTAATGATTTCTGTCATTTACAACTGGGTCATGGTAATAATAATTTCAAAAGTGCTGCATAATTGCAGCAGATCAAATGTGTAATTCTTTCCTTGAGAAAGATTTTGCTGAACATAAAGAAGTCAGTTCTGCAAATTTTCTGAAGTGGAAAAATGCCTGAACAAAGTGGAGTTTTTTGTAAAAATGTTTTCTTTTTTTCAAAGGTATTTATTCTTCATAAATTTTTTGTTACTAGAACATGTTTTAGAGCCTTTACAGTTATGCATATATCTCACAAATTGATATATTTGACAGCTAGTTTTAGAAGAAAATTCAGGAGTGAAAAATATGAAAATTTCTTTACATTTAAATGTGTATCAACATTGCATTAAAAAAAAATTTCTCTTTATAAAAAACATTTAAAAAATCATGCTAGAATACTGTAACATTTTTTATAACAGCAAATGCCATGATACCTAACTTTAAAGTTTTACTTAGGTTATTATGGTAAAAAACATTCTTGTTTTGTACTTAGTGTTAGTAGAAAATTATTCTTTAAGATTAAAACTGTTGGGCTGTTTTAAAGAAGTGTCAGACAAAATTATTTCTTGTTGTCTTTTAGATTATGAAAATATAGTTCTACAGAATCATGATATTTATATTTCCTAGCAGTTTCCAATACTGAAATTTATTATTTTTTAAAGCAAATTTTCATAAACTATTGTTGACTGTAATATTTGGGATTAATATTTACTATGGAATAGTAAATATAAGCTACAGGTTGGGGGCGGGGTGGCTGGAAAGCTGTGTGGAGGAAAAGGCTCTGGCGGTGTTGGCTGATGCTCGCCTGGACATGAGCCGGCAGTGTGTCCAGGTGGCCAAGAAGGCCAACGACATCCTGGCCTGTATCAGGAATAGTGTAGCCAGCAGGAGCAGGGAGGTGATTGTCCCCCTGTACTCAGCCCTGGTGAGGCCACACCTCGAGTACTGTGTCCAGTTTTGGGCCCCTCGCCACAAGAAAGACATCGAGGCCCTGGAGGGTGTCCAGAGAAGGGCAACGAAACTGGTGAAGGGTCTGGAGCACAGGTCTGATGAGGAGTGGCTGAAGGAACTGGGTTGTTTACCCTGGAGAAGAGGAGGCACAGGGGAGACCTCTACAACTACCTGAAAGGGAGTTGTGGCGAGCTGGGAGTCAGCCTCTTCTCACAGATAACTAGTGACAGGACAAGGGGGGACGGCTGCAAGTTGCGCCAGGGGAGGTTCAGGTTGGAGATGAGGAGAAATTTCTTCTCGGAAAGGGTGGTCTGGCATTGGAACGGGTTGCCCGGGGGAGTGGTGGAGTTACCGTCCCTGGGGGTGTTTATAGAAAGGTTAGATGTGCTACTTAGGGACATGGTTTAGTGGGTAATAGGTGGGGGGGGGTCGTTTGGACTGGATGATCCTTGAGGTGTCTTCCAACCTTAATGATTCTTTGATTCTATGATTCTATGACTTCAAGTATATTGTAATGTGGACAAGGAAACTAAGCAAGCCCAGTCATGAGACCTTGAAAAGTTGCCCTACTCTGCCATCAGTTTTTCCTTTCCAAACACCAGTAAGTTTGTCACTGGTGATTTCATTGCTGATTCAGCTCTATGTTTTGGGGTTAATTAAAGCATCCAGTCTGCTGGTTTCAAGCCTCAAGGTTAGATGAAGAGGCAGGAAATAATGCCATTGTCCTTTAAACAGCAAAAGCTGCATGGATACATATATTTAGTTATAGAACTCCTTTGTGCAGCAGGCTTAGCCTTGTGTACATACTACAGAATCACAGAACCACAGAATAGTTAAGGTTAGAAGGAACCTATGAAGGTCATGTGGATCAACAACCCTGCTGAAGCAGGGCCACCCAGAAATGGCCGTCCAGCATCATGTGTAGCTGGCTTTTGAATATGTCCAAGGATGGAGAGTCCAAAGCTTCCCTGGGCAACCTGTGATAGAGCTTGGTCACCATCACAGTAAAAAAGTGTTCCCTGGTGTTCAGTTACCACCTCCTGTGTTTCAGTTTTTACTCATTGCCTCTGGTCCTGTCACTGGGCAGCACTGAAAAGAGTCTGGCTCTGTCCTCTTTGCATGCTTCATTCAGGTATTTATATTCATTAATAAGATCACCTCTGAGCCTTCTCTTCTCTAGGTTAAGCAGTCCCTGCTCTCTCAGCCTTTCCTCATAGGAGAGATGCTTCAGTTCTTAATCATCTTCATTGGACACTCTCCAATATGTCCATGTGCCTCTTGTCGTGAGGAGTCCAGTGCTCAAATTAGTACTCCTGGTGTAGCTTCACCAGTGCTGAGTAGAGGGGAAGGATCACCTCCTTCCACCTGCTGTCATCAGCTTGTCTAATGCAGCCCAGGATACTGTTGGCCTTCTTTTCTGCAGGGTCACATTGCTGGCTCATGTTCAAGTTGGTGCCCACCAGGAGTCCTGCTCCTTTTCTGCAAAGCTGCTTTCAGCTGGGTGGCTCCCAGCATGTATTGGTGCATAGTGTTGTTCCTCCACAGGTGCAAGACTTTGCAATTCCTCTTGCTGAACCATATGAGGAGTCTGGCGAGGTGCCTCTGGATGGCAGTATGATCCTCTGGCATATCAGCGGCTCCTCCCAGTTTTGTGTCATCAGCAGACTAGCTGAAGGCACATTTTGCCCCTTCATCCAGATCATTACTGAAGATGTGGAGCAGGACTAGACCTGGTATTGACCCCTGGGGAATACCGCTAGTTACTGGACTTCAGCTAGACTTCATATTGTCTTTATATTGTCTCGTCCTTCCTCTCAAAAGATGATTCCTATATACAGGAGATAATTTACATGAAAAAAACCAACTCTGTCTGCGGTATAAGATTCAGTTCTTGCCCCTGCTGCGCCTCAGTGAACCTACTATTTCAGCGTTATTCAGAGGAAAAGAGAGTATAGCACAGACTCTACAAAGCAGACCAAAGACAATTATAAAACTCTTGTTTCTAATTCTACATTTCAGTAATGCCCTGTTGAAAGTTATCATTTCCTGACACCTCAGCATAAATCTTAGTCAGACAAGCTTCTAGTGTTTTTATCTCAACAACAGGCTGAACAATGAACAGCTCTGAGCTTCCATCTCCTTGTCCTACTGATGGTGGCAAGTCCTGCTTCACAGCTTATCCATATCTGTGGTTATTCTTCCATGTGGGATGTACTCAGGTGGATTTTTAAGCCAGAGATACCTATTTCTTTTTCCCAGGGAAGGCAGCAGACAGGATATGGTTCCTTCTGTTTCTACTAGCTCCTGCTTTCTTACCTTCAGGTCCTGCAGACATGGACAAAGTTATTTTTCTCCAAGAAACTTTGCAGGTGCTTTGTCGTTGTTCATCTCTCTGTTCATACACCTCTGCTTTCACTAAATCTACAGGGAAGCTTGAAATCCATCTGCATCTGTGTCTGTCCCTTGAAGGTCAGGGCAGCACTCATACTGACCAAAGCATTCTACGCTTGCTCCAGTCCTCCCGCATGTGATCCACACTCTCATCCAAGGCTACAGTGATCTCCTAATGACAACATATTTCTTTGTAGGATGTATATCTCAGCTCTCCCTCTTCCTAACCCGTCTCCAGAAAATGTCTGTCCCACCCCTCAAAAAACTCAAAAATATTTATTTACATAGTTAATTCAAAATATACCTTTATTTTCAGATAGCCTTATATCTATCTCTCTTTTGAGGCTTAGAACAAAATTGAGGCTTTTTGAGTTATTTATCCTTTCTAATTCCCATAAAGCTTTTGTCTTTTGTACCTGCAAAATATACAGCAATAAGACCTTCTGTCCTGACTTTCTCAACTGCACTAACAACTTCAGCGTTTATTCATACTGAAATCCCACTCTTCTGAGTTATTGAACATGGAGTGATAGCAAGCACGCTTGCAAATGAAAAGGTGTTCCCTGCAACAGAAGATATGTCACAATAAAATATCTGTCTCATTTTAGCATGGTCTACTTAAAATTAAAATGTGATATTCAGTTTTCTTTAAGACTTGTTTAATTATTCATTAATGATGTGTCCACCAAATGTAGGTTTTTCTTATTTGTAAGACAGACACAATCTGTTTTGCAGCTGACTGAGTATATAAAAATGAATTAAGATTTAAGACTATTCATGAACTTATTTCTTGCAATGTATTATTCATGTCATGTCATCGATGTTTTATACTGTGTTCTCTAGAAGAAAATACTGAATAGAGGCCATTAATAAACTCATTTAAATCTTAACTTCGATCTCCCATGGCATAACAGGGTGTACAAAATTTCTTATTGTGTTCTTCAGGCTTACAGGATAGACAGATTAAAAAAACCCGATGAGAACATGAATTAATTGTTAGATTACAACTTTAATAAAAAGGTGGGAAGGAACAGAGTTCTTTCTTGTAACTCATTTTGTCTTACATGTGTCAGATCTAGATTTAGGTGCATAGTTGTCATGGTTTTGCCCCACTGGCAGCTAAGAACCATGCAGCTGCTTGTTTAGTTCCCACCCAGTGGGATGGGGGAGAGAATCAGAAGAGTAAAAGTGAGAAAACTGGTGGGTGGAAATTAAGACAGTTTAATAGATAAAACAAAAGCTGACCAGGCAAGCAAAGCAAACCCAGGAATTAATTCCCCACTTCCCATGGGCAGGCAGGTGTTCAGCCATCTCCAGGAAAGCAGGGCTCCATCGTATGTAACAGTGACTTGAGAGGACAAACACCATCACTCTGAATGTTCTCCCCTTCCTCCTTCTTCCCCTAGCCTCTCATATGCTGAGCATGATGTCATATGGTATGGAATATCCCTTTGATCAGTTGGTGTCAGCTTTCCTGGCTGTGTCCCCTCCCAACTCCCTGTGCACTCCCAGACTGGTGAGGTGGTGTGAGAAACAGCAAAGGCCTTGGCTCTGTGCAAGCACTGTTCAACAACAATGAAAACACCTCTACTCATCAACACTGCCTTCAGCACAAATCCAAACTGTAGCCCCGTACTAGGTACTATGAAGAAAATCAACTCTATCCCAGTCAGAACCAGCACAATAAAGAAAACCTTCTAAGTCATCTGGTAGTGGAGGTTTCTGTCCTCTCTTTGGGTGAAGGTCTTTTCAACTTCATCCTAGAGGTTATTTATGGTAAGCAATGGCTTTTTGCCTCCATCCACTCTGGACACAAATTGTTATAAAGTCTCCTGCTTCCTCTGTCCTGTCAGCAGTCTGCTGCCCTCAGGTGTCTTAACACTTTCTGACTCAGATTGTGGCTTCTCCAGTGTTGTGTCATTCCTTCTGTGTTTTGTCATGCTTTGGAATATAAACCCTATTCTGCTTCTGTGGACCATTGAAGACTTCCTCAAAATCTCAGCTGTCTCATCTCTTTCTATCCATACACCTGCTTCCAGTGCTAGGTTTGCTAAAACACCCTTTTCCACACCACTCAACTACTTCTTTTTTTTTTTTTTTTTTTTTCCTAAATGTTAGTTTAAGAATACAATAAATATGCTTGTATTAAATGACCAATATCAAATGTCTGTGGAAGAATTATTCATACCTAGTCAAAACAGCTGACTTCTAATCACCCTTTCTTCTCCTGGAATTTACTCCTCTTTTCTTGCTCTCGCCTTGCATCTTCCCTTTCTGCAGCCAACACCACTGAACCCAATCAGTTCACAAGTTGAAGTCCTCTTTGGTGTAAAAATCCAGGGCTTCTCTGACAATTTGCTGCAAATAAATAAACAATCTAAGTACTCTTTTCCTGGTCTGGTAAGAGTCATTAGGCAAATCAAAACTATGCTGTGTCATGTAGCAGGAGAAGGAAAAACAGTTAAAAAGTATTCCTCAGCCGATGATGGAGAAATCAAACTGAAGCAATGGCTGATGGTGTCATACTGTAGGCCAATGAGAACCAAAGTAGATTTTAATCACTCCTGGGGCATGGACTGCTGAGGCTCAATAGCAAACACAGTTCTCAAAGACATCTTTTAAGATTTGTTCCCTTTACAAGAGCTGTCTTGACTAGTCTGGCCAAGGGGAAAGGAGTTTGTTGAACATGAACTATAACAGAGAAAATAAATCCTCAACAAAATATGTGATCTTGTCGCCATTGTTATAACTGCATATTTCAGTAGACTGTGCCTCTTCTGGTATTATGAACCAGAATCACATACAGCTACGTTATAACAGGTACGTTAACTTCACTGGATCTAAGCTAACTTATACCTGTAAGAATCAGTTTCTAAGTGCACAAAAAATTACTAAGTACTGTACTGAAAGCAAGGTGTTGAAAATGTGAAATTCACAAGGTGAATACAAAGATAACACAATCTAAACAAACTTTGAATAGTAAAATAGATGTCAACAAACGAAAACAGGCAAGTGAGGCAACTTCAGTAAAGATCTGCTTGATTATTATTTAAGAATTAGCTAAGGGATGTCTTTTAATAGAATTAATTCTCATTTTGTTTGTCATCAGATTTTTCCAAGTGGTAAATTTCAACAGGTTCACAAATTATTGTAACTAAGAGAGCTAATATATCTATTCTCTAAAGACTTCTCATATAACAAATATTTCTTATGACTGGGGAAAACATTTGCCTTTAGTGACTACACATAATTATTTCCTGCTTGAGTAGCTGATTAACATAAACATCCAAATAGCTAGAAATTAGGCTATAAAGCAATTAGTAATCAGGTCTATTATAACATTATTGTCCCACTCGGTGAAAAGATAGTAATGGTTATTCCATTTCTTACAATTATTCTGAAGATGTGCCTTTTTGCAGAAAGATAAATGTTTTGATGAGCAACAAGAAAAGAACCATTTTGGCATCAAGCAGAATTGTGTAAATGTGACTGAGATGTTCTCAATGGAAAAAATGAAATAGAAAACCTCATATCATTCTGCAATTCCTACTGGATTCTGCTGAAGCTGTCACTTTACAAACAGGGACATAAACAAAGCAGAGATATTTAATGCCTTCTTCACCTCTGTCTTCAAGACAGGTGATGGGCTCTGGAACCCCAGATGCCCCAAGTTGGAGGACCGTGACTGCGGTAATGACAAACTCCCAGCTGACTCCGAACTTGTGCAGGACTTACTGCTCCACCTAGATGCATGCAAGTCCATGGGGCCCAATGGGATTCATCCCAGGGCGCTCAGAGAGCTGGCTGATGTCATAGCGAGATCTCTCTCAATTATTTTCAACAGTCTTGGGAATCCAGAAAGGTCCCAGTTGACTGGAAGCTGAGAAATATCGTTCCAATCTTCAAGAAGGGCAAGAAAGAAGACCCTGGTAATTACAGGCCTGTCAGTGTCACTTCAGAGCCTGGTAAAGTTATGGAGAAAATTATGCTGGGAGTTATTGAAAAACACCTGAAGGTCAACACAGTCATTGGTCACAGCTGACATGAGTTCATGAGAGGATCATCCTGTTTAACTAACATAATTTCCTTTTATGACAAGGTCACCCATCTGGTTGACCAAGGGAAGCCAGTTGATGTCATTTTTTTGGATTTCAGTCTTTCGATGCTGTCACTCACAGCATCCTTCCGGGCAAAATGTTCAGCATATAGTTTGAAAAAAGCATAATGCAGTGGGTGAGCAACTGATGGATCAGGCCCAAAGAGTTATGATACATGTGGTTACATCAGGCTGGTGGCCAGTGACTAGTGGGGTTCCCCAGGACTCCATTTTAGGGCCAGTTCTTTTTAATGTTTTCATAAATGACTTGGATTCTGAGCAAGTTTGCGGAGGACGGTAAATTGGGAAGAGTTGTTGATTCCATTGAGGGTGGAGAGGCCTTGCAGAGAGATTTGCACAGATGAGAGAACTGGGCAGTCACCACCCACATGAAGTTTAACAAGACCAAGTGCTGGATGCTGCACCTGGGAAGGGGGAAACCCTGGGGGATGAAACGCTGGAGAGCAGCCATGCAGAAAGGGACTTGGAGGTCTTAGTTGCCAGAGAATTGAACATGAGTCAGCAGTGTGCCCAGGCTGCCACAAGGCCAACCATATCCTGGGGTGCATCAAGCAGGGCATTGCCAGCCACTCTAGGGGCGTGATTCTCCCACTCTACACTGTGCTGATGCGGCCTCACCTCGAGTACTGTGTGCAGTTTTGGGTACCACAGTACACGAAGGACATAAAACTGTTGGAGAGTGTCCAAAGGAGGGCAACAAAGATGGTGAAGGGTCTAGAGAGGAGGATGTAAGAGGAGAGGCTGAAGTCCCTTGGTTTGTTCAGCCTGAAGAAGAGGAGACTGAGGGGAGACCTCATGGCAGCCTACAGCTTCCTCATGAGGGGGAGCGAAGTGGCAGGAGCTGATCTCCTCCCTCTGGTGACCAGCAATAGAACCGGAGGGAACGGCATGAAGCTGTGACAGGGGAGGGTTAGGCTGGAGATGAGGAAAAGCTTCTTCACCGAAAGGGTGGTCGGGCCCTGGAACAAGCTCCCCAGGGAAATGGTCACAGCACTGAGCTTGGCTGAATTCATGAAGCACCGTCTGGGCAATGCTCTCAGCCATCTGCTCTGATTGAGCTGGTCCTGTGTGGAGCCAGGATTTGGACTCAATGATCCCTTCCAACTCAGGATATTCTACGATTCTATGATTCTGTGTCTGAAGATGAAGACTACTGCACACTTTTCTGCTGAGACATAAAAAAAAGTTTTAACAGTGGAAAATTCAACATTAAGTTCATCAGTTTCTCACAATACTGGAAAAAATAGACATTTAAATTTGACATATATAGTAGAAGACAAGTGAATTAAGTAAATATCTACTTAACATTTACAGAAATACCCAGTTACAAAAATACATGCAAAAAATAAACTATCAAATTTTGTCAAAGTATTGGCAATTAGTGAATGAACAATGAAATGCTTGTTAAATTAATCCTGGTTTCAACAGCACAAGTATAGATCTTATTAAGGTGTTAAAATGATGGCTTCTATTACTACTTTTAAAAAAAAATCTTTTTAATATTAACTGGGTGCATTTCCATATCCATCAGCAAAGTTCATCTTGACAAATGATACAAACGCAAATATTTTGATACATACAGAAATTGTGCGTCTGTGTTTCTTGGACCTGTATGGATCTGTAAACATAAAACAGCTGACACCTGCACTTCACACCTTTGATTGCCTGTGTTCTGAAATCAGACAATACGCCTTATAAAATCATAGAACAGTGTTGATTTAGTCAGGAACGTTTATTGAGCTAAGATCAAAAGGAAGCTGTTACATATTTAAACTACACAGCTAAAACAATGTTACTACTTCATAGTAGTTATTACTTTGTGACATCAATAAAGTTTGAAAAACTCATTAGGATCTATTCATCGAGTCAGGCTTGTCTTTTATTTATGAAGTGTTTGCAAACCAATAACTTTGTTACAAATGAGGTTTATCCTCATCAATCTTCCATTAATGGCAATTGTAGATGTTGTATATTATCCTATAGATTGTTAACAATCTCAGGAAAGTGAACAATTCTTTCACTAGTCAATACTTGAAATCTATTAGTAGAACTCTGTGACGGATGACTCGCCACAGGCATGGCTTCTCTACCCTGATTAGACAGAAAATGAGGATCAGTGCCTGATGGTCAGTATTTCAAGAATAGGATGCAGGAAGTATTGCTATTTGAGACTTACAGAGAAATCTAAGTTTTGTGAACTGCATCATTCAGCAGTATTTCTGGCCTTCATTTGCATGAGTAGTATTATAGGTACTTACATGAGGTGTGATATGATCAAAAGGTTTTTTTCAAGCCTATGGAAAAGCAAGACAGATGATCCACTGCAATTTGCACTATTAGGATAAACTGACTCTTTTCTGGGCAGTAGAGACTCTGCAAATGGAAGACAGGACATCTTAAAAAACCTTGAGTAGCTCTGGGCTCATTTGCACTCTTATGCATCAGCCTGAGATCACATAATGAATTTTAAATCACATTGGTAGTGAGCCCGGATTCAACCTTCATTAAGATTGGCTACATTCAAATGGGGGTAATGGAAGATATTCTGAGACGGATCCCTCATCCTCGTCTCAACTTCACAAAACACCAGTTCCTTTTACTCTTCTCCATGTTTTGATTTCCACTAAAAGGGACACAGTTAATGGGAAAAAAAAAAATTAGATCTGTCCTACTGAGGCTTTCAATCCTTTTACCAAATTCTTTGGTTATAGACCCAGAGGATTAAAAAAAATAAAGAAAACCCCAAACAAACAAACAAAAAACCTCCACAAAAAACAACCAACCCCCCCCCCCCAAACCACCTAGCTTGAAATCTGAGCTGTATGAACTAGACATCTTGTTAAAATTATCCTTTTTGGAAAAATAGATAACATTCTTAAACTAATGAATCTAGTTTTTGTTCTCTTAATAGTGTTTATAAAGATTTTATATAACAAAAAAGCTTTGTAAAACTTCTGTAATAGCCCAAGAGAAGGCATAAACTTAGATTAAATGATTAATTGCTTACAGTTTTATCAGTTGGTGAAGGTAATCTAGGCTGCTTTAGGTCAACTTACAACAGCTCTAAATTGCCTATTCTAACCCAACTTTTTACATTACAGGAGAAGCTATGAAGAGGACATAAGAAACATGTTGCTGGTGAGATCAGCAATCTGTTTAGCCTTATGTTCTGCCTCAACAGTAGCATGCCAGCTAGGGAAAATACTCAGGTCTTGCCCGCTTTCTTGGTTCATCCCTCTTCCACAATTATTGTATTAGAGATATGAGAGTATAAATGCTGGCCTATTCTTTTTCTTTATTACTTATGGAGCTGTGGACCATGATTTTGCATTTTTTTGATCTGCTGCTACTATATCTACTTCCACAACTGCCTTGTAACAGCATGTTCTACAGTTTCACTGACTGATCTTTAAATAAATCCTTTGATCTGCTTTAATAATAACTTACAGGTTTTACTGAGTGCCTGCAATCTCTAATTTGGTGCAACATTTTTCTGATTTAATCTTAATCACCATCTTCTTGATTTTTATAATCCTCAATCATATTAAGTTCAACAATTTGGGAAATTTTATGTAATAAAGCTTCTTCACTCCCTTAATAATCTTCATGACCCTCATCTGTAACTTTTCTGCTACATCCTTCTTACTGTTCAGGCCAGAATTGCAAACAGAACTCATGGCATTGGTACACAAAGTTTTTATAATGTTATGAAGTGACATACCACCTTAATCTCAAATCTTCCTGATCGGACTTCCATTTGTGTGTAATATATTCATTGTTGTTCCCAGAAGCTTCAAGTGGATAGTGTAAAAGTGCTTTCTGACCTTCAAGATAAAGTGATGTCATGCAACATGGAAGGAAAAAAAAACTTCTCACTGGAAAACTATACAGGTATGGGGACATGGAATAAACACTTCCAAATATGTCTATAAAAACTGTAATAGGTTCATGGATTAATGAACATACAGGATCTTTAATTTAAAGAGAAAAAAATATAAAAGTAATAACAACTCAAGGCAAGAATGAACTGTTAAAATATTTGTTCCTTAGCAATGTGAAGCTGCCTCATTATTAAAAATGTTGATCTTTCATGGCAAACTAATAGGGTTGGACAGTGTAGAAAAAGTGTTCCTTACGTAAATGGACATTATACTGAGAATATCTTGTAATTTTACGCTATTTTCAGCAGTATGACAGAAAAGAGCATGAATTCTGTCAAATAGTTTCACCGCAGTCATTATTTTATAGGAAATAGTACCAAAAAGTACTACCAGGGAGTTTCAGCTCCTGCAACTGTTTTGCAGTAGTCCTTTCAAAGCCCAGAACAGAGGCACCAAGATAACCCTACACAGGATCATGCAGAACCTAGTGCTAGAGTCATATGATAGCTTGGATAGGTGGCAAGGGCAGCCTGGTGTTGCTGGTAGTCAAACACAATATGAAATGATATGGATCTATTGCAGCTTACTCTGAGGGTTGTGCAGACCTTCCCTTCAGTTTCTAGAAGTGCAACTTTGCTAAATAAGTGGGTTTTAATATTTCACTTTCAAACCTGTGCTTCAACAATAATCTGTCATAGGAAGCACTTGGATAGGCTAAATGTGGACTAGGTGGTAGAGCAGAATATGAGACATGGATTTTCATGAATGTTAAGCTTAACTAGTAGTTCACATCAAGAATATAGTAGCCCGTGTCCTTTAATTACTAGTGAACAAGATAGCAGTAGTTACCTCTTGTATAGTATATTGGTAAAGCTTAACATAGTTCATAAAACACTTCAGCATTATTCCACTAATGATATTTCTCACTATCTAGATTTGTTAACTGTATATAATTTTTGCAACAAGAGTACAACCACTATTTAGCAAAAATAATTTCAGTGCGTAGAACTTGCAAACAGAAGATTCAGACTTCAACTGTTTAAAGAAGTGGATATAGAAAAGGGTTAGATAGTGGTTAGTGTTACTTCAAGTTCTTAAATATCTTTCTTACAGTTTTAGCAGTTCTCCAGCTGAACATACACATCATGCAAAGGGCAGCTATTTAAAATTTTGAGGGTAGTTCAGAGCAGAATAATAATTGATGAAGTATGTACATTGAATGTGATTTGGAAGAGTACAGTGGTTTGTGGAAAATATGCTTCACAGGATTTCTATGAAATTTTATGAAGGGAGACCCCAGTAAATGTTTTATTGGAGAAGCTTATGCATTCCCCCAATTGCAGCTTAAAGTACCTAAACACAACATTTTATGACAATGAAGGAAGGTCTTGCTCATGTGTTTACAATTTTTCCCAATGGCTAATGAAGTCTTACTGCATTTTAAAAAGACAGCTCTAACATAGTAAATTGCTGTCTCTTCCTTCAGCTTTTGTAAATTTAGTCTTGGTAATCTAACACAAACCTAACAGGTATACTGTTGGAGATCAATGTTTATCCATTACATAAACAAATAATACTTTGTGCACAAAACTAGTGCTTCCTCGTGAAACTGCAGGTTATATATGAAATGCACATTATAGTCAAGAATAACCTGAAAATCCTAAATGGTAAAAATGATGAAAATAACAGCACACTATACAGTATTTCTATTATTTTCTGTTATTCAGGTTGGAATATAAGGAATATAAGGACTTTATTACTTGAATAGAAGGACCTTATTGCTCTGCAGCTTTCAAGCATAGTGTGACCTGCTCAGGTGGATCTTTCCAAAGTGCTTTCTGAGCAAGCATTCATATTGAGATTCACAGGCTGGTGATTCTTTCACGAATTGCCTGCCTCTCCACTCAAGGTCATGCTCTGTTAAGACTTTGATACTAAAACAAGCTTCCCAGAAGGTTCGCAGAAGCTTGATGATGCTTTCTATCTTCCCTGTAAACTGTAACTGCATGTGACCAGGCTGCTGCAACACCACCCTGTCTCCTAACTGATTTCTTACAGAGAATTTCGTATTACATAGTATGGTGGGGATCCATCCAAAGCACTGTTATTATATCAGGACTTGTTAAGATGATTGTGCTAATTTTATTCAGCAATAAGTGATGTTTTATTACCAATACATATTTTTCATCTTAACACATGTCGGTATTGGACTGATTTACAATTATACTAAAAAAACCAACGATTACAATAAATTCAAAGCTTTCTTCAAAACATTACTGGTTTTGGCTAAAATTATTTGTTGTTTGTCTAAAGTTATTTTTCTTTTGTCTAATTTTTGCCTGATAATAAGAATATTTGCAAACCATAACTATTTGGGTGGTTTTGGTTTTGTTTAAAAATTACTGACTAGTGTCAGACTTTCCAGCATAGGGAATAAAAGATATTCAGTGCTCTTACTTCCTGGTCATTTACAACTGATTAGCACATTCTGGTAACAATGGTGATATCCCTCAAGGTGGTGATATTACCACCTTGTGTAATTCTGAAATTCTGAACCTACTACTTGGTCAAGATTTGTTATAAGAACAGAAGATGGCGGCTGAACTGTCATAAGAAACATCTTTTCACTTTTTTGTGATGTCCACAAAGCAGAATGCAGTTCATGTTGGAAAGACAGAATTGGAAGAGCTACAAAACTACTGCCTTTTTACTGTTTGTGGAAGTCCGTGCAGAGCTTCTTTCTCTGAATTCACACTAGTAGTTTCTATAATTTTTTCTTGTTAAGTTCTGAAATAATTCCTTACTTTAGATGTGTGTTCGTGCTGGTGGTTGTGTTATGTTACTTTTTTTTTTTTTTCATTTAGTTTGGTTTGCTTTTATTCTTTAAGGCTTATCTGGCTGAGCTGAACTGTTAAAAAAGAAAGTTTGAAAATGATTAAGCTATGGGTATACATTCTCTGCTAGGAAATGATCTACTACACTGAAGTTTGAAATAGTTCTCATTCATACAATGTTCATATCTTAAATGTCTGTTTTTTTAAAACAAGAATACCTTGCATTTTAAGAGTTGTTTATAGAACATGTGCATTACTAGTGTCCCATCTGACACATAGCTAAAAGAAGAGAAAGAAGAATTTGTGCAGATGACAAAGACAGAAAATTTGTTTTCTATACCCAAGTCTTGTTAATAATTAATCTTGCTACATTCCTAACCTATCACAGTTTAAATACAGATTTGACTCTTAATTGAAAGGGGAGTATGTCTTAGGAAGAGGTTAACAGAAACTGAGAAAAAAAAACCTAGGCAATGTCTGAAATACAGCAGTGATTCTTTACTGGGAGGGAAGGGTAGAGGAATATGCTTATGTGTAATGGAAAGTGGCTTTTTTAAAGAAGAGCGAAAAAATCTTGCCACGGTTGTAAAAGACAACAAAAAATGTTTCTACAAATATATTAACAGTAAGAGGAGGGCCATCCACCCCATGTGGTGGGGGACTTGACTAATGAGGAGAAGGAGAAGGCTGAAATTCTCAATGCAGCCTTTGCATCTGTCTTCAATAGTCAGACCAGTTGTCCTTGGGGTACTCAGCCTTCGGACCTGGAAGTCCAGGACAGGGAGCAGAATAAACCCCTCCATGATTCAGATCAAAAGAGTTAGAGAACTCCTGGTTCACCTGGACTGCCAGAAGTCCATGGGGCCAGATGGGATCCACCCGAGGGTGCTGAGGGAGCTGGCGGATGTGATTGCCAAGTCGCTCTCCATCATCTATCAGTGTCATGGTCAACCGGACGAAGTCCCAGATGACTGGAGGCTTGCTAATGTGACGCCCATTCATAAGAAGGATCGTAAGGAGGATCCAGGGAACTACAGGCCTGTTAGCCTGACCTTGGTGCCAGGGAAGGTCATGGAGCAAGTTATCTTGAAGGCAATCACATGCCATGTCCGTGACAACCGGGGGATCAGGCCAGCCAGCATGGGTTCATGAAAGGCAAGTCCTGCCTGACCAACCTCATCTCCTTCTATGACCAGGTGACCCGCCTGGAGGATGAGGGAAAGGCTGTTGATGTAGTCTACCTAGACTTCAGCAAAGCCTTTGACACGGTCTCCCACAGCATTCTCCTGGAGAAGCTGGC
>VWZZ01003511.1:126386-142100 GCA_013399095.1 Psophia crepitans
TTTTTTTTTTTTTTGTTTTCATTCTTAACTGTTAACCCAGAGGTGCTACCACTGTTGTTGATGGGCTCGACCTTGGCAGTGACGGGTCCGTCCTGCAGCCAGCTGGCATTGGTTCTATCAGACACAAGGGAAACTCCTATCAGCTTCTCACAGAAGCCACCCCCGTGGCACCCCCACCCCCTCGCCCCTCCAACTACCAAAACCTTGCCACGCAAGCCCAAAACAGGCAGAAAAGCTCTTTAGGACCCCAGGTGTGACCATGAAACAGGATGCAGGGTTGTAAGTGCAGGGAGGAAGCTGCTGAACTGAAAATTTCAGCTTTTTAGGTAAAAGGTCATTCCTATGTTAAGTGCTTCTGTTGGCTGAGTACATGTCTCAGTGGGCTTTTACCTTTTGTTCTTTCTATCAGCTTTTCAATAGTTATCATTCTAGCTTTGAATTCATCAGATCTCCTCACTGCCCCCATTTTTCATAAAAACTTATGTTCCAGAATTTCAACACCTATAAGGTGTTTCAGTTTGTTTCAGTTTCAACACCTATAAGCTGTTTCAGTTTGGCAATATTTCACTTTCCTACTCTTTCAGATGTAAATACATTATTCAAGAACAGTCTTTCTACTAAGCAGTGGTTAACTAATAAATTATGAAGATCTTTATGCACTGAATTTGTTTCAAAGGGAAAAAGTTACTTATGGCTCAAGTTTAACAAACAAAGAAAAGAGAAAACAAAGTATGCAGTACAAAAACTGACAAAACTTCGATTTTTTCTCAAAAATCAATCTTAAAAGGATTTAACTAAACTGCTGCAAGCTGTGTGCTTGCTATTAAATCAAACTGGCTATATCTTGTCAGTATAAGATAATTTAAGGGGAAACGTTCAGAAAGGCTTCTAAGAATGTGTTATTTATCATCTTCTGTGCAAATATAGGTAGACCTTTGACATTGTATATGTTGAGACTCTTTAGGATTGTCTGTGGTTGGTATCCAGTCATGCATGTACGTACAAGGACCAAAAATGTAACCATCATCTGAGTCTAAATAAATTATTATGAAAGGCAGTGTCTGTGCAACAACAGGACTGTAGAGGGGGGAAACTTAGGCAGCCTATAAATTCCCTCCTAGTTGCTGTTTGGCCTTCTAGTCTCTGCAGAAGGTTAAGTCTATCATCTTGCTAAATGTGTATGTAGTGATCACACACTGGGCCTTAATTGCACTGGAACTTTGTGCCAATTTTATTAATGGAAGTTCAGTAATTGTTGTACCTTGATATTGCACTGAACACAGCATTTTTCTTTTGCCATTTCATTAGTTTAGTTCTAGTTTTAATTTTGTCACTTTGCCCTAAACCTAACCCTAACCCTAAAAACACATGTTGTAGAATTCATCGCATATAAGGTATGACTGCTATTTTGGCATATTGCTCTTAAATTAAGATAGAAAATTGATTAATTCCCATTCCATCTCTTTTATGTAATTTTCTGATTCTTCTAGTAACAGTTCTTCTACCACAACTTCAACTTCAGTATCATACTCAATATAAAGAAGTGATGTAAATTGTTTTAAAACTCTTTGCTACTGACTCTAACTACAATCACAAAAATCACAGAATGGTTTGGGTTGGAAGGGACCTCAAAAATCATCTAGTTCCAACCCCCCTGCCATGGGCAGGGACACCCTCCACTAGACCAGGCTGCCCAAAGCCCCATGCAAGCTGGCCTTGAATTCTTCCAGGGATGGGGCCTCCACAGCTTCTCTGGGCAACCTGTGCCAGTGCCTCACCACCCTCACAGTAAAGAATTTCTTCCTCATATCTAATCTAAATCTCTCTTCTTTTTGTTTAAACCCATTACCCCTTGCCCTGTCACTACATTCCCTCTTAAACAGTCAGTCTCCAGCTTTCCTGTAGGCCCCTTCAGGTACTGGATATAAAATGTGAAAACTCTACCCATTTGGTGTACTTATTAGGACTTATATTCAACGTGTGTATCATCTTTTGTAAGAACATTGCAAACATCTGTGTTCCAACAGAGAATGAAGCAGCTCATCCTTTTTTTTCAAGGTTTGCACCTGTGTGTGTGTGTGAGTGAGGGAAGAGAAAGAAACTGAGCTAGGATATACTGATAACAAAACATCTTAAGCTTCAATCCAGAACAGTCTTGTATATATGCTTCAATTTACAAACTGAATAATCCCACTTACTATTTATCTGGTCTACATACATATTTTTTCCCCTTGACTGACACCTTAATTTCCTGATATTGAAATTATACCTATGTATATGCGTCTGAAGAATTATAAAGATAAATATAGTCTGAAATTTTGCTCAGTCTTTATTGAACCTTTATATTAGCCTAGATCTCTTTCTTATTTGCACTTCGTGACAATTTTAATATATATTGTATTTCTGTTATTGAAGCATTGCAGGGAACAATGACACTGCAGCTGGCTCCCCAACTGCTGGAGGGACCCAGCAATAATAGTATGAAGAAAAACTAAGCAATAAGTATTACTATATTGCATTGTCAGTCTCTGCAGGTTTTTTTGAACCTCCTCCTCCACCTTCTCCAGTTGTCTAAAACTATTTTGTTAAGATAAGTCTCTACCTTGGAAAACAGCTTGTTGCTACTGAAATGTAATATGAAGTTTCCTCTGAGACCAAATCCATTTTCTTCAATTAGTGGAGCTCTTAAGTGTTAACCTACATAGTGAATGGAAATAAAAGCATGTGGGAACAAAAAAAAACCCACCTGTAATTGTTCTGTAGGGATGGTAGATTTTCCTTTAACAGATGATGGAAATTATGTAGGAAAATTCAAATTTACCTTCTCATTTATGTTTTACTATGTACCTTCTAAAGCTTTATTAGCAAACAGTATGAAGAAATAAATGTAAGTTATTAGATTTGTGTTATACAAGTATTTTTTTTATTCAAAGCACACTGTCTTTATGTAGTAACTAGAATTTATTGCTTAGATATTCAGGGTCCCAAAATGAGTCATTAATTTGCTCAGCATATTTTACTCCTGAGGTGGAGGTGGGGAGGTATTTTTGCTACCAGTGTAGTGTGAATTAAATAGACCTGGATCCCACTAAAGCAGAAGCAAGCAAAAACATCTGGGAAGATGAAATCTTTACAAGGAGATAAGTATATGGATTTACTACTGCCCAATCACCACAGAAGGACCACCATTAGTGCTTTTATACTGTTTAAGTTGTTTACATAGCTTTATACTCCGTACTCTTCCAAACTACACATACAGAGTGAAATTCCAAATACTTAGAATTGACATATAACTCTAGTCACCGTGTATGACTTCACTATTTAAATTTCCCTACACCATTGTTTGAATACTTTTGAGGTTGTGCTAGAGCATCGCCTCTATTGTTATTGTGTGAAAATGATTCCACTTTCTCTGATTATACCACAAGTTATAGCTGTTGTTTTGTTATGCCTGTTTGAAGAAAAATAACAGAATCAGTTACAGCTGATTTGCTTTCTTCTAGCATTCTACTATTTTCTGTGATGAATGACCTGAAATAATTATAAGATTACTTCCTATACCAAGCAGATGTGTATGTGTATATTTTTCTGCATAGATATACACCTTTATCCTTGGAAATGTCCATGACCAACAGATCCCTATTATTTTGTTATTATTTTGTCTTATCTGCCTCTTCAATGGCTTTGCAGGTCTCCAGTGTGTGGTAATTTTTTGTTGTACAAAAAATCCTTTACAGACCTTTCTTGTTCATTTTTTTTTCCTACTGAACAAAATGTGCACTAATAATAAGTAGACCCAGTCTGAATCATTCTACATTTTCAAAGAATATACCTCTGTGAACTTTACCTGTAGCATTTTATTTTTAATTGAAGTGCTGGATTGGGAAATAAGATTATGTGCATAAACCTTTATTTCCCTGGCAACTATTTAAAGTCATTCTGACCAAACCAAGTTCCATTTTACATGTTTATTATTATATCGAGCATAACATGGCTAGCAAAACATATCCAATAACAATCACCCAGCAAGCTAGAAGATCTTCCAGAAGGTACTCTCAGATTGAGTAAAAATAAAAATGAAGGACAAAGTCCCCTTTTCCGGATTGTCTTAAACACCTCAGTCTGAGGGTCTAAATTTTCTATGCCAGCAATACAGAATCATCTATTTGATTTGGCCTGTGTTTTTGATGTAAGCAACACATCTTAATCGCTTTCTGGCTGTTTGTTTACATTTGGAGCAGGCATAAAGCATTTCCATCTCCCTTCTTATTTTAAGTTACCTTTACGTGTTCTTTTTATGAATAGAGTTTTCCCTAATAACTACGGAATTATCATCCTTAAAGGAAATCCCACCTAATACTGAGTTCTCCCTTAAGTTCCTTGCAGAACTAGAAATAAAACCATCATGTGCCTGGAGACTTTTAATTACTTTTTTCGGGGTCTTTGATTAAAAACGTATCTTTCTGTTGTTGCACTTATGTAGTATGTACCACATTTATTTTATAAAATGTGGTTGCAAATTCAATCTCTATCCACATCAAGTGAAAAAAATTCTACGTAAAGTGCTACAGAACCTGCAAGCATCATACAGCTGCCTTCTGATTATCTTCATTGTAATAATATGCATTGCTGGCAGATATACTGTGAAGAGTGTCATGATTTCATCCAGTTGTTCTCTATATTTAGAATAAAAAATATCAGATTTTCATGGGTTTACTATCTGTGGTTTTCAATGATCTTTCCACAGTAAGTAGGTAGTTACAAAGGATTGGTTTCATTCCCTTTGTGAATATGACTAGCTCCCCACACAAGCATGAAGTTCAGTGCACTGCCCAGACTCTAGTGGGGGAACTCCTTCACTGTCGGCAATATGCACACCACCACAACCACAGAGTAGTGCCACCTTCTCTTACATCCCTTTTCGCCCTCACCATTCACTCCAAACTTGGCAGATAGGGGACCACATCAAACAAACCAACCATGAGTCTGTATCAGATAACTTTGTGCAGTAATTCTTTCCTTAATGATCTGTTCTCAGCTTCCAAATGGACTTAGATTCACCATATAGCATAAATACATAATGTGGATTGTGTTACCTTGGGTGTAGCACTACTGGAGAAGAGAATAAAGTCTGTTTGCCATGTATGTATATATCCATGTACATATTAGATGTACATAGTCATCCAATCAATGTGGTCTCTAGCTTCAAGAGGGAAAGGAGAGAGAATTATGTACAATCATTTCCTTCTAATTGGGAAGAGAAGGATCCATGGACAGATTGAAAAGTCACTACTGGGATCATATTGTGAAAATCACGCAGTATTAATGTATTGAGATAATTGTATTATATTATTTCTCAGACATTTTTGCCCAAGTTATGAGGAAACTGCTGAAGTTCAAAATTCCTTGTTGACGATCATAGAATCATAGAATCACTAAGGTTGGAAAGGACCTCTGAGATCAAGTCCAACCGTCAACCTAACACCACCGTGCCTACTAGATCATGTCCTGGAGCGCCGCATCTATGTGTTTTTTGAAGATCTCCAGGGACGATGACTCAACCACCTCTCTGGGGAGCCTGTTCCAATAACTCACTACTCTTTCCATGAAGAAGTTCTTCCTAATATCCAATCTGAACCTGCCCTGATGCAACTTGAGGCCATTCCCTCTTGTCCTGTCGCTAGCCACTTGGGAGAAGAGACCGACACCCTCCTCACGATCTTACAGTACTTTTAAAAAAACACCAAAAACAGGAAAAGAAGAGAAAGAAGTCAGAGTTTAGTTATAGTGTTTTTTAAACTCTATATAAAACTTTTCTATTGAAACAATCAAACTCTAAAATAGGTTATATAAAACAATCCCTTTACGACCCATAACTTGTTCACTTCACTATGCTATAGCTACTGATACACTTGCAAATGTATCTTACATCCTTTTACTACCAAAACCAGTGGAATAGAATTATGACCTACATCTCACAATTATTATTCATTTTTTGTTTTAATTTTCCTTTAGTTTGAAAACAAAGAGCTCTTCCCTGAAGGAATTCACTTTGATTTGACACGTTAGCATATTTGTATGATTTATTCTGTGTGCCTTGGAAGCCACAGAATCATCTTGTAGTGATCTCTTATATAATCCTTTTTTTCATTTTATCTTACATGTTGAATAATAACGTGCTGGAGAAAAGGAGGTACATTTATTCAAATTAATGTTTCAGAAAAAGGCTATTTTTTTTTTTTATTCAGAACTCCTTTCCTAACAAATTTCTTCTACTCAAATGGATAGTTGCAATACATACAAATTTCAAATATAAACCAGTGGTCAGGAAATCAATGCTATGGTATTAATTTCTCCTTTTAGTTTAATTCACTACTTGTTGAATGTATGCAGAGACAGATAACAATGCCGTTCTATCTGCAATCAGGAATACATGGGCAGTGTCTGGTACATGGTCTGCCTTCCCAAGGTTTAATAACCCATAAGTTGACTATTTCATGATGACTTATCTTTCCTTCTTCCTCCTAGGTGGCTAAAAATACCTCTTCATTAAACATCAAACCTACTGTGTAAACATCTATGAAGAGCAAAAAAGACAGGTTTCCCTCAGGAAAAGTTGCTTTCAGATAAATTTCCAAAGTTTGTTCAAATTTTTAGAACACAGAAAATCAGAAAAAAAAATATGCTACCACCCCCTTCTGCTCCGTCTTTTAAAATAATCAAAAAGTATTTGTGAAATGAAAATTAAAATAATTTTTAAATTTAAAAAAAAGACTTCTACAGTGTGATTTGATGAAATAAGAGAGGAAACAGAGAAATACCTTGAAGAACAGGAAAAAAATGTATCAAGCACATTACAAAAGAAATTGTTATTATAGAAGTATGTTGGCCAAACATATATGCCCCAACATATGGTGACTAATATGTTTGGAGCTTGAACTTCATAAACTGCCAGAATCAAAGTTTTCAGTACTTTTCCTTCACTGCACTTACGAAGGGAATGGTGAACAAAACCAAAAATATTACACAGATATAATTTATTTGTTTCCAAAATTTGAAAACAAAAGTAAAACTTCTTTTGTTTCTCGAACTCTAATGAACTTTAATCTGTTTTTCCCCTGGAATCCAGAAGAAAGAACAAGCCGTAGACAATCTTAAAGTGAATCTATTCTTAGGCCATCTCCACATCTAGCATGGTTGGGATAATTAATGATTGTGCTAAGGTTCTTTCAAAGTTGAGAATAAACCTTTAGTATTATAACCTTAGATAAGGTAAAGAAGAATGAGCATCCATTGTTTGCACCCTCTGAAATACAGCAGTAGGTCTTTTGCAGTCTTTTCCTCTGTATATACACTAGATGATAGCAAACATGTCTCACTTTGCTGTCCTGAGACCGTACAAAATGCATGTACAGTGCCACAAACTTCTCATCAGTCTAAGATTTCTACATAACCCCGTTACCATGGTGTCTGACTATGCTATAATTCTACATCTGTTAATTCCCACAGAGGCCATATAAAAAAGTGAGAAGAAGAAAATGGACAGAGGCATAGAGAGCCAAAGTGATTTGCCCAGTGTTACGCAACTCCGTGATGGGTCAAGAGCTTAAACCTCCAGCTGAGAGCCTCCAGACAAAAATCCGTGCCTCATTCATTTATATAAATAGCAGATGCATTTGAAGATGAATGGCGGATCAAAGAAGACAGAAAAGAAAAGAAAAGGGCAGAACATACCCAGAAGAGGAGAGAAAGGTTTTCAAGTATCTTTGAAGCAGGATGCTGTGGTGAAGACATGTTTTGAAGATCAGATAGAAGGTAATGAAATCACCAGATGAAGGAAATGAATCTTAAGATCACAGGAATATGGGAAAAGAGAAAGACTATCAGCTGAAAGAGAAAAAAAAATCGAGACCTTGAGAAAATCAGATCAGGCAAGAAAAACTAAAAAGGTTGGAGGAAAAAAGGTCCTGAATCAGAGTCAAATAAAAAAGTGGGAAAAAAGAATAATTCTTGTCCAGTGGGTTCTGTATCAGGTCAAACTAGGAAGAATAAAGTAGGCAGGAAAGAAAAGAAATTAAGGATAGAAAAGGGGAGGAACGCCCAGAAGTTAAATTAATTTGAATTAAAATAAAGTAGAATAAATGGCTGAGAATTTAAGCCTAAACATCAACAGTTCTCCAAAAATAATTATAATGACATATATTATGGATTTGTGAAGAAAAATTGAGTTCAACTTCACAACACATTTGTTTTGCATTTGTACATTGAAATACAAGCAGCTTTCAAACACAAACCAGAAATTAATTAAACTGGGTTTTTGCAGCCTGTGTATGATCTCAAAATATTATTGACAATAGAAAGTAACTTTTTGTACACACAGAAATGTCAGATCCTAAAGCCTTCCTGGAGCAAAACCAGCTATTAAAAATTAACTACCTTAGTAAATTTGAGGGCTATAGGGACCTGGATACAGAGAAGGCTGAGGTACTCAATGACTTCTTTGCCTAGGATACAGAGAAGGCTGAGGTACTTAATGACCTCTTTGCCTCAGTCTTCACTGGCAAGGGTTCTAACCACACTGCACAAGTCACAGAAGGCAAAGGCAGGGACTGGGAGAGTGAAGAACCGCCTACTGCAGGAAGAGATCAGGTTTGAGAATACCTAAGGAACTTGAAGGTGCACAAGTCCATGGGATCTGATCAAGTGCATCCATAGGTCCTGAGGGAATTGGCAGATGAAGTGGCCAAACCATTGCCCATCATATTTGAGAAGTCATGGCAGTCCGGTTAAGTTCCCACCGACCGAAAAAGGGGAAACATAACTCCCATTTTCAAGAAGGGAAAGAAGGAAGACCCAGGGAACTATAGGCTGATCAGCGTCAACTCTGTGCCAGGCAAGATCATGGAGCAGATCCTCCTGCAAACTATGCTCAGGCATATGGAAAGTAAGGAGGTGATTGGTGACAGTCAACATGGCTTCACGAAGGGCAAATTGCGCCTGACAAATTTGGTGGATTTCTGCAACGAGGTCACTGAGTCGGTGGACAAGGGAAGGGCAACCGACATCATTTACCTGGACTTGTGCAGAGCTTTTGACACTGTCCCACATGACATCCTTGTCTCTAAATTGGAGATACATGGATTTGATGGATGGTCCACTCGTTGGATAAGGCATTGGCTGGATGGTTGCACTCAAGGAGTTGTGGTCAATGGCTCGATGTCCAAGTGGACATCGGTGAGGAGTGGCATCCCTCAGGGATTGGTACAGAGACCGGCACTGTTTAACATCTTTGTCAGCGACGTTGACAGTGGGATTGAGTGCACCCTCAGCAAGTTTGCTGATGACACCAAGCTGTGTGATGCGCTCCACATACTGGAGGGAAGAGATGCCATCCAGAGGGACCTTGTACAGGCTTGAGAGTTGGGCCTGTGCAAACTGCATGTAGTTCAACAAGGTCAAGTGCAAGGTCCTGCATGTTGGTTGGCGCAATCCCAAGCACAGCTACAGTCTGGGTGGAGAATGGATGAAGAGCAGCCCTGAGGAGAAGGACTTGGGGGTGCTGGTTGATGAAAAGTTTAACATGAGCCGGCAGTGTGCGCTGGCAGCCCAGAAAGCCAACCGTGTCCTGGACTGCATGAGAAATAGTGTGGCCAGCAGGTTGAGGGAGGTGATTCTCCCCCTCTACTCTGCTCTTGTGAGACCCCACCTGCAGTACTGCATCCAGCTCTGGGGTCCCCAGTACAGGAAAGACACGGAGCTGCTGGAGCAAGTCCAGAGGAGGGCCAAGAAGAAGATCAGAGGGCTGGAACACCTCTCCTATGAGGACAGGCTGAGGGAGTTGGGGTTGTTCAGCCTGGAGAAAAGAAGGCTCTGGGGAGACTTAATCATGGCCTTTCAATACCTAAAGGGGACCTACAGAAAAGCTGGTGAGGAGCTGTTTCTTAGAGAGCGTAGTGACAGGACAAGGGGTAATGCGCTTAAAGTAAAAGTGAGGGAATTTAGATTGGACATTAGAAAGAAATTCTTTACTATGAGGATAGTGAGACACTGGAACAGGTTGCCCAGAGAAGCTGTGGAGGCCCCATCCCTGGAAGTGTTCAACGTCAGGTTGAATGGGGCTTTGGGGAACCTGGTCTAATGTAGGGTGTCCCTGCTCATGGCAGGGGGGTTGGAATTAGATGATCCTTGTGGTCCCTTCCAATCCAAACCTTTCTGTGATTCTATGATTCTATGCTTTTATGCATTCTCTTGGAGAGAATTTAAAAAGGAAGGATTCTAAATAGTAACAAGAAACATTAAGCTTAAGAGCAAAATTCAGGGATTCTTAGTACTTCTGTTTCTAATGCCTATCCACAGTGAATATATTTGCAACATCAATCACTTTTGTCAGACAATGGGTTTTTAATTGCATGTCAGGATGTATTTTGGGTGGGGTTTTTTTTTTGTCTGACAGGAATTTTTGTTGTCATTTTTCCTTTTTTTCCTTTTCCTTTTCCTTTTCCTTTTCCTTTTCCTTTTTTTTTTTAAACTGTAATGTTAAGATACAAAATGTAGCAGCATTTCCTGAATGTTTGTGATGGCATGGAGCTGCTGCTACTATGAAATTGTGATGTGATCGAAGGCATTGCATAATGTTGCATGCTTGCTGTAAAGATAAAAATAATTCTCACTCAGAAGAAAAACAAATGAATCACAATACTTAGTAAAAGAAGGACAGTGTTTCCATAAGTGGAGGAAAGAGTACAACAGCCCAATATGCAAAGAAGATTATTTGATTCACATGAAAATATAAACTGTTCTCTTTGAGAAAAAAACCCCACATGTTAGTCTGAGTCCTCTGATCTGAAAAACAGCAGGTGTTTTCTATTTGTATGTATCTAACTACCGCTGCAGCTCAAAAAATATCGGAGCTATTGAGAGAAAACAATGCAAAATTAATCATGTATCTGCAGATTGCTGTTTGTCCTCATTTGCCTGTAGAAATGGTAAATGCCAGGCAATTATTTTTTTTTTTTGTGCTCTGTCACGATACTTCCCCCTCACTGGTATTTCCTTACAGTGAGAGCCTCTCAGCCTGACTCTGGACTTCCTGACAGCCCTCACAGTTCTTGTGACAGCAAGTGGAGCATCCTCTTCCTTCCCTCCTGCCTCTCCTGTGAGGCAGCAGGAGGAGCTGCGCAGTGCCTCTGCAGTCACGGCCCAAAGGAAGGACGTCTATGTCAGTATCTCACCCAGGAGCAGTGGCCAGAGGAGGCAGCAACAGAGATATAGAAAAGAAGATGGAGAAGCATCAGCAATTTTGCTGCTTCAGTCTCACCTGTGGCAAAGGTGCCAGCCACATTCACCTGTCACCTGTCTTCACTACTCTGATGCTGATGATTAGACTGGTGCATTATGCTGGTAATCTGTGGTTCACTCGTCTGAAATCTCAGTCCCATACCTTTGTTTTCTGCACTGAGACAGAGGATCCTGAGTGCTTTTATGAAATGTTAATCCTATTGCTGCTTAGAAGTTGACTGCTTAGAGGTCACATACAATCCCTCTGCCTTAGAAGCCAGAATGTCATAAATGTTAAAAAAAAAGCCTGTGTTCAGATCGAGGGGCCTGGAAATGACCATAGCTCTACTCTTATCTTTATTCTTTGATCTTTTTCTCATAAAAGAAGATTCATTATATGGATTGTCTTAAATCCTGCAGCCCTTACCTGCTTCAGCACAGTGAAATCTTGTTTCTATCTGAAAGCATTTCCTCCAGCCCAGTTATCTCAGTCCAAAACTGTATCTTACTGTATTAAGCAGCAAGATTTCCCTTATTCTGCTTATTCTGCTGCTGATTAACAGTCAAGATTCTTTGTCATCTGTTTTCTGTTGAAGCATATATCCAAATACTTCACAGCTACAGGGAGTGTGTTTTAGTAGAAAATATTATGATGAAATACATATACTGGCAGATCTAAAGCTGCAAGGACTTGCAATATTTCTTTTTTTTTTAATTTTTATTTAACATCAGGAGACTATTAAAAAAAAAAAAGTATTTTTTCTAAATTTCTCTTTCTTTTAAACAAACAAGTACCTGAATAAGGTAGCCATACGTCCCACTTAATATGATCTACATGAAAACTGATTTTGTGACAACTTTAGAAATTGCCAGTCATTACCTAACAAGTGGCACATTACAACTCATTGAAATCAATGCAAGAATCCTGTTTTCTTCAACAATACTTTGCAACAGGGAACAACGAAGTAAAGCTTACTGCTGCAGCAACGTACTCTCTTCAAACGGTGTTGGCACCAGGAGGCAGCCTGTAAATACTTGATTGTGAAAATGATACTTACTCATGACAAATGTCTAGAAAGTTTGATTTTTTTATTTGACTGGCTTATCAAGACTTTTGAAATTGCACTCTGTGCATATGCAATTAAATTGGTGTTTTATCCTTGCAGCTGTTGGAGCAATGCTAGTTTACAATTCAAGTATACAAACATTAGACCCAGGAGTGCTCCCAAGTTCTTTGCTCTGTGTATGGCTTCACTGTGCAGGAGAGAGACTCCAGCACAAATCAGCATCCTGTATTTTAGTTTCCAGAGACATCTGATCAGACGTGTGTATATTTAGGATGTGGCAAGGCACAGAATGTAAGTTGTATGCAGTCATAGTGATTAACTCATGACCCATTTGGAGTCTTGGCAATGTGAGAAATTTTTCTCATCAGCTGCAGTAGGAAACCTACTTACTAGCACAGATGTTCTGTAGTCATCTCAAACACCCAGGATGAACATCTCCCAGCAGTGCCATTGGGTATTTTGCAAACCTAAGAGGTATACAAAAGCCTTTGAGCTGATATGTGAAAAACAACAACAAACTCATCTTTTCTAAGCATTTGCAAATTAATTCTCAGATGTTATCTTCCCATATTCCTTCCACTGTAAATATTTTTTCAGCTAAAAAGAACTCATTTTCACCCTCTGAACTGGTATTACAGTTTTAATTCAGTTTTCTCTTTTAAAAAAATGCGTGTCTCTACTATCAAGGAGTCCTTTCATTGATCTGAAGAATTTTAGTTCGAAGTACAGTGTGAAGAGACTTAGGGAAACACAATCAGTGATATTAACCCAAGGATAGGTGCTTTCAATGTTGGTCTTTGGGTTTGTAAAATATAGAACAACAGAGAGTTTCATTCCAGCCTTCCTGGACTCACAGGAAATGCTGACATAGAGTTATTTGAGATGAGGTGTTGACCCTTTTACAGCAGGGGGCTGGACAGCAGCCTTGATTTGGCAGAAAAAAAGCTTCTGAAGAGTCTGCTGATACATACCACTGTCATGATTTAACCTGGTCAGCAGCTAAAACAACCACATAGCTGTTTGCTGACCCCGCCCCCCCACAGTGGGATTGGGGAGAGAATTCAAAATTAAAAAAAAAAGAAGTAAGTAAAATTCGTGGGTTAAGATAAAGATAGCTTAATAGTACATAAAATAACAATAACAATAAGCAAATCAGGTGATGAATAGCACAGTTTCTCATCACCCGAAGTTGATGCTCAGCAAGACCCCGAGCTGCTTCACCTCCTGGTCCACTCCCCAGTTATATACAGAGTGTGACATCATCTGGCAAGTTTGGGTCATCTGTCCTGGTTCTGTCCCCTCCCAGTTTCTTTGGCACCCCTGTCTTCTCATTGGCAGGCCAGTATGAGAAACTGAAAAGTCCTTGACTGCTTGGCAACAACTAAAAACATCAGTGCGTTATCAACATTGTTCTCATCCTAAACCCAGAACACAGCACTATGCCAGCTGCTAGGAAGAACATTAACTCTATCCCTGCTGAAACCACGACAACCACTCAAAGCAATCATTTACCAATTAAAGCAAATATGGTGTGATAACAATGTTAAAATTGTTTCTGTGTGTCCTGTTTTCAGCTGAGTTAATTTTCTTTCTAGTAGCAAAGCAAAACGACTTCCCACAGGCAGGCAGGGGTTCAGCCATCTCCAGGAAAGCAGGCCTCCATCACACATAGTGGTGACTTGGGAAGACAAATGCCATAATGTCGAATGTCCCCCCTCTTCCTTCTTTTTCCCTCAGCCCCTCATATGGTGAGTGTGAAGTCATATGGTCCACAATAGCTCTTTGGTCAGTAGGGGTCAGCTGTCCCTGCTGTGTCCCCTCCCAACTCCTTGTGCACCCCCAGCCTACTCGCTGATGGGGTGGGGTGAGAATCACAAAAAGCCTTGGCTCTGTGTAAGCACTGCTCAGCAATAATGAAAACAACCCTGTGTTACCAACACTGCCTTCAGCACAAATCCAAACTGTAGCCCTGTACTAGGTACTATGAAGGAAATTAACTTTACCCCAGTCAAAACCACTATATTGTGGTTTTGCAATACTCTGATATTTTTAGAGCTTATCTGGATTCTAGATGTAACTACAAGAATCAACAGAAAAATGAAGATACTTCTTTAGATCATTTTAAAAATCAATTATATGAGTCACTTTTCTAAAAATGTTTTAAGACAGTGGATATTAGCAGTGGGATTGTAGGTCAAACAACAGTTAGCTAATCATAACTAATAGTTTAAGCCCTGGGATTAAGGAACAGCAGTAAAATTTTCCCTTTCTCCCCCACTCAATGTAATGCTCATTTTCCATTCACATTCAATATGCAACTCAGATAATGTCTTGTTCATTTTTACTATTGATGAAACTTATGCATAATAAAGTTGTTTGGTTTTTTTTTAATATGTATAATTACATGTCTTCCAATATTAGAGCTGTTGGAGCAATGAAACATCTTCAGTGTTTTAGGAAAAAAGATAATTTTAAAAGTCAGATTTTCACCATCACTTTTACCCTGATTTTCGGAAAATAATATTTTAAAGATGGTACAGTTTCTCTTACCCCATAATCACAGAATCACAGAATGGTTTGGGTTGAAAGGGACCTTTAAAAATCATCTAGTCCAATGACCCTGCCAGGGGCAGGGACATCTTTCACTGTATCATGTTCCTCAAATCCCATTCAATCTGACCTTGAACACTTCTGATGATGGGGCATCTACAACCTCTCTGGGCAACCTGTTCCAGTGCCTCACCATTCTCGTCATAAAATATTTCTTCCTTAAGTCAAACCTAAATCTATCCTCTTTTAGTTTACAAGTTCTGCCCCTTGCCCTGTCAAAACAGGCCTTGGTAAAATGGGCTATGGCTGATATTGCTATTACTTTTTATGGCTTCTTATGACATAACACAGTCCACAAAAAATTACCGAATTAAGACTATTAATGCTTTTTAAAAGATACGGAGCTCAAGACACTTCAGAAGTTTTTTAAAAAAAAAAGTTGTATTTGACCATATGAATGCATATGTGTGGAAATCTGAGGTGTCTATAAGACATCCAAGAAGCAGACTTCCTTGAAAGAATACAGAAAGGAGATGAAAGATCCTTCTTACGGAGCTCTTCTCAGTTCTGAGATCTTTTGAATGAACTATGTGAAGAGTTTGGGATCAGGCTACAGGAAATCTACAAGTTCATATTTCTCAAGCAGAAGTTTACTTGAATATATTGTGCCAGGGGAGGTTTAGGTTGGAGATTAGGAGAAATTTCTTCTCGGAAAGGGTGGTCAGGCATTGGAACGGGTTGCCCAGGGAGGCGGTGGAGTCACCGTCCCTCGGGGTGTTTAAAGAAAGGTTGGATGTGGTACTTAGGGATGTGGTTTAGT
>VWZZ01003511.1:142110-158689 GCA_013399095.1 Psophia crepitans
GTGGGGGTTGGTTTAGGGGGGAATGGGGGGGGGGGGGAATGATTGGACTAGATGATCCTTGAGGTCTCTTCCAACCTTAATGATTCTATTCTATTCTATTCTATTCTATTCTATTCTATTCTATTCTATTCTATTTTATTCTAATAATGCAAATGAAATTAATCACATCTTACAAAGCAAATAACATTGCACAAACAGGTAAGGCTTTACTACTGTATATCTGTTTTAGAAATCCTCTTTCTTCTTCTCTGACCTTGGTGTTAGCATTGCGGTTTCTCACTATTTTGTTCTCTCCTCCTCTGCCTGTCCAGCGTTTTCTGCCTGTTCTAAAATATATTTTTCCAGAGGGACCACCGGCTTTGCTAGTAGACTCTACCGTGTCCTGCGGTGGGTCCATTGGAGCCAGTGGGAACCAGCAGTTCCTCCCCTCTCCTCATACAGTAACCTCCTTACTGCAAAAACCTTGCCACCTGCATGCGACACAGTGGTAATTCTGATGAATCAAGCACTGGAGTGAGATGATTTCCAGGAAGCATGAACAGAACAGTATGCGGTTCTCGCATCTGTGGAAGTGCCACAGAACGGACATTGGGATCCTAACTGAATAGCTGTAGGAATCCCACCTTGCCTCCCTACCTGGCAATAAAGTCTCCCATCACACATCTTAGGAGTGGAAATTACTGGAGGATTACCTAGATCTAGAGCAGCCAGGTGTTTTTCTCAGTATTTAGATGTTGATTCAGGTAGATATTTAATAGGATTTCAGGAGGTATCAGCCAGATAGATGCACTTGGAAATTTTCTCAGAAACTTACCTAAATGAATGTTTATGCTTCTCCATAACTCTAAAAATCAGCCCCTAAGTTCTTTAAGACATGAATCAATAATACAATGCAAGAAAAATCACTGCTTTGTCAAAAAACTCATTCTGGAGGGAACTCCACCAGTCAGACAGCTACAGACAGTTATTTCTACTCCTTAAGTACTGTGGGAAACACATACACACTCCTTTCCAAAATCTTTATTTAAAAAAAAAACACAAACCAACCACCACCACCCCCAAACCAAAAACAAAAAAACAAAACGGCAACCATAACAACAAAACAAGCAGACAAACAAAAAACCCCAAAACCCCATTTCCTAGTGCTTTATCTTCATGCATTCTTTATTTTTTTTACTCTGGTAGTAGTAATATTACATAGCTGAAAGAAGAGCAGTACATTCTAATTGAGCCTTACTTAACTGTCAGTATAAATTTTGGATATGTAAATCTTCCACATTTTTACCTCCACAAATTAGATGGCAGATTTAAATAAGAACAGGCTAAAGATCTGAAAAAGGAAAATTAAACTTTATTTGAAAAAAAAAGGGGTAGAAGGTGACAGAGGGAAGGAAGGGAATCCTGCTGGATCTGTGTAGTCAGGTGTTCACAACTTCTTCTTGCAAAGCAAATTGCAATGCAGATAAAAATCCCAGTTATTCATGCAGAAGTCAGGGGAACTTTTCAGACTTTGACTCAATGAAATACCTAGTTTCAAGCATATACTTAGTTCTTTTTCAACAAAACAGGCAGAGATAAATATAAGTCAATGTAAGCATCCGTTTAAACCCTGGTGACTTCAATGAGAAGGTGGTTTGGATTGGAAGTATTATTTTCGGAAACTCACATACTACTTTGGGTAAATTAGTATAACCTCTTGATGACAGTTTATACTACTTGGAAATGTAGTCCATCTTCCTAATCGTATTCAGAATAACTGAAGTCAACAGAATGCCCTAAGCACACTCATCAACTTTGGTGGCTTATTATTAGGCATATAACTAAGTATTCTGCTCTCCTAGAGAGACTAGTCAATCATTAGAAAGATATGCTACTATACAGAGTTATCTTCAAAGATAATACAGACTTTTCATAGGTATTAAAATTAGATTTTACAAGCCATAGTCTGGAATGCATAACATTACATAAGCTTGTTTTGTGGATGGAAATTATGGGATGTACACAAACAGTGAATTCTGCATTTTTAGTTACTTCTGGGAGAATATATTTATTACTATTGGATTCACCAACTTTCACATTATATTTTGTTTTTCTAAGTCCTTTCTCTTCCTATTTGACTTTGATGTTTAATGCATAGTAGATACAGATGGTAAACATATGCAAAGAAACCACCTCATTATGGAACATATATGTGACTTCACAAATGACAATTTACCTTTATCTGAGCGTTACAATTATGAGTGCATTAACAGTCCTTAACTGCCATTACCAGCCTCACCTGGGATCCCTGCCCACACATTCTGTCCATTTTTTCTGGGAACTCCTTGTAAGCCCTAGCATGGGCAAACAGTCCTGGCCTGAGCCAGGTTGTAGACGTGCCTCTGCCCAGCCCTGTATCTTGTTGCTCTGATCTTTCTGGAAGGACCCCCAGACCTGCCTCCTGGGTCCTACATTATAGGTAGCTTTGTGTTGAGTCTGGCCCTGCATGGGCTCTGTGTATGGGTCCCAGTGACAGATTACCTCAACTTGTCTGGGACCATCAGTGGATCCTACCACTGGCACCATCCTGATTCTGCTCAGACCCTGAGGGCTAGTGTTCTGTTGACAAGGACACTGCCCTACCTGTGCAAAGGGGAGCCTTGGCTCCTGGCTTGTCCTCTCTTATGGATCAGCCCTGCTGATGCTGCTCCATGACACTAATTTTCTCATGGCTATCAAAACACCTGATTGAACCATTTCAAAAACAATTTCCCTTCTGAGGATTCTGGTTCCACAAAAATGATGTTTTCCTTGGGAACAAGTGGTTCCTCTGCATTTTCGATGGAAATGAGACAGCCAGTAAGACTTCCCTCTTACCCCTTTCATGCCAGCTGGCATCATGGTGGGTGAGTGGGCAGCCTGCCCATCTCACTGGACTTCATGGCTGTCAGGGCTTTCCAGATATCCTGATTCCACCTGGCAGAATGCTCCAACTGCCTGGCTTCCTGGATAGCTTCCCACCTGGGTAGCTAACTTCCTGTACAGAAGTTCTCAAACATGCTTTGTGTGGTCTCAAAACAATCATTAGATTTTGTGCAATAAAGTTATGCAGTAAAGCAAAGTTTTCTTTGTTTTGAAAGAGAAAAACAGAAATAAAAAAAAGAAAATTGTCAACAGAACAAAAATTGTACTCCAATTACCTCTTTAGTTTTCACAGCAGTCTCTGTACAAAGAAAAGGGACTACCATGGCAACATTACTTGTATTAGCAAATCTAAAGGACTATATAAGCCATTCTCCGTTCACTTAGTCTATTCAGTCTGATTTTTTTTTTCTGCACTTAAAATGAAAAAAAGGCTTCAGTAAGTCACTCTGAAATGTTAAAAAGGTTCAGGACAATATCTTCTAGGTTTGAGACTTAGTGTTGTCATTAAGTGAAACTAAGAATACATTTAGAAATATCTTTATGTAGCTTTTCTCTCTGGTAACATCAAGAAATTAGGAGATAGGTTTTATTTGTTAGGTGTGCTAGTTTATGTATAAAAATAAATGCACACAGCCACATGTACATATATACAATGTAGGTTAGGCAAGGAACAAGCCTCAGGCCTGATCTTAAATGCAGGCTAGTGGGTAGAGGGTGTTTGGGTGGAGGATGCAGATGAAGTTGCTCAGGACAACTGAGTCCTGTGAGAGCAGTCAGGTCCCTGAAAAAATGAGTGTCAGCCCAGAGAGGTTTCCAAAGGGCTGTTATGTGAGGTCTCCTACAAACAGTCTTTCCACTTTGCTCTTTGGCATGTCTCGTTGACAGAGGTTTCAGTCTGGGCCAGTGTCAAGGCACGGAGAAATCTGAGACTCCATGGAACAGTGAAGATAAACAGAGGCTTTCGAAGTAAAGTGAGAGCTGTGGTGGGAACACTTTCCAAAGCACTCTTTGCACATAGGTCTTCCTATGGCTCTGTGGTTTAAATATCTTACGTGACCCTTACCTGTTGGTCAGCGTTGTTTGGTGGGTTTTTTTCTTCTGTTCTAGCTCCTGTTGAAATAAAAAAATAAAATAAAATAAAAAATAGTTGCCTAGTTTTATCAGGGCAAATGGGTATATATTTCGAGGGAGAGATTAAATTTTCCAGGTACTTGTCACAGTCTGCAGATAAATATACTCTCCCTTCTTCTAGACTTACATGTGCCTAGATAGTTGATTGTATTGGTTTTGGCTGGATTAGAGTTAATTTTCTTCATAGTAGCTCACGTGGTGCTGTTCCGGTTTTGTGATCAAGACAGTGTTGATAACATACCAATGTTTTAGCTGTTGCTGAGCAGTGCTTACACAGTGTAAAGGCCTTTTCCATTTCTCATACTGTCCAACAAGTGAGTAGGCTGGGGGTGCACAAGAAGCTTGGAGGGGACACAGCTGGAACAGCTGACCCCAGCTGAACAAAGGGATATTCCATATCGTATGATGTCATGCTCAGCAATAAAAGGTGAATAAAGGAGGAAGTGGGGATATTCAGGGTTATGACATTTGTCTTTCTAAATCAGCATTACGTATAATGAAGATCTGCTTTCCCAGAAAGAGCTAGATAGCTGCCTGGTGATGGGAAGTAGTGAATGAATTTTCTATTTTGTTTTCTTTGTGTGTGCAGCTTTTATTTCACCTATTAAACTGTCTTTATCTCAGCCTATAAATTTTCTCACTTTCATCCTTCTGATTCTGTTCCCCATCGCGCTGTAGGGAAATGAGCAAGCAGCTGTGTGGGGCTGAGCTGCCTCCTGGAGTTAACCCACAACATTGATGTATCCATGCTTCAGTTGTTTTGCTTGTAGCCATTCTTTCTGTCTCCTCATCAAGCTTTCTGGATGTCTTAACAACATGCCCCAGTGCTGGCACAACTAGGATTTTGAATAACTACACAAGAATGTGGTGAGTTGACCCTGGGTGGACACCAGGTGCCCACCAAGCCACTCTGTCACTCCCCTCCTCAGCAGGACAGGGAGGGGAGAAAATACGGTGAAAATAAAACCTTGCAGATCAAGATAAAGGCAGTTTAATAAAGCAAAAGCAAAGGAAAAATAAAATATTTATTCTCTACTTCCAGTCACTAAGTGATGACTGGCCACTTCCTGGGAAGCAAGGCTTCAGTACACATAGTGGTTGCTCTGGAAGACAAATGTCATAAATAAAGAATGTTCCCCCCTTTTCTCCTCCTTTCTCTCAGCTCCTTATTGCTTAAGCACATGTCATATGGTATGGAACATCCCTTTGGTCAGTTTCGGTCAGCTGTCCTGGCTGTGTTCTCTCCCAAGATCTTGCCCATGCCAAGCCTACTGGTGAGGAGGGGAATGCTGGAGAGAAACCTCGGTGCTGTGCCGAGGTTGCGGCCAAGCCCTGGTGTGTTACCGACACCTCGCTGGGTACCAGCACACAGCACAACACTGCGAGGGCTGCTGTGGGGGAAAGTACCAACAGCTCAGCCAGACCCGATGCAAATGATAGAGGGAGGGTATGGATTTAAGACAAATTTATTTTATCTTTGTGATATGGGACACTGGGTTGGTGAGAGTTTTAAGACTGGATTGCCCTTACATTTTCATAAAGAAAACACATAAAAATTAAGAAAGAGATCTTGAATTTCTTAAGTATTATTTGAACAGAAATTAGAATAATAATTTCTTAAAAGGCAAATCCTTGATCTCATGAGTGAGACAACTAAAATAAAAAATTCATTTACAAATATGTGCTCTGTTATTGCTTATGCTTATTGCTCTGACTCAGTCTTGTTTAAGTTCAATACTACGACTTTTCAGTTATGAGGAAATCCACAAAGTTTCCTGTGAATTCAAGATCTCTGCTCTTTTCTGAACCCTGAGTTTTGGTTGGGGTTTTGCCTACACATGATTGTGAACACTCCTAGATGTACCTGCTCAACTACTGTAAATTAGTACCTTCTGAAACCAGAATGCAGCAGCTAGGATCAGGACAAGCAGCTTCTCTGGCTGATGTTTAATGTCATCCTTTCCACAAGAGTAACGTGCAATGCATATACAGAATCTCTAATCAAACCAATCAGTTATAACATTCATCATACTTTGTACTTCAGCTCCCTTCCCTTCCCTGAAAGCTCCCCAGACTTGTTCTCTACTAAGCAAAGAAGGGAGATACCAGATGGCTGTTTCTGGATGGTTGGAGTAGCAGCAATCTCAGATAATTGTCTAAGATCATTTGCAATCACTGGTTAGCCTCTAGGCCAAGTGATATAAGAACTTAAGAATACCTCTACTAGTCCAGATCAAAGCTCTGTTTAGTCCAGTGGCCAGCAATGAATGCTTGGAAGAGCATTAGATCACAGAAACCGTATAGTGACATTTCCCTGGGACACACTCCTACTCCAGGTAATTTGTCTCAGAGTTTAGGGCCTACAAAGCTCTGTGTCAATCAGCCAGTGTAGGAGCCATGGTATTAGAGTAAAAACTGAATTCTGAAGGAGTTTTCTGCTTTTGCCAGTATGCCCATTTCTACGAAAACAGTGCAGATAGGTGAGACACTTGGTGCAATCTTCTCGTAGTGTCTGCACAGGCTGTCACATCCAGGGAGCTAAGCCTTGGATGCCTAGCCATCCTAGAGAGACATGGATGAGATTACTACTGCAGTATTGCGCTTGGGAATAAATACATGCCTGCCCCAACACGTCATTTTAGGAATTGCATCTCTCTTTTGATTGGGTGCCAAGAACCATCCTGTCCAACACTTTTCACACCCTCTGTAAGAATTCTTTTTTTCTTTTGCTTCTCCTTCCACTCTTCTGTACTTTTCTCATAAGAGAGGTGGATTACTCTGATCCTTCCTGCTTGCGTATTTACTTTTGATTTTCTCAGTCCAATGAAAATTACTAAGCTTAAGTAAGTTAAGGGATATAAAGGGGCAAGTAAATAGTTCATTTTATGAAGGAGGAAGACGATAATATCTGAAATACTCTGTTGGAATGATTTCACCTGATCAGTCCAAATTCTACTAGATTAGCAGATGGCAAGAGCACTCTAAATGAGTGCAAATCTGTCCTTTGTGCTTTTATGATCCCAGGAACACAATATTTATTCTGATTGTAAATATCTTGAAAAATTGCTGGGAAAAAAGATAATGTATTATAACTACGTTAAGGAACAAAACACAAGACACAGAAAAATATGAATTTTAGAATCCCTGGCTCTGACAGAGCTTTAGAATTAAGTTTGATGTGATGCTAAACCTGAAGTCCTTGTCCAACCTTTTTTCCTCTTTTGGCAAAATAAAAGAGAACAAGAGAAAAAAGTCATTGCTAGAGATACAAGGGAAGTAGTGTTTGATTAATAAATTGGATATTTGAGCAGTAATGTAGATAACATTAGAATAACTTGCTTTTTTAAATTAGTACAGGAAAAAATCCTGAATTATTTTAAATTATGGATAATTTAGAAGGAACTTTGCAATTTTGTTGCATTGTATTGTCTCCTGTTTAATGTGGTCTTCTGGCTTAAGCTTCCACACCTTCAAATTCCTTAGAGTACGACATGACATTCATATCTGATGGAAAATGCTGACAGGGCTTTTCCTGTTTCTATCTCTCCTTCAGATACAGATAGTTGGAAGGCTTTGATGCTTATATAAATCTATAACTCATAAATCTTACTTTTTTTTCTTTTTTTTTGTGTCTGGAATAAAACCCCCCATATAGCATTCTAAGGATTTGTTGCATTAATTTCATCTTCTCTATTATTTGCTTTCTCATCTGCAGTACCACAGTACAGAGCTGAGATAAGCCAATGGAAATTACTGAAGTTACGTGAATGGAACACTTGCATTTATTAGGAGAAAGCAGACAGTCTTCCTAAATAAAGGAAACCAGGTTAAACTGAAGGGGAACTTTTGAATATGTATCAAAGAATGACTGGAAAAAGCAATGCTGTAATTCCCTAAAAATAAGAAATTGATGCCCAGGAATTCAAGAGTAAGGGGACACTTTAAAGAAAACTAAACATTTTAAAGAGGTAAATAGTATAGCTTATTCTTCTAAATGCTTTTATTCAAATAATTGAGTAATGCCTTGCTAGATAAGCCTGGCTATTATGCACTTGCTCAATTCTGGATTTTTTTATGGTTATTTTGGTGCGGTTTTGTCTTATTGTGGGATTTTTTTGTTATTGCTTTAATAACATTTGGTATTAAGTCTGAAAGGCTTGATAGTCTTGTTGTAGCAGTACTAAAAATATAGGTATTAAAAAAAAATCAATGTCATTGTCCTGGTTTCAGCTGAGAGAGAGTTAATTTTCTTCACAGCAGCCAGCATGGGGCTGTGGTTTGGGTTTGTGCTGGAAGCAGCGCTGATGGTGCAGAGATGTTTTTGCTGTTGCTGAGCGATGCTCACACAGAGCCAAGGCCTTTGCTGCTTCTCGCACCGCCCCGCCGGCGGGATGGCTGGGGGTGTGCGGGGAGTTGGGAGGGGACAGACAGGGCAGCTGGCCCCAACTGACCAAAGGGACATTCCATACCATATGGCGTCATGCTCGGTTTATAAGGGGCTTGGGGGGGAAGAAGAAGGGGAGGCAGCGGCGTTCAGAGTGATGGCGTTTGTCTTCCCAAGTAACCATTACACGTGACGGAGCCCTGCTGTCCTGGGGATGGCTGAACCCCTGCCTGCCATGGGGAGTGGGAAATGAATTCCTGGGTTTGCTTTGCTTGTGCACGCGGCTTTTGCTTCACTGATTAAACTCTTGTATCTGAACCCACGAGTTTTCTCACTTTCATTCTTCTGATTCTCTCCCCCTTTCCAATGAGGGGGACAGAGTGAGCATCTGTGTGGTGCTCAGCTGCCGGCTGGGGTAAATCCATGACAGTCATTCAGCATATCCTTTTCAGATGTTCATGTTAGTGGAGGAATTGTTGGTGCCTAGTTTAATCAGTTCCTCATAAGACTAGCTAAGGTGGAGAATGTAGGATCTAATAAAGTAATGATCTAACTATTAGTTAGATCTGGTGCTGTATCCAAATTCTATTATTTGAAATATGCAGCTCCCTACTGCTGCTAGAACATTTGACAGCTGAAAGAGAACTTACAATTGGTTCTTCCCAAGCCCACTAGAAATATAGCTTCACGGATTTTATCACTAAAATGCACAGCAATGGACAGTGAAAACACTGGAGAGACTTATTTTATAACTACTTTAAGCTGTTAGTACATGCAAAGGAATTAGGAGAAAAATCTCATATGCACAGAAGCTGACCTACTTACACTTAGTGTTCTATGTTAAATATCAAAAAGCACATTCTGCTGAATAATATTCCTTGGGACATAATGGCACCTCTTCTAAACTGTTTTTTGTTTATTCATGCTGAGATTGTGCTCTTCCAGTGTGTTGATGTTTGATACTACAGTTTTTGTAACACAGATGGCTCCTAAGTATTGCAGAAAGTTATATGGAAAACAGAGAGAGAGAGAGAAAAAACAGTAACAAAACTTAACATCGGTGAAAAGGTCAAATTTTTAAAATAGGATCAAGGGTGGGAAATATTCGTTTATGGATAGTATTTGGGAGTTAAAAATAATGTCAGAATGAAAGTTAGTGTTGCAGAGTTGTTGCAATGATAGGTTGTCACAATGATTATAGATAAATTCCTGAGCCATAGCACTGATGGAGGTAACATCAACATGATGTCACCATGGCTGCAGATTGCCGTGACTACAGATGTCTATGTTTCTAGTCTACTGAATTTGGCAGTGGTTCACAGATACTAGCAGAACATCAAGGAAAAAAAGTATGACCATGACCAATGAGGGTTATGGAGGAAGAACAGGTTATAAAAAATGCAAATATAAGGTCAAAGGATTAAGAAAATGTGGCAGTTAAACATTTTCACTGAATCTTAAACAACATGACCTACACTGATTTGTGAGAGAGAAATAGTAAGAATGTGTTCATTTTGAATGATCTACAATTAAAAAAGCATTCAAAATGAAAGAACTATATATAACTATTTTGTTCAGATTAATCTTGGTTCATCTAAGGGTACAATTTCATATATTTATGAATCATCCAAAGCTTGTATTTTCCTATTATCTCTGCTGTATGTAAAGGTGCAGCTAACTCCATTGGTCTTCAAGATCCAGGGGAGTGCTTCTTCCCAGTCTGGTCAGAGCTGACTCCAGTGAGTTTCTGGTTCCTTCTGCCTTGGCCAGATGGCTGCAGCCTCTGCAGTTCCTTTCTGCAGGTCCGTCAGGTAGCAAGGCTGAGTACATGCTATAGAGAAGCCCAGCGTGATCCCTCACCACTGGCTGATCAGAGTTGAGGTTCTCTGGTGAAGAATGCAAACACCTTCACTCTCCATAGCAAACCACATTCATGTATCACTTGCATACTCACACTGCTTTTAGCCCATAGAACACTGAGGCCCTTACCCAGTCACCATGACAGACCTTGAATATTTCCAAGTGCTGGTGTCTTTCTGCCTATCAGTTAGTCCATGGCTGAAGTTTGCTAGCAACTAAGAAAAACATGCTCTGATTTTGGGTTGGATTTATATCTCAAATCAGACACATAAAGTTGCTTGAACGTAAGCATCTAGTGCCCTTACACCATTGCGTTCTATGCTGCGGCTGACAACTATTAATCCAGAAGTACGTGAGCAGGATATCACTGTGTTCAGGAACCTATGTTTGGGCAACTGGGCCATTCTGCTAAATTTAGGTATTTACAACATAACTGACTACATGTGGGCTAGGTATCTAAGCTCCTGCTACAGACAATAACCATCTAATCAATAAAGTCAATGGAGACAGAGCTATTCAGTTCTGTGAAGCAGATATCTACTTTAGGAAGAGATAAATAGATCCCTAGACTCCATTGACTGTACCAGCTACATCTTCATTGAGTATGATGGGAGCTTAGACGGCAGTTTACTTGTTGTAAGCTATGTCATTATCACAAGAATTAAGATGTCTGAATCTAAAACTAAGCTCTAAGCTTAAAGACACTTACAATTAGTTGTGTTTTTTTTAATTAACTATTGATCTGTAGGGATTTTAAGCAAAAATTCAGCATAAATGTGCTGTTCTTTTGTATTTTGAATAAATATTACTATAAATTATACTGAACAAGATATTAATCCAAAAGAGATTTCAATGAGTTCTAGCCCAAGTATTAATAGGCAGTTTTATATTTTTAGACTATTTTATGCTAGTCAAAAATTGTATGTATATATCTAGGCTGAATTTGATGCTTATGATACTGGAAGCATTTTGGGTCTGAAGTATGAATCAAACTCCAATAGTAAACATCAGTTAATATTTCTAAATGTGCATTTTCTAGAATACAAAATACAAAGAAAATTTGTTTTCCCAGAACTTTTCTTTTGCTCCTGACATTTACAAATTTTCTTGCATTTTATTATTTTTGATATTTGTGAGTTTGATACAACTAATAAAATAGTGACTAATATTCTGAAACTACTGCTTTTGACATAGATGAAAATTAGATAATTCTGTGGAATCTAGCTATAAAAAAGTGCAGTATGAATACACACTATGAAATCATATGCTGTTATTACTTCATTTCAAGTGTCACTATGCTGAATTTCTGCTTATCTTTCTCTCTTTTTTTTTCTTTGTTTTTTCCTTTCTCAAGAGAGAAAGAATACCTTTATTAGACCAACTGTTATCAGCTGAAAAACAAACAAGCTTTATGCTCGTAAGTCTTTCTTCATCTTATAAATTACATCAGGCTGTGCTCCAGAGCTTTCTTTGATTTTCCAATCTTCTAGAATAGACATCTGCTGAAGAACAATGCAACTTCAACATGGCCATGTGAGAGAAGATAATTCTTCTCTATGGAAGGAAGAATTTAGAAAGAATGTAAGTGTCACTGTTACAGAGTGGAAATGTGGACAAAGGGGACATTTTTGAATTCACTATTTTTCTCAGCTTCTCTAGACTAAACATAGCTTTAGTTGGTCTAATAAAATTTACTACTTTTCCCTCATACTCTTGTATTATATCTAACTTTAACCCATCAAAGTCATTGCAATACTGTTATTGGGCGTGTTGGATCTGGTAGATGTAACAGACAAATGCAGCTGACTGAAATTCAAAGTGTAACTTCACTGTTTTGAAATCATCAGCAACTTAATCACTGACTGAATGAGCAACAGATTAGGACTTCAGAACTTTTGGGTTTGGTATCATGATATACAATCATGAGACTTAATGATGAGAAGCTCTGTCATTATTAGATCATTATTAGATTTAATTAATAATCCAGATGTTAAATCAGTTTTCTTCCTTATTTTATTATCATAAATCCTGATGTTACTTAGCCTGTAGTTGCTGCCACAGCATCTGGGAAACATTATTAAATTTTAAAAAGAGAGAAGAGCTGTATTTATGAAGAAGGAAGTGTGGGGTTTTTGGGGGGTTTGTTTTTTTATTTTTAGAAGTAAGAGACAGAGTCTCCTTTTAAATGGAAATACTTTATTTTCCATCAACTTTTAAAAAATATTGTTAAAATCATACTTTCAGGAAGTTAATCTAATGAAGTATTATACAAATTTTGGAGGAAAGAACTCCTTTATACAAATAAATGCCTCTATATTTGGTCACTCCTATGAAAAATCGCTTAGTAAAAGTGAACTACAAGAACAAAGGAAGGGAAAGAAACATATCTTAATCAAAGTAGTCTGCAAATATAGAATACATCATATGCAAAAAGGAAGTAAGAAGTCGATACTGAGTTTTGACAATTGTGTTTTATTCGTCTTCTGATAAATATGAAACTGGCTATTTTATCGAGTCTATAAATTCAATTAATCTTTCCATTGACATTAAAATCCTCAGCAGGTCTACCGTGTGACATGTACAGCAGCAGAGATGTGAAGCTGTATAATTAAGTATGAGCAGTACTTGAACAGAAGTTTAGTGAGTTCAGGCAAAAAGACTGAGCATCAAATGGAATGGAAAATTCTATTACTATGTAGTGGGTTTTGAGTAAAGAGCTTCTACCTACAGTTAATTTTAGAGGCTAGGTGTCATCTTTATACCACTCTTCTCATTAATTCATTTTTCAGACAGATCTTTTCTCTTACTTCACTCCCTGGATGCAACCACACTGCAGGAGGTTGCTTTTAGTGATGTGGAACATGTAGCTTTGTTAGACAATTTCTTTAAAAAATTCTAATGTAGCAGGAACACAGAGATAAGCTTTACAAGTAAGTGATCTAAGCACCAGCTTTGTGTTTTAACCCTTAACCAGCCTCCATCCAAATTTAAACAACTCATTCACATTCAAACACTTGAGCAGGCAAAGGAAGAGGAAAGAATTGCTAAAGGTTGTAAAAGCAGAACAAAAACCAATCTGCAGTTTCTAATTTAATTACTAGACATAAAGGAATTTTTCCGCTAAACCTAGGCATATTCCTGATGAGGTATGGAGGAAAAGGCAGAGGCAGTGCAAAGACAGTGTTATCTCTGATTTTTTCTTTATTGTGTGAAAAAGTAGACATATCATTTGTTCTGACTTCAGAGAAAATATATTAAAATTTGAGAAGAGCCGGAAAGTTCTTAGTTACAAGCTATTACATTTATTTCAAGAATTGCCAGCATTCAAACCTGCCATTATTCTCAATCCAAAAGGGATAGTCTGACAGTGATACCCTGGATCTACTGTTCTTAGGATGTTAATTTTCTCTGCATACACAGAGTGCCCACAATCTGCTTGATTTCCCCCCTCTCAGAGCAGATGCACGTCAAACTAAAGAGGACTGTTAACTCTTTCAAAGGTCACTGCAACAAAGAAGAAATTAGGAGGTGTGCCATGTTATTTCTGAGTGTATATCAGTTTTCCCAAGACTTTCTGTCAGGAGCTCAAGGGAAGATGAGGTCATTAAGAGAAATGGGTCCTGATAACATATAGCAAAGCTGGACACAGAGGTGGATTAGGGCTCAACCATGGATAACCTGTGCCTCTTACTCACTCAGGATTACTGTATGCTTACTCCCTATTGCAGGGAGAAACATCCAACCTTCTACAACTAGTCTTTTGGAGGCTCTTTCCCTTGTCTTGATGGATGTTTTCATCCACATCTTACTGTTTTCTCCCATTCTAATCCTCTGCAATTTTAAATACATTATTTCATTTTAGGATTATGGCGTTCTGTGAAGGCTGGACATTGAATTTCATAGGATTTATTTCCAGGGTGGAAGACTTGTGAACAGTATCCTATGCTGGACATTATCTCTTCACGCAATTCATCAGGAATAAAAGAAACAATTTTAATAAATTAGGACTTTTTCTGCTTGAATGAGATAAAAGGTTGTAGTACGTAATTTTCAACATGAAATGGCTCAAGAATGGAAGAATTGTTTTTTCAGCATTTTCAGTGTTATGCTTTCTATAATATTTTCTAAGTGAAACTGTAACTTTCCCTAGTGTGTAGACAATCACAGATTTCTGTGGTTTTGTTCAAAAAATATGTGCAGTTTGGAATCGGTTTAAAATCATATTATTTATCAGTGTAGAGAGTTCTGAATTCTGTTCAGGTGATTACTGAGGTTTTTTACTGGATGAATCCTTCAGACCCACCAAAACAAAAAGCCTAACCGCTTACTTGACACTATTCACACAAACCCCTTTCCTGTCTTGAGGGAAGGTTCATTGCAAATTTGTGGAGTTTTTTAATATAGGGTTGATTTTGATTTGTAAATTTAGATTCTAATGTCTGTTGATAAAGAAGCAAAATTTTCATTGGGATTTTGTTTTGATGATGAGTGAGAGTTAGGCCAGTAAGACGGCTGTTCCCTAACTCATGTTAGTCCCAACAATGTATGTGGTTAGTTCTATTTGGACAACGACACCATTATTTTCTGTGTTTTCAGTGATGAAAATAATCCCTGTAGTAATAACACAAGAATGTTTTCTGTAGATATGACATATTGTGTTTCACTACTGGTAATATTAAATGACAATTTAAAAAAATCATCTCTCTCTTGCCAAGTAATTGTAAGGAGTCTTTTTATTCTTGCATTATCTGTTTCTTAAATTCATGAACTCCCAGTGCACAAGATTCAGAATAGAAAAGACAATCAATAGCTATAACTTGCACAGTCTATTTTTGTTTTGAAATCAATTGGTGTTTGCCTAAGAGGATAATCAGTAAGTAATTCAACTGGATTTATGTAAGTATGAAAGAATTAGGTATAAAGACAGAATTCAGCTCTCTTAGAAGATCAAAAGAGAACTTTATTAAAGAAAGATATTACTATGCAATAATTATGGAAACACAGTTTCCCTGTCTTGAAACAAATTTCTCACAATTAGAGAAGTAAAAATGGGACTTTCACAACTTAAGACATTCAATTGCAGTTTGAGATATAATAAAAAAAACCAAACCAAAGTTTGCTGTTTAGCAAACTTTCCTTGTTTTGTAGCTTCACTGTGTGTTATTTTCTGTGTGCAACACATTCAGATATCCAATAACAATACTAAAATAAAACAAGAATATTTTTCTTTGCCAAATCCCAGACCTTCTAATATATAACCTTTAGATATGAAAGGTTAGGTTTCAAACCAGATGTGTTGAAATGGTAACGCTGCAATTTCCAAACCCAAGAGCACAATGAAAGAAATGCTGGCTAGCTAGTTATGTAGAACTGCTTTATAGATATCAGGGAAAAAAAAAAAAAAAGGCCAACTTTGGAAACTCTCTCTCCTTTAAGAGGTCATACACATTGGAGCACAACCCTTTATAAGTTCATTATCCATTTTGTCTTTCAGGTTAACAGGTATTTCCAACCTGGGGCTTGGTTGTCAATACAGAATTAGAATGTCACTATTGCATTTCTAAAAATGGGTCAGTATCTTCAAACACAAAAACCTAAATTTTGGCATTCTAAACTAAATATAGAAACTAACATATAAAGATATAGTTCTCAGAAGTGCTGAATACCCAAAACTTACTAGTTTAATGGGAGCACTTGCATAAGAAGGAAGTGCTCTATGGAGCTAAAATGTAATTTATTTTTAATAGTACTCTTCATGCACCATGGCACAAAATGCTTTTCAAGAAAGGCAGACTTCTTTCCTAGGTCATAAAACTATAAATTTAGCACTACTTTGGATTTAAAGACAGCAGAGAGAGTAAATTTAATCCAAAATATTTAAGAAGTGTTGTAATGCCCCTTAGACATGTAAGGACTCAGATATATGATAGAAGAACGAAGAGAATCAGGAAACTGTCTTGAATGTGATGTGACCACTAGAGTTGTTTATGTTAATTTTCCTGATACTTTTTGTACTTTATGATTTGATGGCTGAGAGAAACTGTCATTCTCTTGTGAACTCTGACTGCTGTTGGCTGGTCACCTTGATAAGTTTTTATGTGCTAGTATCAGGGTTCTCAGAAGTTTGGGTTGTGTCAAGGCCCTGAAGGCACCCCTAGCCCTTCTTGTGCCTGTCCAGGCCCCCTGGGGCTCCCCCACCCTGCCCACTGCCCAGGACCCCACATCAGACCCCAGAGCCATCAGCCTCTGCCCCAGTGATGCCGCAGCAGGGCCGGTCTCAAGTTCCCTACAGCCCTGCCC
>VWZZ01003511.1:158759-185750 GCA_013399095.1 Psophia crepitans
CCGGCTGCTATGTTCCTGACTGGGAAGCCCCAGTGGTCCCAGCTTGCTCCTTCGTTTTAGTGACAGATCTCAGTAAATAAATATTTAAAGAAAGATAATGATAGCTGGCATGTAGTATGCAAAGTACAGAGGATAATAGTTTTACACCTAAGCCTTATACGCAAAGAAAATAAAATAGAAAAGAAATGGTTGTAAGGTTTTTGTTCAGTAGCTCCTCTAAACAGATGTCAGGAGCTTGTATTGATTGAAATGTACTTTCTTCAATCACATTCAGGTGTACTTTAAGCAGATAGAGATACAATACCATCAGAAAAACACTACTTCCTTTCATTTCATTGCAACTTGAATTGTTGCACATTAATAAATATTTGCTGCTTTAAAGAAATGCTTCATGTTAAAGGTCACTGATTTTCATGGAATGACGCCTATGGAGCTTCCAAATCCATAATGTCAGATAAAAATGGGAATCGATTAAAGTCTTCAGAGAAAACTATTTTTTCCCCATTTTAGCCAAAGTGTAGAATACTTGGGAGTTTTCATGACTTATTTTCTTTAGTATTTTATTAACAAGTCAATGCATTTTTCACCTTTAACTCCTATAAAATTGAAGGGAAGGTTTTAGGGATCAGAGTCTATGAAATAAATTATAAGGCCCCCATCCTGTATGTCTTGGTGCCAGCATAATGCCTGTACAACAGCTTTTGAGTCCAGGTAGAAATCTGAAGGATATTCTGAAGGAGCATAATTTGTTCTTTAAATAATGCACAGCAAGGCTAGAAATTGTGCTTAGCCATAGTGATTCTAATTGTATGTATTGGTTCATAACACTTTGTCCTTGGATATGACACTATACATGATACTATAGTCAAGTACATGATCAAGCATCTTCAAGGGATAGTTTTATTGCAGACAAAATTGCCTGAGGACAGTGTGTTCCCGTAGAATACTAGAGAAATAAGGAAACCATCAACATTTCAGAAACACAGGATGTTCTGTCCTGAAATAATCTCAGCATGGTGAAGTTCTGTAGGCCAACCACAATAAATAGGGGGTCACACATGAAAATGACAATGACATACATGCTTGTAATTGTATAGAATCCCATAAGGATTCACTTCTGCTGAGTTTGTATTAGAATCAATTAATCACTAGATTTGAAACTGTCCCACTGTAGGCTTAAGGCAAAATGGCAGAAAGCCTTTGAAATACACCATGGGCACAGCTATTTTCCTACCTAACACCTTACTGGAAGTGCTTCTCTTTTATTTCTCCCACTGCCAGATCAGCACAGTCTCCCTTTCATGATATTTCCACTGGGAAGATGGTAGATAGCAACCAAAGATAGGGGAATAAAAGATTTTTCCCGTGTGCAGCTGTCATGTGTGGACTCTGGCTAACATCCAAACACACTCACTCGCCTTTTGTGTAGGATGGGGAGAAAAATAAAAGGAAGGCAAAAAGACGTGGATTGTAATAATTACAGTTTGATAAGAATGATGAAAGTCGTGTGTGCAAGCAAAGTGAAATAAGGAATTAATTCACTGCTTCCTGTTATCAGGCAGATGTCCACTGTCTGTGAAGCAGAGGCTCAGCACATACAAGGGTTGCTTAGGAAGACAAATGCCACATGGAGCATTTTTAGTTTTCCAGTTTTTTTTTTCTCATCAGTTTTTCACTGAGTGTTGTGCTTTAACCAGGCAGGCAGCTAAAACAAAGCCGCTCACTCACACCCAGCCCTCCCTCCCTTCCCCTCCCCAGTGGGATGTGAGAGAAAATGCAAGAACATATCCTTGGATATACTCTCGCTTCAGGGTCCTTCTGCTTTCACAGCTCTGTACCCCACAAGGTGATGAGTACAGGGAACAGTCATGGCTTTGTCCCCTTGCTGTGGGAAGATGTTCCTTCAGAACAGAAAGGTCCCATTGTGCACTTGTCAGTGATCGTATGCCCACTGCCTTGTGGAAACATGTCAAAGGTAATGTGACCCTAGAGTGCAATGTTAGGGCACTCTTCTATGTGCTGCATGACCATCGTCTTTATTGTGACACAGGAGCTGTGATATTCTGAAATTCTCCAGCAAACTGGGACACATCATCTTTGTGACTACTTAGCTGAACTGACAAGTAAATTTCCATTTGATGAACCACCTCATTAATTTTTTTTCAGGATACAAAACTTACAGCTAGTCACAGTCAAGGGAACCGTTGCCTTAAATTTAAGATCAGTACTCTAAATACATCTAAAAGAAAAGTCAATTCTGAGGTACGGAGGAAATTCATGTTGGTTTCCCTTGTAAATCCATATGGTCACCCTTAAAAACGTTCTGACAGGGCAGCATTCCATCATCGGGAACAAGAAAAGGGAGGGCTACAGAAGCCATGCCTCTTCTGAAGGTGCAGAGGGTAGTCTCTAGGAAACAGGTAATTATTGAAAAATTTAACAGCAGCCCCTACAGTTTTTGATCACCAAGAGGTTGTGGAAGTACCCTTTTGCCACTATTCTTGCAGGGTTGTCAATCCACTGAGGGGAAAGGTATTTTTTGAAATGTCCTCATGAGAATACTGACCAGTTGCTTTCTTTTACACCTGGAAATATTGTATGTGTCATAGTTTCTCACAGTTAATATATTGGAAAGTTTTCTATAAATGCCTTTTTGTCAAATTTGTGGGGAACTTAACTGAAGTCCTACCAGTAAATCTTTTTTCCCTCAAAATAAAATAAATATGGTTAGAATCAATTATTTTATCAATTCTGCCTGTGAAGTTGCAAATCTGGGAAAGCTTTTTCTAAGTATGTGTATCACTGGGGTCTTACTATCCTTTTTAGAGTTCAAAATATTTTTTCAGGATATAAAGTGTTACAACATCGACCTCAACACAAAATGTGTACTACTCTTTATAATCCCTGAAAGATGTTCCAAACCTTACTCCTTAGACAGATTTTTCATGGGAAGACATGCTCTTCTTAGAAGTTTCCAAGTATGTTATTATGTCACCATATAGGTACGTGTTTGTTAATTTAAACATTTATCACCAGCGGCTTTAGACTAAGAACAGGACTTTTTTTCCTGAAAAAATCAGCTTTCCATTTATACATTTAGAAAACCAGCACTCAGCAATAAAAACATATGAGTTCATCCAATGTCCTTGCATTGCTATCGAGGCAGGAACAGGAGTATTGTGTCCCAGTGTCTGAACAGCTCCTGTCCCTCCTGAAGCTGTTGATCTCTTCCTCCCCAGACTGAGGAAAGCTATGCTTTGAAGTGTTTTTGATGACCTGATAAAAGACATTTCTGAATTGCCCTCAATACCTTGAAAGAGAACATACTCTTAATGTCTTGCCAGATATATGCTCTGAAAAGCTATCACAAATTCACTAGAAACCTGGAAAGTACAAGCACATCTTTCAAAAGAAAAAAGCTGTTGGTGAAACAAACTGAAGAGTTTATTATCCTCTTTGTAAGTTTTCAACATGCCCATTTTGATTAAGTAGTGATAGAGCACACGAAAAGAATTTACCTGGTATCTGCAAACCAGTAGGAGCAGGAAAGGGTACCGTCACTATTTGGTGAAGACACAACAGGGCTGACATTTCCCACTGTTTGCACGCTGAAATAAAGGACAGTTTTCCAAAACTAGGTTTAACAGGATATAAAAAAAGCTAAACTGCATAACAGAGCTCATCAACAAACCTTGGCTCATGTGAAGCAGAATGAACAGGAAAAGGGAGATGAAGTTTCATTCTCCTGGAACATCTCAAAACAGAAGTAGCAGACCATGTGAAGAAACCCAAGGACTCTGGCCTTGCTGTTCAGAAAGGCTGGACAATGTGCGTCCCCAGTAAATGAAGAATGTATAGGTGTGCCTAGGTAAACCAGGGCAAGATGAGTGTATTCCTTCCTGGTACAGACTAGGAAAATTTTTAGTTGGTGAAGGAATCCAGCGACACCACTACACTAACAATTATTTCTTTCCTCCTTTCCATTTCCTGTGATTTTCTCGAAAATTTTTTGAGCAATATCTTCATCAGGGTTCACTTTCTGAAGTTGTTAGGGGTAAAATATTCCCTTGCTAGCTTTGTGACTGTAATGTACTATGTGGTATATGTGTAACTGATCCCCTTTCCCCTTTCTCATGATTTTATATACCATAAATATTTCTTTCATAAACTGGTTTTCATAATTTCCTTCATAAACTGATATCAAATCTTATTTTCATTCTAGACATCTTTTTGTGCTCTCTCTTTCTGAAGAGAGAAGATACATAATTTCTTTGATTTTAAACCAACACCTGTACACGGTTTTCCAAACCCTCACAAAGTTTGAAGGTTTCACTTCCACGGGTTTGGATCTGACAGTTCTGTGGAGGCTGCAGTTATAAACTTATCCACACAGCAAAAGGTGTTACAAGATATGTTACAATACATCCATATCTTAGTCTTTAATGTCTTGTTAAAAGACTCTATGATGGTAGGCTTTCATGTAATATTAGTAACAAACTGGTGAATATTATTCTGCTTTAATATCTTTAAATTCTGGTTTAGAAATAATTTTTTTTTCCCAGTCAGCCTGTAATTTCTGAGGTATATGCTCCTATTAAAGTTGTTTTTAAAAGCCACGGTTTTTTCTGAGCTCATCTTGCCTTTTAAAAGCACAATCCATGTATATTATACTTACCAGAATTAAGATGTGTGTAACACCATCATTCAGTTTGGAAAAATTATGTTTATGCACCAAATGCACCTGCCTTTAGGCATCCGGATCTATCACAATCACATTACTGCTCTCAAAATTCTTTTTCAGTGAACTGCACAAACTATGAGCATCCTGGTTTGCAAGCCATGTTGCTACTTGGCTTCTGTTGGTATTAATTGTTCATTTCTTAGATGTTTCAAAAATTGGATTTACACCAACAAAGCTTTCCACCTCCACAGGAACACTGCAAATGTCTTTTAATACATACTCTGGTAAAGACATGTCTAGTAACACAGTGCTAAAACATGCATGTAGAAATATCAAACACAAGGTGAAGAAACAGCCATGGTCAAAGAAGCTTTATTAATCACGAACAGAAGAGGTGATGGTATATTTGATATTTTCAGCCTTTTTTCTTGCTTTCTTTCAAATGCTGCTGTCTTTTCTTCGATAGTTATGCCTTCTTGAAAAAAACTGAGGATGGAAACAAAAATTAAAATGGGGGCTGGCAACAAGCACATGTTCCTCGAAATTACTCTTCTTATTGTGGCTTTCACTTTCTCAATGAAATGTCAACTGTATATTGAAGCAGAGGAAAGTCTCAGGGACCTGTGGTCACTACTAGCTCTGACTGCCCCTACCTAGGTCCCCATGACTCACTCCAAGCCTACCCATGGCTCAGGCCACTCTGTTGGTCCCTGAGGCCATCAGTTTCTGTCCCAGTGAGACCGCAGCAGGGCCGATCTGCAGTTCCTCACAGCCCTGCCCTGCCCGGCCATGGGTCACACCAGGCCAGACCCACATGTGGGCCCACATCCTGGACCAACCTTAGCCCATCCCCAGGCAGTCGCCTAATGACCAGCGCTGCAGCTGTCCTGGTACCCCCAGCCTGCCCTGCTCCCACAAATTTGACAAAAAGGCACTTATAGAAAACTTTCCAATATATTAACTGTGAGAAAATATGACGCATACAATGTTTTCAGGAATGTAAAAGGAAGCAACTGGTCAGCATTCTCATGGGGACATTCCAAAAAATACCTTTCCCCTCAGTGGATTGACAACCCTTGGTGATCAAAAACTGTAGAATAGAATAGAATAGAATAGGAATAGGAATAGGAATAGGAATAGGAATAGGAATAGGAATAGGAATAGGAATAGGAANAAGAGAAGAGAAGAGAAGAGAAGAGAAGAGAAGAGAAGAGAAGAGAAGAGAAGAGAAGAGAAGAGAAGAGAAGAGAAGAGAAGAGAAGAGAAGAGAAGAGAAGGTTGGAAGAGACCTCAAAGATCATCCAGTCCAACTGTCCCCCCACCACCTACTACCCACTAAATCATGTCCTTCAGTACGGCGTCTAACCTTTCCTTAAACACCTGCAGGGACGGTCACTTCACCACCTCCCTGGGCAACCTGTTCCAATGCCCGACCACCCTTTCAGAGAAGAATTTTCTCCTCATCTCCAACCTGAACCTCCCCTGGCACAACTTGAAGCCTTTCCCCCTAGTCCTGTCAGTAGTTTTCTGTGAGAAGAGGCCGACCCCCAGCTCACCACAACTTCCTTTCAGGTAGTTGTAGAGGGCAATAACTGTAGGGACTGCTGTTAAATTTTTCAATAACTGCCATTTGGAGGGGCACCTCTAGTTCTTTCTTCTCAGTCAGCAACCTGGTCAGACACTCCAGAGATCACAAAGTGCTGTTCAGTCAGTCTGTTCCTTCTCTTGGAAAATGGGAATGGTGTCACTGTGAAGAAATCAAAAGTTTGCCTCCTCATGCCCTCTGCTGGCAGAACCTAGATTAATTAGAAGTGGATGAAGCCTGAGGTCTTGTGCTCCAAGGGAAAAACAAAACAAAACAAACCCAAACCAAACCCCCAGACTAACCCAAATGATTTTCTGTGAGATTTTCAAAGCCATTTCCCACACCTGTAGCTGGCATACAGGCTTATGGTTTGGCTCTGGCCGTGTCCCTTGAAACTAAGTGCTTGCACAATGAGTGTCTGCAGCAGGATGCCTTCAATTCACCTGCGTCACGGCTTCCATGGTGCTCTGGCAAGCTCTGCCATCTCTGTCTTGCAGTGTGATACTGCTAAACTACCACCCAGAAGACAAATACTTTTCTATTTTTCTGTTGTCACAACAGGCAAACCTTTTTCCTACTTCAGACCAGGAGAGCCTGAAGGAAAGTGGTCCTTTAACTACTAATGTTCTCTTGCTGGGTCTATACATTTCTAGTCAACAGCTCTTGGGCATTACTGGGCAGAGAAAAGCTGTTGCTCAATATCAAATAATTTTCTCCCTTTCCTGCCTTCTGTGTTAGTCCCTGAAAAGTGGCAGAATTTTCCCCAGAAGATGTAGTCTGTCATCTCACTGAAAAATCAGTTTGATTTTAACGCACTTGTCCAGGTCTGCGAATGGATTTGGGCTGGTAATGTAATTAATTCGCTCATTTGACTGCTCTCTCCTGTTAGATAGTGCTGTTAGCCTAACTTGGTCAGTCCGGTTGCAAGAAGGTGTTTTGTTTGTAGTCAGATTATACCGATAGGCTAGCTGCTGTCACTCGCATACGTCATTTTTGAGGAAGCGTACTCTGAAAGAGCTAACGTTAGCTCTACAGCCATCCTGGGAAGGTCAGCCAGAGGCTCTTTCAAATGAAAGAGGAATGGCTGTACACAGTATCTTTATCCCATGACTTCTCACGGATGTCTGTCAAAAATGTTTTTTGCATAAAGCAGTGTTATGGAAAAGAGCGGGTCAGGAAATACTCAATATTTTGGACATTATTGTCTGTCTCAATGAAGAACTGATTAGGACAAAAGAAGCTGGAAAACTGAAAATGTTGCACGTGGGAAAAATCTTCTATTCCCTTACCTTTGATTGTTAGCTCCCATCTTCCCAGACAAAGTACCAGGAAAGAGAGAAAGTACTGATCTGGTAGTAAGAGGAATAAAAGATAACAGCTTCTGGTCAGAGTTTTAGGTCAGAGAATAGCTTTGCACATGGTGTATTTCAAAGACTTTCTGCCATTTTCCTTTAAGCCTATGGTGAAAAGCCTATTATCGAACCTGGTTGGTCATGTATTCAAATATGAACAGTATAAAATCTCACCCTTGGATATAATAACCCACACAGGTGTGTACTTGCTTGCAGTTTGGATGCCCCTCCAGAAGAACCTTCTCTCACTAATCTTTTGTTACAGAGCCTTTGATCCATGTTGTTCCACTGATGGCTGGGGCCTGCATTGCAAAAGCAACTTCCATGCTTCAAACATGGATTTCAAGGAAAATGGGGTTACCTGTTAAAGACAGTTACCCATAGCAGCAATGAACGTTTACTGTAGTGCTCTGTAGAGATTTTGATACTCTAATGTTAGCAGATTAGGTACGATATCCATATTTTCATTGTTTCAGTAAGATAAAATACTGAGATGCATTTTATGTCATACCACATGGTTTAATTTGTGCTTTTATTCTCATTACTCATCATTCTTTTAATGGATTCGCTTCACTAAAAAATTATTTTGAAAGAGGCTGCGCGTTTGTCACACCCAGGGGTCTCAACCCATCCCTATGGGATTCTAGACAGCAACTAGGATGCGTGTCTCTGCTGTAATGTGTGAGACCACCTGTTCATAATGACTGGTATATAGAAATGTCTCCATATTCAGAACAAGATGCCAGTCAGGGCAGTGGCATCCATATTAACCTGCATATTTGCAGTAGAGATATGTTGGGGATAATGTTGATCCATTGAGGAGTAACTTATGGAGACATCATACAGATGACATATGAGTCTCAGACTTAATCTTTTGCTCTTCTCCTTCATTTGTATGTCAGTGATGCTAAAAGCAATGCTACACTGTTGATGGTACAATATAAATACAGTTCTTAATTAACAGAAGTCTGATAATTAATAAATTACAATTTATGTCCTGGAGCCTTTTGCTGTTAATCATGATTTGTTTGGGGATGTAAGCAAAACATAGTTAATGATTCTAAGCAGCCTGTGATTATGAAATTAAACGTAGCCTTTTTTTTCCTGAATCCTATAAACATAGTTTCCCATTTGGAAGCCCATAGTTATTTTCTTCTTAAGGTTCACACTCTTGAAGAGCTTATTATTTGTCATTGAGTGTAAATTAAACTGGAAAGAGTAGCTTAGGTGTAGACATATATGTCATAGACAACTACATATGATTACACATTACATATCACTCCCGCAAGAAGGAATTCAGATGAGCACTGCACACAATTTTGTACACAAAATCAAAGACATCTTCCACAGTTTTGTAGCAGAAATACAACAGATATTTTTTAAAAATTTTTTTAAGAAGAATCTTGGAAGTCTGTCAGATTCTATTCAAAAACAGCTTGAATTTTGTGAAAATGAAACATGTGGGGTTGAATGTGTCCAGAAATGAGGCTAGACCATTATGAAGCTCTGTCTTTAACTGCTGGTGAGACTGTAATAATTTCCAAGTGCTACTCAAATGAATTTGACATGATGATAGGACCTTCCTTAAACAGCAGTGCAAAATTTTTAGATGTGGACAAGTACAATATAATTTAAAACCTACAAGCCTCTGGTGTTATTGCCATAACTTTGACTGACAAAAATAGGATTTGAGTGCTAGGGAAATCTTTCCTTCCCACACTATGTCCTTGTTGTACGTGTGATCGTCAGTGTGTATATATTTGTGTGTATAGATTGAAAATTTTTGGTCCTATGCAAGTCGGTGACAGCTTTGTTGCTGACTTGTTATTCACTTAATGTGAGAATGATTTCAGCCTTGCAAAAGAGAGCTCTAGTACAATTTTCCATCATTTTTCCTTCTCTCCTCCTTGCCATCTAATCGAATCGAATCGAATCGAATCGAATCGAATCGAATCGAATCGAATCGAATCTAATCTAATCTAATCTAATCTAATCTAATCTAATCTAATCTAATCTAATCTAATCTAATCTAATCTAATCTTTCTGTGAGTCATAGGAATGTAGAAAACAAGTCAGAAGATGGAAGAGCGAACCCTTCATGGCCTTGTTTTGATCAATTCATAACTGATATTTTGTATAAAGTTTATTTCTGCTAGCAAGTTACAGTGTGAACAAATTATAGATCTAAATAACTTGCTTTCCACACGGGCTTATTTATTCTAATCAGCTCAGGGTTTTTCCAATATACTCTGCTGAAATGGGATAGGCACAAATGTAAGTTTTGTTAACGAGTGAGGAATTCACGTTTGTAGCAATGTCTTTAGGCAAAAGTCTTTCTTAGAAGAAATGGGCATCTAATCATGGAAAATGTTTTTAAACAAATGGAATTACATTGTCTTAAAATCACAGATAACTTATTTCTAAAAAAACCTTACTGTGATAGTTCGTCATGTTACACTCACGGATAATTAAAAAGCTAGGAAGACTAACAAAATAACTACCAATTTGGATGTTGTTTAAAATTGTATGTTATTTATACTTTTAAAACTGTGTTGACAGGGCTAAAACAACGGTGGGAGAAAGAGTTCGCTAGGGGATCTCTCTAAGGAGATGTCAAATGGAGACAAGTATGCTACAGCTTTGCTGGCTGTCACTTTATTTCTGCCAACAAGAAAGACTTTTTAAGCAAGGAGAAACCAGTGACAGATGAATAAGACTAATGGGTGAGAATGTGAAGGGGACACATGCGTCTTTTTATGGCTCTCCATATTGAAAATACAAATTCTAAAATTACATGCGGGATGGTATAGTCTTGGAATATCATACTAGCTTTTCTGAATTGAACCTTCTACAGGTTTACATTTACAACAGTATAATTATCTGTGTTTTCTCCTTATGTAAATGTGAGTAAATAGATAATGTCCAATATGGCAATCCTTTGTTTGAATCTTGTGGGTATCCCAAATAGAATTTAGCAAATTTCCCTTACCACCAAAATCAATAACTGGTTGAGTTAATGCCTGTATGTAATATGAAATAGCTGTGTAATATTCAGTCCTATTTTCAGTAGAGGAAGGAACTACAGAGGATTTTATGGCTCATTTACTTTCTCTTTGCTGGAAATGTAATAAGAATCTCCACTACAACGAAAAAAATTCCACAGTTATTGTATATATGCTTAATGTTTTTATTTTAAATTAAGGAATTGTGTATCCAAATTTATAGTAGTAGTTTTCAAGACACAATAATTCAATAATGTTAATTTTCTGTGAGTACATTTAAGAAAAAAGGGAAAATCATGTTCAGGAACAGAGTTTAATGACTTAATATCCAAAATAGGTGTCTGTTCAATAGACCTAACAGGATAACCTCAAAACGCACTCCAATAATATTAGAATAGAATTGGCCTGTAAGAGGCCATTTTTCATCAACAAGTCTGAAAAATTCCTTCAATAAAATTTTGATGATTTATTTTGTTGTCTTTCACACTGCTCCAATCTCATTAGCATGCAAGGGCTATCACATCAGACTTATGCATACAGAAGGTTACTTAGCATGACCAGGAAGATGTCCTTTTTTCAATAGAGACAATCAATTTACCACTTATCATTTCTGAACTTCAACCATGCCACCTAGAATCCTCATAAAATCCTGTCACCACATGCTCTGCTAAACAAATAATGTTAATCTAGATCCTTCTTTCTCATGTCAAAAATACTGGAGGGGAAATGCAAAGCAATGAAAATACAGCCCTATCAAGAAGATGGCAGGGCACCATTATTAATTCCTTTTAGCTGTATCCCAGACTGTGGTCTTCCATCCCTTGCAAAGATCAGCACAGATCTAGCACTTATATCAGAAATCATTACAAAGTACAAGGGAAACAAGTTCTGCTTTATTATCAGGAGGAATACAGTCTGGTGAGTATGCAGGTAATAAACAGGTCTCAAAGTCTGCTATTTCCCTTCCTCTTCTCAATTTCATGACTTCTGCGCATGCATTATATAGATTTGTCTCACAGTATCAGTATTTATTCTACTTCTATTATATGTTTATCTTCACTTTTATGGAAGGAACACTCTAGATTTGGTAAAACAGCTCCTAATTTTTAAAGTAATATATATCCATGTAGCTTAGAGAGAGACTGAGTCCCTACCCTGAATTCATCATCAGAGCAGAGTGCTAATTTGATAGTATATTGTGGTTTGACCTGGCAGGCAGCTAAAACAGCCACACTTCCATTTGCTTACTGTCCCCCCAGTGGGAGGGGGGAGAAAAAAGGAATAAAAAGTAAAACTCATGGATTGAGATGAAGACAGTTTAATATGACAAAAAAGGAAGATGATGATGATGATAACAGTAATAGCAATAACAACAACAACAACAACAATAATAATAATAATATACAAAACAAGTAATGCATAACACCATTGCTCACCATCTGCAGACCTCTGATGTCCAGCTAGCTCCTAAGATGGTCTAAGACCCCAGCCAGATTCCCTGAAGTTATGTACTGAGTGTAATGTCATATAGCATGGAATATCCCTTTGGCCAGTTTGTGTCAGCTGTCCTGGCTGTGTACCCTCCCAGCTTCTTACACACCCCCAGCCCTGTCATTGTTGGGGCAGTATGAGCTGCTGAAAAGTCCTTGACTTGGTGTAAACATTGCCTAGCAACAACCAAAACATCAGTACATTATCAACACTATTCTCATCCGAAGTCCAAAACACAGCACTATACCTGCTACTAGGAAGAAAATTAACTGTCAGCTGAAACTATGACAAATCAGAAATACCAGAAAGAATGTCTGAGAAACAGTGTGGCCAGCAGGAGCAGGGAGGTGATCGTCCCCCTGTACTCGCCTCTGGTGAGGCCGCACCTTGAGTACTGTGTTCAGTTTTGGGCCCCTCACCACAAGAAAGACATCGAGGCCCTGGAGCGTGTCCAGAGAAGGGCAACATAGCTGGTGATGGGTCTGGAGCACAAGTCTTATGAGGAGCGGCTGAGGGAACTGGGGGTGTTTAGCTTGGAGAAGAGGAGGCTGAGGGGAAACCTTATCACTCTCTACAACTCCCTGACAGGAGGTTGTAGTGAAGTGGGTGTCGGTCTCTTCTCCCAAGTAGCAAGTGATAGGACAAGAGGAAATGGCCCTGGCTTACTTTGTGCCAGGGAAGGTTTAGACTGGATATTAGGAAAAATTTCTTCATTGAAAGGGCTGTGAAGTGCTGGAACCGTCTGCCCAGGGAAGTGGTTGAGTCACCATCCCTGGAGGTATTTAAAAAAGACGTGCAGATGTGCCACTTAGGAACATGATTTAGTGGTGGACTTGGCAATGCTAGGCTAGTGGTGGGACTTAATGATCTTAAAAGTCTTTTCTATCCTAAATGATTCTATGATTCTATGATTCTCTAATTCTAAATAGAAAGGATAAGAGGGAAAGCAAAGACTAAAGGTCAGAATTTTCAGTGATTTTGTATATTTCAGTAATTTGCAATCCTGGTTTTGAGTTAGGCAATTGAAAGGTCAAAATAATTTTGACTATTATGACCAGAGTCTTCAAAAATGCAAATAGATCATATTATTTATGTTCTTTGCCTTCATATTTCAAACAACTGATCTTTCTGTATTCAATATTTGAATTTCATTTCTCAATGAGATTTTAATGAAATTATTTTAATGTGTAAACTATAAGCTTATGTTAAAAAGACACAATGTCAGTCTATTTAACGGAAGAAAGATACTGCATCTTTTAAAGTTACAAATTCAACTACATTAGATGGAAAGGAACATAAATGGATGGATGGATGGTTAGATAGTTAGATAAATATAAATCTCCCTTAGAGAGTTCTATCAGGTTTTATTAAGAACGTTTTAAAGAACTGTGTACCAGGTTTATGTGGAAAGGTTTTAGTAGTGGGGTGACTCCAGGAGTGTCTTCTGTAAGAAGACACCAAGAGCTGTCCCCATGCCCGACAGAGCCAAGATGGATCTACCTCTAGCCAAAGCTGAGGCCACCAGTGATGGTAGCACCTCCGTGATAACATATGTAAGAAAAGGTAAAAAACAGCAGCTGGGAGAGAGGAGTGAGAATATGTGAGAGAAACCACTCTGCAGACACCAAGGTCAGTGAAGAAGACGGAGGAGGTGTTCCAGGCACTGGGGTGGAGGTTTTCTTGCAGCCTGTGGTGAAGACTGTGGTGATGCAGTTTGTTCCCCTTCAGCCCATGGAGGTCCATAGTGGAGCAGATATCCACAATACAGCCCATGGATGACCATATATTGTAGCAGGTGGACATGCCCTGAAGGAAGCTGGAGCCCATGGAAAGCCCACACCTGAACAGGCTCCTGGCAGGACCTGTAACAGTGTGGAGAAGAGCCCATGCAGGAGCAGGTGGACTTGTGACTCTGTAGGGGAGCTCCCTGCTGGAGCAGTCTGTTCCTGAAGGACTGCATCCCGTGGAAAGCACTCATGATGTAGCATTTCTTGATGAACTGCAGCCTGTGGGAAAGACCTCACGCTGGGGCAGTTCATGAAGAACTGTATCCTGTGACACCACACTAGAGCAGGGAATGAGTGTGAGGAGGAAGGAGCAGAAGAGCTGTTATGAATTGACTGCAGCCCCCATTCCCTGTCCTGTGATGCCTGGCAGGAGGGGAGGGGGACGAGGTAGAAAAGTTAGGAGTCAAGTTGACCTGGGAAGAAGAGAAGGGTAGAAGATTTGGGGCTTTTTGTTTGGTTTTGTTTTGGTTTTTGTTTGTTGTTGGTTTTTTGGGTTTTTTTTTTGTCCTTATATCTCACTATCCTACTTTGTTATTAATTAGCAAGAAACTAAATTATTTTCCTCAAGTCACGTTTGTTTTGCCTGTGCTGGTATCTGGTAGATAATCTCCCTATCCTTATTTTGCCCCATGAGCTTTTCATCATATTTTCTTCCTGTGTTCTGTTGATGCAGGGGGAGTGGTAGAGAAACTTGGTGGTGTCTCATGGTCAGCCAAGATCAACCCACCACAAACTGTTAGATATCCCAGAGAAAGGCTTTCTATAAAATAAAGAATTTAAGTCTGTCTGTACAATTAGATACAGAAAATTGGATTTTATTAAAATACCCAAAACTAAGGCAGTATTTGTCGACCACTACTTTAAGCAGATATGGGCAATTTTATTGTTACAGATGTTTAACTAGCTATCACGGAGAATATGCAATTCTGTTCAGATCTTACTAGCTTTTTATGATGACTGTAATTGTCAAAATGCACTAAGTATTCTGCTCATGGTTGCAATGACAATTTCACTATCATTTCTTGAGTGCATCCCTTAAAACATGAGGCCACATGTCCTACACATTCTGGGATGAACACTGATAGCTGTTGAATTCCTAGCCTGAACTGAAGAGCACAGTTTGACCTCTTTGTCCTGAAGTTTGGTCGGGTTTAAGATCTGCAGTTCTCCCCCATGACTCAGGGAGTCACAGGGAGACTGTATACTGCATTCTGTGACTAGCTGTATAGAAAGACAACAGGCCCTCATTTAAATGGAGGTACCTAAAGCACCAGGCAAAAAGGAGCAGGTGCATCTATCACCTCACTCAAAGTATTGTCACAATCACTATTTTCTAAAAGGATTAGCTTCTTTTGAGAGCATGGGTGGATTTTTTGTGTTCACCACAAACAGTTAATTTTGTTACACTTTCAAGCCTGCTTATATTTTCTGTCTGTGGCTGTCAGCCTTTAAAGCATATATCAATCCACAGTCCTTATAGTTTATTCTTGCTGACTTTTTAGTATTACACATTGATACTTAGTTCTTCCATCTGACACCTAGAAAACAATTCAGAAAGAAGATTCTTTCTTCCTTACATAGAGAAAGCATCTCAATAACTGTGGTGGTTTAACCTTGGCTAAATGTTAGGTGTCTACCGAGCTGCTCTATTGCTCCCCTCCTCAGCAGGGCAGGGAATGAAGAAAAATAAGATGGAAAAAACAACCCCAAACTTGTGGGTCAAGATAAAAGCAATTTAATGTAGCAAAAGCAAAAGGTCATGCGTGGAAGCAAAGCAAAAAAACAAAAGATTACTCTCTACTTCCCATCAGCGGGTGATATCCAGTCGCTTCCCGGGAAGCAGGGCTTCAGAACGCGTAGCAGTTGCTTCAGAAGACAAATGTTGAAAAAAACAAATGTCCTCTGTCCTTCCCCGTCTCTCAGCTCCCCATTGCTGAGCAGACGTCATACAGTATGGAATATCCCTTTGGCCAACCTGGGTCAGCTGCCCTGGCTGTGTCCCCTCCCAGGATCTTGCCCATCCCCAGCCTACTGCTGAGGGGGTGGAAGAAGGGTTGGAGACACAGCCTTGATATGTGCTGGCATTGCTCGGCAATAGCCAAAACCCTGGTGTGTTATCAGCACCTTGCTGCTACCAATGCACAGCACTGAGGGCTGCTACGGGGAAATTAACTCCAGCTCAGCCAGACTCAATACAGTAACCAAGATTGCAACATGCATGTCAACTACCACAGGGCAGCTCAACTTCAGTTTTAAATGTGGCACAGATTTATGCATCTGTAAGAAAGGGAGCATGTTGATTCTGAACAGGAAACCACTGTACACCGAGGAGTTAGTGACCCACATAAAAGTCAATGTGAGTATGCCCAAGCCTGTGCTGTGCTTGAGCTGTACTGCACTGTGCTGCAAATACATTTTCTTGAAAAAACATCCTGCAAGAGCTCAAATGACTACAATGAGGGAATCTATTCTGTGGATGGGGTCTACCCAGCATGCTGCATGTGGATTGGAGGCCCATGAGATACAAGACCACCTACAGTTCCCACACCAAAAGGCCTGTAAGACTATACATACTGTTCTTCTCTGTGGTGCTAGCTCTAATACATTGCATTTTAAATCATACCTTACAGAGTCTGAGTTCCTTTCTTACTGGGATCAAAACAGACCAGCACCTCCTAGTAGAAAACCGAGTTCAGTTTGGGATTAGTCTCTCTAGTCAGAATGCATCCTGAAATGTAGACTGGAAAGTTGTTCAAAACGCAATGCTAAACCTAGTAGGCTGTCCTTGATAACTCATGACTGCAGTGGTTACAGCTGGTAAATACAGTTCTCAGGACACAGAGATGTTTTTTCTTGCCTGCCTGTGCATGTGCCGTTCACTTGACATGGCAATCCACACAGACCCTGAGTGTGTTTTTCCTTTGTCATGATTTTTGTGCACCAGGAAATCATTTGGCCCTAGGAAAATACAGTAGCCACGTTGCAGCTGCTTGAAGCATTTTCCCATTAAATGTAATGGCACTAAAGAGGAAGTGCCAAGGGCTATTATGCACCGACAGTATAGTCAAGAAAAGTACCCATCTGCAGAAACCATGCAGCAAGGTAGAAACAGAGCAATGAAATAACCATGAAAGCAGTTGGAGCCTCAGGACAAGAAAAACAAGTGATCTGCTGCAATGCTTAACAACAAAAGGAGAGAGATGAACAGGGTTATTTAGGTTTTCATGGTTACAAATGTAGTAAGGAGTGAGCAGTATTGCCTTTGGCACAAATCCCTCTCACCATTGTAATATTCACTTCATCTCTAAAAAGCTGGGTCCCCACATGTGCAATCATGGCCTCATCATGAGAAATAAGAACTGAACCACCAATGGCTGCTTCTGTATGAATCCTCCATGCCTCAGCTCTTAGTGTAATAACAGAACTCCTTGAAAGGAGTTAAATCAGAAAAGAAAAAGCAATGCAAAGCCAGAATGCATTTTTTTTTTAATCTTTAGAGCAATACTGAATAGAAACAGTCTTTAAAAGCAGAGGATGGATTAAACAAATGTTCTAGCTCCTGCTTTGCATAGTGTATTAGTAGCACACGTGTGCAGGCCAAGACTTCAAGTAGCAAAACCTGAAATGTTATTGTTCACTAACACATCAGTTAGACAAAGAAGTATGCCTTGCTTTTGGTTGCACCTTTCCTAGTGCAGTCATCCTCTATCTGTTATTATGTTGTTGATTTGTGATATGAAAGTGTCGTATATGTGTCATGCACAGGGCTGCAGAAGGGAGAACACAGAATAAATAGTAGTTTAGAGTACAGCTGAAGAGGAAAACCAGTAGTTTTTTCTTTTTAAGTCTTTTCTGAGAGTGAAAATGCTGGTGTGATAAAATAATGGAAGCTGTATGAATAAATATTTACTGAAACAGAGACTACATTATGCTCAGTCCTGTGTAGAACAATAACTGGCTTTTTTTTTTGTCTTAACTACAGCATAGTGAATTCAGAGAATTATAGCACATTATAGTCTTCTCCCAATTTGAATTTCCTAATGAATTTAATACCAGCACTTGAGTCACACTATAGACTTTTCTAGCATTAGTGAGTTTTTTCTTTAATTGGTCCCCAAACCTGTTACTGTGTGCACAAATGGTGAAGTACCACTCAATGGTTCCATTAAAAAAAAGTAAAATAAAATCACACATCCTTCTTATCTATCTCTTCAGGTTTTCTTCAATAACTTTTCAAAATGTGGACCTTGAATTTATCAAATGCTCAACAAGTTGATGTAAAGGTGCTTCCAATTTTCTTGATCAGCTAAAGAATTGTTTTGAAGTGTAGTTTGCATAATCAGAACTACAATGGCTCATTAGTCCTTCTCATTGTCAGATGAGAGTATCTTTTGCTAGCACCCTCATCTTTCTCTTTGGTCTGTATCCTGTCATGCTTCATCTTGAGAGTCTTTCTTCAAGCTTCACCTCATTCATCTGTACCTGTGCAACAAGCCTCAATGCCTTTTGGTGTCTACTCAGACTGATAGTATTCAATCACCTTATTTTATTCTCCCCTGCTCTCCATTACGTTTCTTTCTATTTCCTTCTTCTATTCTATCAGAAAAAGAGATATAGGAGAACAATAAGAAACATAATTAAACCCCGAATATCTAAAAAATGTGCAAATTAAAGACTACCTATTAACTGATTCTCAGAAGTCTACCCATACAGGTGAATTGTAGAAAGAGAAAAATAAAACTCCTTCAGAAATACATGTGTTTAGCAATACATCACTGCAACACGGATGGACCAAAAAAGAATTTGGTAGTAAGTATCAAGCTCCGGTGCAAAAAATTTCTATGGTAAAAGTTCAAGTTTACAAAATATCGTAAACAAAAAGGTATATGCATTAACTATGATTCTACTGGGGTTTTTTAGAGTATTATTACGTGCTTTGTTTCAATAACTAATGAGAATGGTTGATTAGTTGAGTATAAAGTAAGGAATTGAAATACAAAGTAATGTAAATAAAAAATATTAATCCCTATCAGGGTTCTCAAGAAAAGAATTTCTAAAAAGGAGTTGAAGCTTCGGATTTGTTTTTGGAGAGAAAAACTCTTGAATATCCAGTGAACTGAAGACAGTAATACACCTTTACAGCCTGTTGTACTGTGCGTGTGCTCCTGTGATCTGAAGACAGTGGGCATGACACAGAAAGCCTTTGCCCTCAGCTGATGAGGCTGCTCCTGGATTCAAGTGATTTACAGTTAATGGGGTTCGGGTACTGATGATGATGTCTCTTTCTGATCCCTGCCTTAGATCTGAGTTGCTCTCAGGAACACTTCCACCAGAGGAAAGCCTGTGTGATAACTAGTTTTTTGTTCTCCCTTTTTCAGTTCACCCAGAATGCTACATGAGACAGGTAGGGGCACTACTTCTGTGAAACAGTAAGGAGCCCGGTAGTGTTCCGTCCCATGTGATGAGAAATTATGTTACCCTCAGTTTGAGAAGTGAGACTTCTGGAAAACAGCGCATCCTGCCTATTCATTCTTCATTTCAGTTTAATATATTTAAACTGAAATTTCTGAAATGAATTGATATTAAATGATTGCACAATTAATAGTTATACTGTTTAGCAATACAAAAAGATAAACCGCAGAACAGGACGTGTGATCTAATCTCTCACAGAACAATTTAATCAATATTAGAACTAGGCAGCGTTTTTCCTTTTTCAAGAACTTCCAGGGTTCTGCAACTTTTGTAACTTTTTGTTGATCAGCACAGTGAAAATATTTTTATACACCGAAACAATAATTCAACATTATATTCAAGCATATGATTAATTTAAAGTCTCATGAAAGGATTATGTGTGTGCTTATAGTTAAGTATCTGATTAAGTAGTTCACCAGATCCAACAAAGAAAAGGAACAAAACCCCAAAGCAAATATAAACAAAAAAGCCAATGGTGTTTTTTTTAAAAAAAATCTGGAGTGAAGGTGAGCCCAGGAAGAAGGGAGGGATGAGTGGAAGGTGTTTTAAGATTTGGATTTATTTATCATTACTTAACTCCAATTTCATTGGTAGTGAATTAAATTAATTTTCCCCAATTGAGTCTTTTTTTCCCATGTTGGTAACTGGTGAGTGAACTCTCCCTGTCCTTTTCTTGACCCACGAGCCTTTTGCTATGTTTTCCCTCCCCTGCCCAGGTGAGGAGGGTAATGACAGAGTGGCTTTGGTGGGCACTGAGAATCCAGCCAGGGTCAACTCACCACAGTCTGCATACGGCTTTAATATCTCCAAGGAGGGAGAACCCAGAACTTCTCTGGACAGCCTGTGCCAGAGCTCAGTCACCCTCACAGTAAAAAAGTATTTCCTGATGTTCAGAGGGAGCCTCCTGTGGCTCAGTTTGTGCCCCTTGCCTCTGGTCCAGCCATTGGGCACTGCTGAAAAGAGCCTGGCTCAGCCCTCTGTGCACCTCCCTGCAGGTATGTATGTACATTAGGATCCCATGGAGCCTTCTGTTCTCCAGATTGAGCAGTCTCAGCTCTCTCAGCTTTTCTTCATGTGTGAGGTACTTTAGTCTCATAATCATTTTAGGGTACCTGTGCTGGACTTTCTCCAGCAAATGAGCATTCTGGTGAGGCTGCACCTTGAATACTGTGTTCAGTTTTGGGCCCCTCAATACAAGAGGGATATTGAGCTGCTGGAGCGTGTCCAGAGAAGGGCAACAAAACTGATGAAGGGACTGGAAAACAAATCTTATGAGGAGTGGCTGAGGGAACTGGGGTTGTTTAGTCTGGAGGAGGAGACTGAGGGGAGACCTGATCGCTCTCTACAACTACCTGAAAGGAAGTTGTAGTGAGGAGGGTGTCAGTCTCTTCTCCCAAGTAGCAAGTGACAGGACAAGAGGGAATGGCCTCAAGTTGCATCGGGGGAGGTTTAGGTTGGATATTAGGAAAAACTTCTTCACGGAAAGAGTAATGAGGCATTGGAATGGACTGCCCAGAGAGGTGGTTGAATCGCCATCCCTGGAGACATTCAAAAAACGTGTAGATGTAGCACTCCAGCACTCCAGGTGGTGTTAGGTTGACGGTTGGACTTAATGATCTCAGAGGTCCTTTCCAACCTTAGTGATTCTATGATTTTATGATTGCCAAAGGCATTCAGGAACATGCATGCCCATGCATGTTCATAGTAATATTAATAGAAATCAATTTGCATTCCTAATTGCTAAGCCGAGTGGGTACAATCCTTTACTGAAAAACAAGACAAAGTAAATCAAGCCTTTAAGTGTCTAGCTGTGAATGTAACCACTGTAACTTCATAATGTTTTGATTAAACTTGTTCTTCCTCTCTTTGTTTTCACAAAAGTCATGGGTAATGTTTTCTTTCAAGTAAGATGATGGCTATATCAGGTATTTATCTATGTAGTTTTGTGTGTATGTTCTCTGAATACCATTGGTATTTATACAATACATCTTCCTTATCGGTTTTACCTTACTACAATCAACTAAGAAAATATTTATTAATGAAGTTAGAGAAAAGCCTCCATATACGTTTTCAAGCAATGGTTAAATAGTGGAGATCGGAAAGATGTTTTTGTGTAAATTTAAAAAATATTCAATTTTAAGTCCATAAAGAAAAAAGAAAGAAAAGAAAAAAAGCAAATTTTTGACATAAGTTATGTATGAGAATATTTTTTCTTACAATTTTTTTATTGAGCTGAAATATTTATGCATTTTTCTAGATATTTATATCTTCATTTGAACAATGCACTCTTCTTCAGAGTTCCTACAAAACCATTAGTTAAATAGTTTAATACTTCTTTTTCTTCTAATGTCTTTGACTGAATACCCTAGAGTGACTAGCTGTCATACTTTATAGGTCATCGTTTATTATTCATTTAAGATTATTGGCAGAATCAGAGAGGACTTAAACCACCTGTCACAGTTGGCCTAGTCAAGCATGCTTTCTGTTATCCAATTTTTCTTGAAACATCACCAGTTTTTTTGGGTTTCCTTTTTTTCTTTTTTTTTTTTAAATCACAACACATACACAGTTAACGAAATGCTAGCTGAACATAGAAGCACTCTAAACAGATATATTTGTTGAATCCTAACATGATAACATTCCAGTTTCAAGTCATTCCACGCCCACAATTCTGAACAGTTGTTTTTGGCTTGTTCTTCATATTACTATGACTATTTGGTGTCTGTAACTTTTCTAATACATTTTAAGAATTATTTCTTCAGCTGTGCTAAAACACAAGCCACCTCTTGGAAAAGATCTCTCCAGATCTTCAAATCTATGCATTGATTTTTGAAGATAATTTACCTTTCTTAGCTCTCAAATCCATCTCTTATGTCTTTAGACACCGCATAATATTTAATTGTGAAAGGATATGTAAATATTTTTGTTGAACAGAAATACAAATTTACATGTCTGTTCAGCACATAGAAAAATGGAAAAATATTTTCATTACAGTATACACATTACAACACCTCTTGTAGATTCGATTGTACTTATGGATGAACAAGAACGGATGAAGTGTCTACTTTCCACATGCAGCATCTCAAGATTCTTCATATGAAAGGTAGAATTTTTGCCCATTAGTACAAGAATATCTTTCACAATTTAGCAGCTCTAAATAGTGCATTATTTAAGGCATACTCTAGGTACCATATTTAATAGAATTCAGATTAGGAACATAAAATAATTTTCTCAATCTAAGTAACCAGATGAGAATGAAAAGTGTCTGGAACACAGGCATTTGTTTTGGTGTGTGTATTTTTATTTTTAATTTATTTGAATTGACTAGAATTTCTATTCTTTTGTACTAACCTGCTTACATATGTCAAGGCTTTCAATTAAATGACTTCTGACAGTCTCTTAAAATTTTTTTTGTGCAGTGCACTATGACTCTATGACTGTACAGTAGGCAAGTTGAGTGGAAGTAGAATTTTTTAAGCAAGTACTTACCACAACTTGATATCTGACTGTTAGTAATTTTATGATGTCTTGACTCTTCAAGCCAGAATTTTAATTTAACTTGGTTTAAAATGTTTTGAGTTCTTTTTTCTAAGCTCTTTTAGTGATTTTTATATAGTTGTTTTAAGGGTTGACTGCATGCTTAACAATTTGTTCTTTGACTGTAAAAAGATGGAATGACTTTTTAATATGTTTTCCTAGTAGTATTTGAGAGGAAATGTTTTTCAAGTGATTTGCCTTTAAATGTCCCAAGCAAATGGATAAGCTTGAGAAATCCATTGAAAACTATCCCCAAAGTGCATCTACTATTTGTAAATCAAATTGGAAGGTCTGCTTTTAAAAGAGATCTTGTAAATCATGAGATACAAAGAAAGTATTGGTTTTCTGTTTAGTTTCATGGCTTCAGCAAGTTCCTGGAAACATTTAGCAAAGCAATGATAGTAAATTATACAGGAATATTTATGGTTAATTCATACTATGGAAGCTTCTGAGGAAGCTTTACAGTTTAAGTTGATCCATGTAGTTTGGAAATCTGCACAGCTATGCTGACCACACTGAAAGTTTTTAACTGTAGTTTTCATTGAGGATAATTTATATATTCTAAAGAGACTCAGTGTTTGATACAGGAGATTTCCTCCAACATATTCCTGTAGCCTCTATTCTTCTCGTACATATCTGAAGTCCTTTACAAATGCGGCTGATATTTCAGTCTCAAACTCCTTCAAAATGCTCAGAGGAATGAAGTCCCGAGCAGATGTTAAGACTGAAAATCAGTATATTTTCTTGTGCTGGAAATGAATAGTGTGAAACCATACTGCTTATCTGGACAGTGACATTCAAAGATGATGAAACACAAGCACAGTAAATAGTGAAAATAAACAGATTCCACTTCCAGCCTCCATATCCTCTGTCTCCTTCCCTGTGCTGGAAGGCCCTTTAGGATGCTTAAGAGAGGGAAAGAGTGGGGGTTCTTTTGTTGTTTTCATAGAATTGCTTTGGTTGGAAAAGACCTTTACGATTATCAAGTCCAAGCCTTAAACTAATATTGCCAAATCCACCACTAAATCATGTTCCTAAGTGGCACATCTGCACATCTTTTTTAAATACCTCCAGGGATGGTGACTCAACCACTTCCCTGGGCAGACGGTTCCAGCACTTCACAGCCCTTTCAATGAAGAAATTTTTCCTAATATCCAGTCTAAACCTTCCCTGGCACAAAGTAAGCCAGGGCCATTTCCTCTTGTCCTATCACTTGCTACTTGGGAGAAGAGACCGACACCCACTTCACTACAACCTCCTGTCAGGGAGTTGTAGAGAGTGATAAGGTTTCCCCTCAGCCTCCTCTTCTCCAAGCTAAACACCCCCAGTTCCCTCAGCCGCTCCTCATAAGACTTGTGCTCCAGACCCTTCACCAGCTTTGTTGCCCTTCTCTGGACACGCTCCAGGGCCTCGATGTCTTTCTTGTGGTGAGGGGCCCAAAACTGAACACAGTACTCGATGTGCAGCCTCACCAGTGCCGAGTACAGAGGGATGATCACTTCCCTAGTCCTGCTGGCCACACTATTCCCAATACAAACCAGGATGCTGTTGGCCTTCTTGGCTCCCTGGGTGTACGACTAGCTCATATTCAGCTGGCTATTGATCGACACTCCCTCCCAACTTGGTGTCATCTGCAAGCTGGTTTAGAGTGCACTCGATTCCCTCATCCAAATCATTGATAAAGATATTAAAGATAATTGGTCCCAGTACTGAGGCCTGGGAAACACCGTTTGTGACTGGCCACCAGATGGATGTAACGCCATTCACTACAAGTCTTTGGGCCCAGCCATCCAACCAGATTTTTACCCAGCAAAGAGTACGCCTGTCCACACCATGAGCAGTCAATGTCTCCAGGAGAATTCTGTGGGAAGTGGTGTCAAAAGCTTTACAGAATTCCAGGGACACAACATCCAAAGCCTTTTCCTCATTCACTAAGCAGGTCACCCTGTCATAGAAGGAGACCAGGTTAGTCAAGCAGGACCTGCCTTTGATAAACACATGCTGACTGGGCCCTAACACCTAGTTGTCCTTATATGAAGGAGTGTAACTGGAGCCACAGAAAATTGTTTGAGAACCTTGAATGATTTTCGCTTAAAACTACAGAATGACAGCCGTGATGAAGATATGGCAATACATCTGTCATTTTATCCCATGGTATAATTTACTGAGGTAAGAACAGATTTCACTCTCAGTGCTCAGCCTACATATTTATAGACACATAGGCAGATCAGTGTGGTTTGTTTGGAGAACCTGATTGGGTTATGCAATCTTGAAGAATAACAATGGTAACAATTTTGGGGAGGTTTTTCAGGCCTTTGCAACCTTGTGAGCTAGACAATGCACAGTCAAAATGTTGCATGGGAATGGTCATGGTTCCCATAGCAGCAGAATTGTGGCTCTCAGATTTTGTCTATTAAAAACAGGGCAGTCAGTCATTTTTCAAGTTAGAATTCCTGGGGTTTTTTTATTTAATTCTTACTGAGTAAGGATTGCCATTCTGGCTCACGTTCATCTGGAAGGCTCTCTTGTTACTGAAAAATGGAGTGATGGAGTAGACGGTACTGAACAGAATGTGACTGTAAATAGCGTGTATCTCTTTCTTTTTTAAAACTCTCTTTAACTTGCCAAAAAATCTACAATCTATTTATATTATACATTATCCAAAATAGTCTTCATCTTGGGGATCTGCCGAATTAGGGCTACAGATCACCTAGCTATTTCAAATAATGCCTAAATTTAAATTTATCTGTATTTTCAATGATGCCAGCAAGTCTAAGGGCAGGCCAAGGTTGCTAATGAGCTTGAATGTATCAGTGATCAAAGTCTACAGTAATACAGGGAGAAACAGCTGTCCGTTGAAACCAGAGAAACCAGACTTACTAAACACAGTATGCTAAAGTAAACTTCAAGCTAATGACAGTTTTTTCCTGGTATTCTGAGTTCCGACCCCATTCCAGATTTAAAATATTTCTAGTTTCTATCTAAACCATTCACTGCACAGTAAACTGGGATTTTAGGTCCCCAGATCTGCATTCATGATTATAGCAGTGTTCTAGAGAGCTTTGGTTAATCTTTGTGTAAGAACATAACTATTTTATTAGAGACCAAGTTGTGAAGCACCTGCCCATGCTGAGGATTGCAAAATGCTATGCAGTTCTTACAGGAACATCTAAACAGTGTGCTACAGTGTAGCATGTGCACAATACAGAAATTTTATTTTATCATAAGGTATTTCAAGTTAGTGCTGCAAGTTTCCTCTTGCATCAGACATAAGTTGCTTTATAAAATAACTTGGGCAATGTGTTTACTGCAATAATGGAAAATCATATATGTTCCACTTTATTACTGTTGTTACGATATAATCTTGCCAGAGGGAAGGAGACCTTTTTTTCCTCCAGTGTCACGATAAGCATATCCATACTGTGCTTTCATCAGCTTGATTCAGAATAAATTGTCAGCCCAATTTCATCATCGGGAACAATACATTAATCACTGTGGATAATAAATCACCACTTCATTTCCTGTAAAGAACGGAGTGAAAAGAAAATGAGTATTTACAGAGCTCAGTGCAGCAGCTCTCTTGATTGGAGAGAAAATTCAGACCTCTTGCTCCACAGACTGCTGTTTAGATACTTGCACTGAGGCAAATCACACGTGCTATTTGAACACTGACATCAAACCAGACTCTGTTGACAGACAAGATCTGGAACACCTGCGTGCCATAGGGTAAGATGTGACCAGACTAGTTGTCTACCTTGCGATCTTTCCTTGTTCAGCCTTTGCCACTCGAGGGGATAACTTCCCAAGAGAGCCCTGGGTGGCAAAATGCAGGCGCTGTTGCTCAGGCAGGTGTTTGCTCCTGACAGCTTGGGTTGAGGCAGTGGGGTTTTGCACAGAGGGGTTGAGCAGCCAGCGAGGGGACAGCAAGGTTTAAACCCACTGCAGCAGTTTGCCTTGGTGGCTGAAAACCAGCGCTGTCATATTCACTTTCAGAGTACACATCCCCATTCCTATCTAAAACAGAGGCCAGAAACAACTCTCGTCTGAATTTTAACTTTTTATCGTGTTCTGAAACGAGGCCGGA
>VWZZ01003511.1:185865-234515 GCA_013399095.1 Psophia crepitans
GGGGGACACATGACACGGATCACTCAGTAACACAGTGCTGGAAAAGTAATGTAGAAATTTAGGAAAAAAAAAAAACCCCAGCCCAGAACAAAAATAAAATGGATAGAAGATAAATGCTAAGCTATTACATGCCAGCCACCCAGATATTTAGAAAAGGTATATGACTTCTTGAAAATATACTATTATCACATTAAGATGGAATTAAAATTTAAAAGCTTGTATTTAAAAAAACATAGGAAAATCCCTCTATTGAAAATATGTTGTTTTACAATCCTAAAAAATGTCAGGTGTAGTTTTATTCGTATGTGCATATGCTAGAAATTTACTGGGAAAAGGGAAATAAAAAGAAATACAGAAATGATGCTTACTAGGATAAAGGCACCAAAGTACAGGATTATCCGTCTACTGATCTGTTATTTTGCAGATGTTAAACAAGATGGGGGGAGAAGCCTGCATCTGTGGATTTAACATCTGTGGACACAAACTTCCAACAGCGATCCAAGTGTTAGTCTGGAGGAAAATATTTGCCAACCATTTTAGGACATTTCTAATTTAGGCAGATGCATGTGGAACAGATAACAGAGCTTTATGATAAATTGCAGAGAAACCCCACCCCACAGGCCTACACATTTTACTTATAGTACCTAATTATTTTTACAAATAGACCTCTAAAGTAGGAACCTGCTCATGCCAGAATCCCATGTATTCATTACCCATGGCAAATAATTTTCAACTGAATCAGTTATGGCAATGCCTCTCTCTGTTGACTGCAGGTAAAGGTAAGACCTTATCTACTGTCCCAGTGAGGAAAGGAACTGTGGGTTAGACAACTGGAGGACCTGGGACTCCTCTGAGGTGTATATGGGCAAATAAAATAATAAACATATATCTTTTTGTCATGTAGCAACTAATCTTTTTGCAGTTTATTTCCCAAATAGTGTGATTATAAAAAAAGAAAAATAGTTTGACATGCTAGAAGCACTGAGTGATAGTTTTATATTAATCTTTCTTTGTTGCATTATTTAAGACTATTAATAAAGAATGCATTCAAAGTTTCTAAGTAGGGTGTCTCATACATGCCATATTCAGAGGAATTCTTTTTTCTGCCTGAAAAGACAGCTTGTCATAGTCAAAATCCTTTCCCAATACCAGTGAAAATTTAGAAGGGTGCAAAGACTTACTTAGCTTGTTCAACAAGTAATATATTTTAATGTTTACCTTACACGTGATGTTTTAAAATTTCTCAAGACATTAACATCAGATTTTTCCATATATTTTTATTTCTTATGTCTTTAGCATTTTTAGATTTTATTTTTGCTTTTTAAGTCCACTCTTACAGAACATTTCAAAATATTAAATTTACTGAAAGGAGAAAAATGACCAGCTCTATTACCCTTTACTATAGTCTTGCAGGCAGCAGTGCTTACAAGTCACAGCTAATAATGTTGACTACAGCTGCTAACTGTGTGAAATGTTCCATTTCTTGGAATAAGGACATTGCATTTATTGTCATCTGCTTTATTGGATCTTGAAGTAAGACTCTTTTTAAAGGAACTGTATCTGTATAGTAATTTATTTCACCACGAATGAGAGTACTTTAGATTTATAAACTGATTTGCATTCCTAAAATGCTGTAGGCAGGAATTTTTACTGCTTTTACGATAAAAGGGAAAATTGTGCTCTTTCATAGAAGTAGCTAATTTCAATAGAACTTATATGAGTTGACTTCTTATTTGTAATACAGGATTCAGCATTTCAAGATTAACACAAGATAAATTGTTTCTTATGTAAAATCATAACTGATTATTTTTACTGCATTATAGGGTTCTTAAAATATTTGGAAGATGGAAAATAAAAGAACATTTTTGTGTTTTTTTAATTTTGTCTGGGGTTTTTTTTGTTTGTTCGGGTTTTGTTTTTTTGTTTTGTTTTGTTTTGTCCCCTGAAATCATAAAATAGGAATCACCTGGAGGAAAATGCAATTTAACACTTAAATTTTAAACAGAATAGTTCATATTATGAAATTAAATTGTAATTTAGTCTCATATTTTCTAACTTAATCTCAACTCAAACTTATGGGTGGTAGGGAAGAGAAGAGACAGAAAAAGGAAGCTTGAATTTCAGACGTTTCTTCTAAAGAATGTTTTACATAACATAAAAGGAATTGTTTCAAATGTTTATGAATTTCGACAATTAAGATTTGATTACAGGCTTGAGTTAGATACACCATCATAACCTGATTTGGCAGATTCTGCCAAGCATGGTGTTTTCTGCCATGAGTTAACAGGACTACTAATGGGGGGTTGTAAATACTTATTTGCTGATCCTAACAATACCTATTTAGAAAACATGTTTTGCAGTTGCAGCAGCCAACTGGTTCTGGCATATATATTCTTCCTATAGTTTTATTAAAATATGCTTAATTTAAATATGGCATCCAGTCATCTGTCATCTAATTCCTGGGGTCTTCTGTCAGACATGTTTGAAATCGTGGGAGACTAAAGACTGTTTTCTGATGCTCTCCTGTTTTTTTGGCTGGGAAAGAGTGAATTTTCACAAGAGGCTGGGAGGGGACACAACCAGGACAGCTGACCCAAACTAGCCAAAGGGATATTCCATACCATATGATGTCATGCTCAGTATGTAACTGGGGGACTGGCTGGAGTGAAGAAATCTCTGCTCAGGGAAAAGATGGATATTGGGTCACTGGTTAGGAAATTGCATTGTTTATTATCCACTTTGTATATTCTAAGTACTATTGTTATATTCTTCTTCCTTTGCTGTCGCAGTAAACTGTCCTTGTACCAACCCACAAGTTTTCCCTTTTTCTTCCTTTTCTCCTCCTCATCCCACCGGGGGAAAGGGGGAGGAGTGAGTGAGCGGAGACGTGATGTTCAGCTGCCAGCTGGAGCTACACCACAACAGATGCAGTTAGTCTGCGAGCTGCAGGAAAACACTGCTGTCTGGAGAAATACAATGGCTTGCTGTCATAATATGTGAAGAATAATTGGCCGGGGATGAGTCAATTCAGAGTGGCTGATTGCCACAAAGTCTGGTACTAACCAAGTACTACTAATAACCTGCATATAATTAATATGTCTGTGATTTTATAGTAAGTATGCTTTTAATGTACAGATTGATGCATACAGTGAAGTTCAGCATTTCTCAATGAAGAATACCGAGTATTTCACTTAAAAAGAAAAGGAAAGCCTAACAGCAATTTCCCACTGTTACAAAGTAACACTTGTGAAAGTTAAACCCTCTTGTTCCCATTAAGAGGAGAAAATATGATGGTTCTGGAGTGACAGCAGCCATGTACGACCCCTGGCGAGCGCTGAAAGGAAGACTGGCCATAAGAGAAAACAGATTTCTTGGAGAAGGAGATTGCAAATCCTCAGTCCTTGACTACCACCTCCTGAGGAAGGAAACTAGCAAGAGAGGTGGAAGAAGCCTTTCTGAAGCCTTTCTTCAGTTTACAGACTCCATGGTTAAATAAGCATCTTTTTCTTACATAAGAGATTTATAAACCTTTACACCTGGATTGACTGTTCTGGATATTATAAAGAAAGGCTTGCATTTTATCCTCGCCTATGTTAAGTATGATTTTAAAGTAATTGACTAACAGGAATCTGGTAAATGTATAAGTTAAAGACTCATAACTACTTAAGAAGTACCCAACTCACCTAAAAATAATTCTGTTGTGTTCTAAAGGGTAGCAGAGTGTCTGTTTGGTCTATTTCAGCCAGGGGTGAAGAATTGTCTTTGACTGGTGACACTGAAGGTTTTCTGATGTGCAGTAAAACCTATTTTTGAACCCTCATGATCACAAAAAAAATAATATGTAGAAACTCAATAAATACTTTGTGTTCATTGTGACAATGATAATCACTAGGACAACAAGAATGCTTAAATAATTATTTGCACTGCTGGTGCTAGTCTAATTCTGGCAGATTCATCCTCTGTTTATATAGATAATATGCAAACTGATATAGTGGTCATTTTGTTAGAACAAATCTAATATAAACAGTGTTTAGAAAGCAAGGACTCAACTGCATTATGAAGTTAGAAATGCACCAGGGATATGCCAGCAGACCAAACCAGTGAATTGCATAGTACCTTATCTGGGATCAACAGTGTCTTATAAGAAAAAAACATAGATCATAGAATACGAGGTTGGAAGAGACCTTAAGGACCATCTGATGCAACCTTTTGTGGTAATACCATGGTTTAGACAAGACGGCCCACCACCCTGTTCAGCTGAAAAGTAAGTTTTAAGAATTTAAATGGCATTTATTACTAGAAAATAAGTGTGAAACTAAAATGCAAAGATTTTTTTTTAATTTAAAATTTATTTTAAACTCTACTAAGTGTTTATCTTATGGAGAAGCCTCCCTTGTTGAAAGAAATAGCCCATTAGGACATTCCCATTTTGCATTATAAATTCCTTTAATTTGTTTACAGATGCAGTCAGCGAGACAAAGAAAAAGCTGTTGCCTGAGAATCCTCCTCCTCTCTCCAGATAGCAGGATAGAACTGAATGTGGAAAAATCTTTCTGAGGAGCACTTTATCATTTGAATAGAAGGGAAGACTTCAAATAAAAGACTTCCAGAAATAGAAATATCCTTAAAATGTATATGTTGGAAAGGTTATAGAGAAATTGCTCTTACACCATTAAAGTAAATAGTTTTATTATCAGGTGAATAGAAGGATATTTATCCCCTCTATACATAGTCAGAAAGAACACCAAGAATGAGTTACATGACTGAATACGCTAATATGAGTGGATCAAAATGTTAGCTCTCTGCCTTTGATTTCCTAGGATAGCAAGAGCACAAGGCATATTGTCAGACAGAAAACAGAATATTAAAAATATCAAAAATTTCCCCTATGCCTTAACCATTGTAATGACAAAAAGGCAAAAAGAAAAAGCTAACACCTCTGTTGGTATGCTATATCTGTGGGGCAGTAACCATGACAACTTGGCTACTTTTGCTTTTAATTTCTAACGCAAATATAAGCATTTGTAGAAATGTTCATAAAATTTGCTCATACAATGTCGATAACATTCATGGGTTTTAAAATAAACCTTTGTCAGTGTCCCATATTTCCTCATATTTTATGCATTCACATTCTTCACAGTTGTCAGGACTTTTTAGATTTTATTCTTGTCATTTTGATATTTTGCCAGAATTAAGCTGAGTTGTTTTGATTTTCTTTCAGGATTTTTTATTACATTGCTTTGTTTGTCTAATTTTTTCCACTACATTTTTTTAATTCCTCACATTTCTATGGTGATTTTTTTTCTGAAATGTTAATAGTTTTCATTTAAAACCAGCTTTAAGTTTATTGATTTATTGTATTTGGTGGTGTGAGTTGTCCTGCCAGCTCTATGGAGCATTTCAGAACAGAAGCTTCCTGACAAGTTAGGATCCAAAATAATTTAGCCTGAAGCTCTTGGCAGCATCTCTCTTTCTCCGTAGCAGTGGTGTACAATGTAGGGTTAGCAAGTTACCATTTCCAATAGGTAGAATTTTTATCTATCCAATCTGAAGCAAATTAAACAGAAAAACATGTGCCTTAAGAGTCCACAAATTCTGCATTGTCTTTGCACTAGCTGGTTTTTTTTTTTGACACAGTGTCATATTAAAGGCCAAATTTTGTTCAGTTTATAAATATCACTCCCAGCATGCATTTACTTACAGGAGTGAAACAAGCATGCTTTGAACACAGAGCTTGCATTTTTTTTTTAAAATTGGTACTAAACTGTCTGGCCACCAATCCTTTACATTAATATAGTCATTCAAGAGAAACCAACTTACTGTGTTTCCTGCTTCTGTCCTTGGTTACTCTGAATGAGAGAGTCAGGCTTAAACAGGGTGACTGATATCCCTTAGTTCCAAAGAAAATCTTGGTGATAGTTCCGCTATTGTTAATTGTTTTTATTTATTTTTCCTCTTCTTTTATATATCATCCCAAACCTCCAGTTACTTTGTCTTGGTTTCTGTGTTTTTTTTTTTTAATTCTCTTTTGTCTTTGCTTCTCCCTCAAGTGATTTGGTCTCACCACTTTGTCCATGGCTCAGCTTAATAATTTTGCATGTCCAAAAGGATACAAGCTACAACAGAATCAGCTCCTTTAATGTCAAGGAATATATCTGAATAATATTCTACCACAATGTCTTTAAAACTGGTTAACTTAATTTTCCAGCTGATCTAGATGTTTTTGCAGAGGCTGCTTACTTGAAAAACATCAGAAACATAAGAGGCATCCTCTGTTTAGGTATTCCGGTGGAATGAAGTATAAAACTTTAGAAGAAAGTAGGCTGTAAAAAGAAGTGATATCTCTCTGTATCTGATCAGGGGAACAAAAGTTTAAAAGTATTATTCCACTATACATTCAACTTACAAATCTATGCAGAGCTCAGTTGACATTACCACATAGCTCAATTTTCAGTTGTCCAAACAAGCCATGATAGTTGCTTAGGTTAAAGTAAAAATTGCAAGTTACTTGCTAAAGATAGTAAAACCAATGCAGTAATGAATGTCTTGATTAACTACTCACATAATTCCTCTGAAGATAAGGTTAAGATTAACATCCCTCTTTAGGTTCTCCCCTGTCAATGGAAAAAGAACTTCACTGCAGCCCATTCTAAGAGGTTTTTAAGAGAGGCAGCAACAACAGAAATACAGGGGTATCTGCCTTTCTCTACTGATCATTTTAGGTGAGGTGGAAGAATAAAAAATTAGCTGAGACAAGACATGTATTTCTAAGAGGGCTAAAGGAGAGATAAATCCTATGCATCTCAGTCTCATTTTCCTTTCTGTCTCATATCCTGCCTCCTGTAAATGGGGGTAACAATCCACTTGCAATGGTGTGATACGAGTCAGCAGAACACACTCAGCACCTTTGAATGTTTCCTACCAGTATCATCATTGGATAAGAGAGGGTTTTTTCTGAGCATACATTGTAAGCCTGTTTTCATTTTTATGGAAATCACCACTGTGGTAGGGTGGTACACAAACCATTTGAAGGAGATGTACTGAAAGGTGTTATTTAACATAGGCAGTAGGAAATAATTTGTTTTGACTACATAAGAAAAAATTCATCTATTCATGTTTTACATAGTGTTCCTGTAACCTCTTGTCGGTATGAAGCAGATACTAGTTAATCATTAAGATTTCTCAGAAACTCTTAGATGTAAGAGAGCGGAAGCTGTAATTTTTACTTGATTTGCTCAGCACAAAAGAAAAAAAAAAAAGAAAAAATCCAAACCCTAATGCAGTTTACTGAGCAGAACTACTTGACTACAGGTGAGGATATATGACAAATATAATTAATTTTTGCATTGTAATGTGATCATTTCTCATTTCTTTAGATCATCCCAGATAAGAGTAACATAACTCTTGTTTTTCCTGTCACCAGTGTGTATTGCTTCTTCTCATCTTGTATGTGTCATTGAAATCTATTTACTGAAATGAACTTTAGTTTGGGCCTCAGCTGATTCTCCAGGACTACTAACCTGTTATTTAAAAGTCATTTTGAAAGTAAAAATGAAAAAAATATTTCAATAAATAAAAAGGATTTTGTTTTGTACACTCAACCTTCAGAAGGTAAGATTTTTCTCTGGTGCAGATTCTCAATAGCACAAGCATGGAAAGGAATAAAGGCACTGATTGCAAAAATGTCTCAAAAGCAAACACATTCCCATACTTACCTTCCAACTCCTCAGTCCACTCTACCAGGAAAAGCAGTGAAAAATTAAGAGGAAAAATAAGAATATTCTTTTCTTCAGGAGATATTTCAAATTAATTGGAATTTCACTTGGGAGGAGATTCACTAAAGGGTTGCTGTAGGTAGAAAAGATGGAAGAAGAAAAGGTGTGTTACCAACAGGTAACGGAGAATGGGAAAAAAAGAAATAAAGTGCAGGTAGGGGTTGTATAAATTTAAATCTTAAATTAGTCACCTAAAAGTAGCCTAGGCTAATTTCTCTAGATTCCTTCTACAGCTAGTGGATAGAAACAAGTGCTCCAGAGAGTAACTTGTTCCATTCGTCTTTGACACCTCAATAGATGGGATAAATAGAAAGGGACAAATTCCTTTTGAAAGTGGCTGCATTGTCCCTCTATTCCTGACAGAGGGAGACTAGAGAACTATGGTAAGGTGAAATACGTCTTACTAGGATTTGAGATATATTCAGGAGGTTTTAAATATAAGGTTTTAAATTAAATACTAAAACACATGAGAATTTTTTTATAGCATTCTTTGAAGGTGTGTGAGAACTCTAACAGTATATATTCAATAAATGTGTTCCTATTGATTCCAATATAAAGTTGAGAATAGCAAATGTAAGCCAATTGACTGAGATAGAAAGAAAATAGGATTCTATTTAGAAGTTGCAGTTGTTATTATACCTTACAAGATTTAAGGCTGCTCTTGATCTATGTTGTCTAAGAGAATGAATATTAAAAAGTATTGTTATTTTCTGGTTTATGAGTTTGAATTCTGGAATCTGATCCTAGGCCTACTGAAGTCACTGGGAAAAACATCCTTTCTTCAGAGAATGAGCCTTATGCATGACTGCACATTCTACAGTGATAAAAAACACTAAGTCTTAATATGAGCTTGTCTTTATAAGTGAACTAGTGTTATCATCTTTTCTGGAAGAATAACAGTCTAACTGCTTACTAAACTCCAAGTAATAAATTCTTTTTACATAAGAGAAAATTAAATGTGACTTTTTCACAACTGAAAATATTTCCTCTACACCATAAGGAAATGGGAAAATTTAGAGGGTAATTTCAGAAATACGTTCTATCAATATGTTAAGAAATGGAGTATTTGAGTGACTGAGGTTGTGAGTTCAGCAATTTTCATGAATGTTTTCTTGAATTTCTATACACATTCATACATGATTATGCATATGTCACCATTATGGGGTTTTTGTGGTTTGCCTTTTTTTTTCCCCCTGTCTAAAATATTCGTGAAATCAAAAAAATCCGGACTTAACTGATCTTTAAGTTTTCCATTGCTGAAGTAACATGATGGCGGTATTAAGTGTGTATAGACAGGAACAGAACTTTTTGCAACATACAAATATTTCCTTAGCTATTCACAAGAAATCTGAAAATTTTGAATGAAAAAACTAGTCCTTCTTCCAAGAGAGGTTAAATTCACCATCATTATTGACTCCACTATTATAATTTTTATAGCATAGAAGTACATTATACAGAATTTGCTGCTTACTTTCAGGGTTTTGGTACTTCCATTGTTGCAGAAATTAGCTTTGGAAAACTTTTGGTATGGTGATACTTAAATATCTGTGCAATTTTTTCTATAGCAAATTACTATACACATACAGGCTTTTCTTTCCTCTATTCCTAGCTTATAATTGTTAGTCTATATTATTAGCCAGTGTTGTCCCTAACAGATTGTAATTATTCAATCAACAATCAAGTTGGATGAATGTCTTTTTCATACTAACAATTTCTCAGAAAAACAGAATATATCTTTCCCTTCAGTATTCTTGAAAACGTAAAACAGCCATAAGGCTATATTTCTTTAAGGTAAATTTGTACAGCTGTGCTCATGTAGCTATGAAAGCAAACCAGCAGCAATTTCCTAAGAAATGCCAGATTTCAAATAGGTATATTGTTGTTGCTGTTGTCATCATTATTATTATTATTATTATTATGGCATGTAAATAGCCTTATCCAATGTTTTTAAAGTCTTCTACTAAACAGAGATCAAAGTAAGTGGCAACAAGCAGCTGATGTGAACAGTTCTGTACAACTGGGAAGGCTGATGAGTTGCATTAACAATCAGTTATGAAGCTCACAGAAAAGTATCAAGTGGAATAAATGATTCTGTATGACCTGACAGAAATATGAGAAATTAAGACATCTTTCTAGGCATAAAAAGACTATCAAGCTACATAAGATGTTATCTGAATCCTGCAGCAATGTCATGGACCATCAAGAAATCTATGGCAGAACAACTGTTGGCCTTTTGAAAGAGGCGTTGCATGTCACTTCTTATTGTCAACTTATGAGACAACATCAGAAACTAAATACTCAGAAAAAGGGCTGTATGGAAGAGGTTGTCAATAAGGCAATAATGAAAATATGATTCTTGTTATTTCAACACATACAGGAGGTAAAAGGTAAGACATTACAGCACATATAGTCAAGGAGCTAACTGTGAAGTAGTTATGTGACTACATATTTGGAGCAAGAGAAACAGAAAGGCATTACATGTGGATGTGGGGTTAAAGTTCTTTAAAAGCGGAGTACAGCATGGGATAGGGACAAGTGAAAATGCAGATACCAACAGATACATACAGGATCCAGTGGAATGAGCATTGAGAAATCCTAGGTGTAAACAGTAGAAACAGACTTTACTTATTATGGCTGTTTCTCCACAACATCGTTGACACAATTTTTAGATTCATTTTTCAGAGGATCAAAAGATGACAACTAAAGAAGGGCATAGAAGGCCTGGGTCTATTTTTTTTGACTGGGTTTATTTTTCCTCTTTCTGCCTTTTCCATTGATATTAAAGATGCATAGACTATCTTCTGCTATTTATTGTCAAAATAATTAAAGTTTGAGTTCCACCCCTGTGGGATGTTTTCATGAATTGTCATTGTTTCAGTATTATTGCTGAGATATTGTTATGCCTTATCTCACAATAAAGATTCTAAGACATATAGGCTTTAAGGTTAAACCCCTTACATTAGTGATTACAATTTAAAAAGATTAAATACTACAGGGAACTGGGCTGATTCCTTTTTTCCACTGGAATACTTGAAGTTATCACTCAAATTTGCTGCTTCTCCTTAGTTATTGATTCTGATGGATGAGCTGTCCAGTCAATTATTGATAGAATTCTTCACTAAATATTTTAGTATTTGTCAAAATGAGGGCAAACTGTATCTATGCAGTCCAATAGAAGAAATACAGCAAGCAGGATGGATTTCTTTAAGGCATCTACAGAAAGCAAAATCTGCACAAAACTAGGTAATGATCGAACATTAAACTCTGAGATCCCAGTGCCACAAACCTGTTCTATCTGAAATAAACTGAAATCAGACTGAGGTTGAACTGAATTTAAAATGAGCACAAGAATGAAGAGAGATGAAATCAAGTTGCTCTCCAACTATATAATCTGTTTTAATTACTAGTAAATAACAAGACAATAACAAGATCTAAAATCTCAAAGGATATCTATAAATAATTCCCTGTTATTTTGAATAGAAGACAAACCATATTTTTTTAATTTATTTTTTTTTGGGAGGGGGGATAAGGGGGAGGGAACCAACATATCTATAAAAGAAATGGTGGTAATTTGAATTCAGTTACCACTTTATTAGTACTACTGCAAAACAGCAGACATGTACAAAGTTTTATCATGTTTCTAAGTCATTTATATGTTCATATGAGTATTAGATAATTTCTTACATTATGAATATATGAAGTAGCAAAGCCCTTTTTCCTTACCAGTAAAAATCTACTGATTTACTTATACTATTTATTTATTTATCATACAGCATTTAAAGAAAAAAAAAATCTTTTGCACAGTCTTATACATTCTGTGCCAGAAAGTTCTTGGTTAAAATAGACATAATTTTGTCAGGATACACAGTCATGATATCGCACAATTTGAGTAATTCTTAGTAGAAATAATTTGCATGAGTATGGTTATTTTCACATGGCATTACAAGTCCACTGTGTGTGAAGATCATGGAGTGGAGTTCATGATAGTAACAGTTCCTGTATCCGTCTGGAACTTGTGTCAAATTTAAACAAACAGAAAAGAATTACTGGGGGTTTTTTTTGTAACTTTTTTTTTTATTGTAGTTTTTTCCACACTAATATGTGGATTTTTTTTGTTTATCCTGTGAGTTTTCCTTCACTTTCCCAGTCTTTAGTCTTTCCATCTTATTGTAAATCTTCATAATAATCTTTCGTTTGTACCTTTTTTTCAGGAAAACTCCTTCTTTGTTTGAAAAGTACTATTGTAATTCTGTAGCTGATTAATCAGGTTGATGGTCATCTTCCTCTTAAACATGATCAGTTTGAGGTAAATATTCACTCATGTTTCATGTATCCGATGTGCACAGACACACTATTTGTGCTCATGTTCTCACATTGGGGCGTTTGCTCAGGGCATGTTGTTCAGGCACCTCACTTAGGGTCAGAAGAATAAATCTCAGAATTATCTACTTCAGGTGAGATGTCTACATGAGACGTTTAAGACCTTATTTTAAAAAGTTTATTAAGTGATTGAAGAATAGCTGCCTGATATCCTAGTACTTAAGGGGGAGATCAGTGACACACAACTTCAGAGAGCCTGAGCCAAGTGCAACACTGGCTGATCAATAATGGCCAGAGAAGGTGAAGGGGCTGGGAATCCGTCATAGGCATGAACGCAGATAGGAGAGGACTTTCATTCTCCGGTGCTGTGAATATGTGGAGTTCTGAGAGAAACATCCCTGCTGAAAAAAAAAAAGGCAAAGCAGACACCTGAACAGATCATAGACCTTGTTGGACTGGGATGATTATTTCAAGTGCAGAGACTTACCCCATGGACTCTGGCTTCCAGGGTTTTTCCCTCTACTTTGTCAGTGACAGAATCGAGTCATCTGGGAGGAGTAAGCACAGTGAGACACTCCTTAGAATCATAGAATCATAGACTCATAGAATCACTAAGGTTGGAAGGGACCTCTGAGATCATCAAGTCCAACCGTCAACCTAACATCACCGTGCCAACTAGACCATGTCCTGGAGTGCTGCATCTATGCGTTTTTTGAAGATCTCCAGGGACAACGACTCAACCACCTCTCTGGGGAGCCTGTTGCAATGTCTCACTACTCTTTCCGTGAAGAATTTCTTCCTAATATCCAATCTGAACCTGCCCTGACGCAACTTGAGGCCATTCCCTCTTGTCCTGTCGCTAGCCACTTGGGAGAAGAGACCGACACCCTCCTCACTATAACCTCCTTTCATGTAGTTGTAGAGCGCGATCAGGTCTCCCCTCAGCCTCCTCTTCTCCAGGATAAAGAGCCCCAGTTCCCTCAGTCGCTCCCCATAAGATTTCTTTTCCAGTCCCTTCACCAGTTTTGTTGGCGTTCTCTGGACACACTCCAGCAGCTCTATGTCCTTCTTATATTGAGGGGCCCAAAACTGGACACAGTACTTGAGGTGAGGCCTCACCAGAGCTGAGTACAGGGGGACGATCACCTCCCTACTCCTGCTGGCCACGCCATTCCTGATACAGGCCAGAATGCCATTGGCTTTCTTGGCCACCTGGGCACACTGCCTTAGTATTCCCTGCCTTGGAAACCAAATCTTAATAAATTAATGAATGGTTCCTTATCTAAGAGAGAATATCACAGACCACAGGACTTTCATTTTATATTCCAAGAATTATTTGGCTATTAAAATATTATAGTCATATTTAACTTTTCATTTTTTGAGTCCCTGTGAGAGGAAAATAAAAACAAACTTTCTGTCAGTAAAATTGTCAATGACAGTATGTAAACATATATTTGTCGGTAGATTTACTGTTCTGCAGCTGGAAGTCACTGAGACTGCTAATAATCCTAATGGGATAAATTCAGTACAACACAGTAATATCAAAGAAATATAAAAAAATATAAAATTCATGCTTAAAGTGTATCTGTGGATTTCTTTATCTCTTTATTCTATGTCCATTTGTCTGTCTATCTATACGTAGACCAATTAATCAACCAAGCAGTAATCAATTACAGTATGTGGAATCTATACAAAGGAATAAAGGAATTCAGATGAGGCTACCTAAGGCTCAGAAAAACTCATTTTGATCTTTGTCTGAATTTTACTGTAATTAAAACTCTTCCTAAAGCATGAAGCCTCTAGTTGTTTTTAACATTTTTTTGTCTTTCCTTTGTTTTATTTAAAATTTGGATGAAATTTGTGTTATGAAATTTGTATTATAAATAAATGGTATTTATTTAAAATATGGATGAAAACATTTTAAACAAATATGTTTATATTAGTATGTGCTGCTAAGTTTGCTTCAGTACTGCAGAAATACTGTATCTGTAACTACTGAGATATTTTCAGTTTTAAGAAAAAGAAATTACCATTAATTAGAATTACTCAAATAATTGGAGAGAAAATATAAAAATGAAAGGTTTTTTTTTTCCCATAAAGTAAACTATGCTGTAATTTTATGGCATTCTGAAGATTCTGATTTCCTTTAGCTGCTATTTTCAGTGAATACAAACTGTCCATGGGTATTTCACCTGAGAGTTGACTCTACACCTCATCAGTTATGGTTTGAAGAAATACTGCAAGTCTTCATTTTTTAAAATTTTCATTAACTTGTTGCAAAAGATATGGTAACTTAGATATATGTCTCCAGTCAGAATTTCCCTGCCTTTTTTTCTGAGCCTCTTCTAGATTTCCCTAGGTCACCAAAACTTTTCATTTTCTCTGTATCTCTTTTCTCCTCTCACTTTTCAGTAAAACTTTGCTAATCTTTGTCCTCAGATTCACTGTTTCATAGTCCAGACTTCATGTGGAACAAAAAAAAAAAAAAGAAAGAGACCACGCCATCTGCTTCCCCAAACAAACTATGAGCTTACCTGAATAGCTAATAATTTGGTAGGCCAATAGGCCAACAGCTATTTTCTAGACAAGGAATACATTGAAAAATATAAGCATTAAAATAAACTATGATTTGCTAAAGCGCATCAATGTTTGAAATCACATCTACGTAATCCATTTCCTGCTCCTGCAGGGAAGGTGTGTGTGTGCAGCCTGTTTCATTTGTCAGTAGTCATATCAGTACATCTTATATTATTTATCCTATCACTTCTAACTGAGTCCCACAACAGATGGAGAGGCGATCCTACACAAATGGCGTTTTTACTGGGCAGAACTATTAGGCTTTTCAGTAGATTAGTGTATTGAAAGAGACATTTTTAAAAGTGTCTTAAAATATCCTTTTCTCTGCAAGATTTATGTATAGAATAAATTAATTTCTGGCACAAAAGAAATAAGAAGAGGTAATATACATAAAGGAATGTATTCAGAAAAAAAAGTTTGCTGACAAAGATGAAAGTTGTTCTTCTTCTTAAATATAATATTAGGAGTCTTCTATAGCTCTCAAGATAAGATTTTGATGTGAATAGGGATCTTTGAGTTTGTATTAGGAAAAAAAATACTCCTTTGTCCAGAGATTAGTCACTACTTACGGAAAAAGTATTCGCCTAGTAATATTAGGGTTTTTTCTCTTTTTCCACCTAATGATTACCAGGAGGTAATATTTTTAACTTTGTTTTTATTAGGGATATTACAAAATAGCTCATTAAAAGAAAATAAACTAGAACAGATGATGAGTTAATCCAATTTCTGTTAAAGGTAAAGGTAATTTTATTTTATAAATAACTGCTTTAGTATGAAGAGATAAGCTGAAAAACTAAAGGAATTAAAGGGAAAAAATTGTCTAAAAGGCTCAAAAAGTTCACTATATCTCTTCAGCTCAAAGCAAGTGCCTGAAACTAAGTTTTCTAGTTTTGCATGGTGATAACATGTAAAGACACTCCTCCCGGTTTTGTATCATCAGCAAACTTGCTGAGGGTACACTCTGTCCCCTTGTCCAGGTCATCGAGGAATATGTTGAACAAGACTGGACCCAACACTGACCCTGTGGCACACCACTGGATACAGGCCTCCAGATAGACTGTACATCATCAGTTAGCTCATCACAACCCTCTGCGCTCTGCCAGTCAGCCAGTTCTCAGTCCATCTCACTGTCTACTCATCCAGCCCACACTTCCTAAGTTTACCTATAAGGTTGTTATGGGAGACAGGGTCAAATACCTTGCTGAAGTCACAGCTTTTTTTTTTTCACTAGCCTTGCTAGTCAAAGTCTATTGAAGGCTTTGCTAACTCTTGCAGTGGTTTCACCGCAAGATAGGCTAGGAGGGGGTAACCATTATGCTGAAGCACCTGAGAGATTGTTCTTTGAGGCTCACCTGATCAAGGTCAGAAAAAATGCTCCAGTAAGTCTGACTTCATATTTATATCCAAGTGAAACACAGCACATTTAAACATTTCTCACACTTTTGCTTTTATTCATGACAAAATTAAAAATCCATGTGGACTTCAATTTTTAAAATACAAAGGCAGAACTCCACATGAAATAATTCATGGCTCACATCTTATTACATATGACCAATTAAAGTCCGCCTTTCATATGTGGAAGCCTATACCTGTCTTAAAGACTGTTTCCTAATGTAATATTTCCTTTTTTTAATTTTAATTGCAAATAATTTATAAGCTTCAGAAATAATAAGCAAGATTTAATAAGGGGCATTTTACTTTGCTGTGCCTGTATATTTCACAATTGCTGGCAAAGATAAGACTGAAGTACTGCATGCACTACAGACAGCTTTTTTTTTTAACCTGATACTGAACAATTTATAAGCAGTCTTCCTTTCTTCCTTCCACCTGTTTCCTTCACACCTAGATATTTTTGAAAATTAATATTTAAATCAGTTCCAAGGAACCATCTGAAAATTCCTAATATAACAGTGACTTGATCTTGGATAGATGCAACTACTAATCTTCAGAATGTTTTCTGTCACTGTACAGGAGGTGGATGCCAGGGCTATAAATTATGCAGAGGTGTGATAGAAGCACAGACCAACGCCATTCCAGGACATTATGCAAAAGGTTTTTGAAGACAGAATCAAGGGCCTGTGACAGTCAAAGGAAAAAAATAAATGCATATTTCAGAGTAAGGAAAAAACCTCAGAGGATAAATCTGGAAGAACAGCCAGCAGCCTTTTGTGATGCTATGAGACTGAAAGTAAGTTAAAACAAAATATTTTTCACTATCTATCCAACTGAGATTTAACATACATTTATTTCAAAATCTAATTCTCACCCCTAAATACCCACTTTTGTTTTTCAAAACTCATATGATGGGGATATAGAATATGTAGCTGAAGAAAACCTCTGGCAATAAGCTCCACAGCAAACATGAGCTGCCCAGAAATTCTGCAAATGGTATGCAGAGCAGTCGTCCTGGATAGCCAGCTGGCATCACCAGTGCACCTTTTATATGGAATTGCATTTCCCGCAAAAATCTTTTTGGTGATTTATGCATTCTCCTTTTAAATGCACTAAATGGTTTGGGAAATGAACCATGTGACTGGCCGGAATAGAAATCCCTTTTAAATCCGTGGAAACACAAAACAGAAGGCCCAGAAGGTGAAGAAGAAGGCAGCTTTCTATGCTTCATTGCCTTACACCTGGTTATGAGAGGAATCAAACAGATGAGTATTAAAAAAAAAAACAAACTGAAAACCAGATACAATTGGGACTTCCAAATCTCTGGTAAGTCTGTGGTGATTAGGGACAAGTCCTCTAAAATGTAAAAGTTAAAATACCTATTTTTTTCAGAGCTGCTTCTATCCCTTTATAACCATGTAATTCTTTTTGTGTCTTGTAAACTCAGATATACAAACTTTATTATGTGTACCTAGTGTTGGATACCATTATTTTAAAAAATAAAGATAATGCATAAGCTACTTTTCTGCTTATTTACTGATCTTTGTACTTCACTAATGCACTAGGTTTTTGTTCTTTCAGGCTACTTTGAAAATTTACCATGATTTTGAGCAATAGTCACTAACTTGTAGACTTAAGTTTTCTAATTCTGCTTGCCTTTTTCTCCATTTGTATTATATCTGACTAATTCTCCTTCTCCTCTAACTTTTTTTCTCACCTGTTGTGTTGGTTTTTTCTATTAGCCTCTGCTGGTCCACATTTCTTCCATCCGCCCCCAAGCCTCCTGTCCTCTTTCTCTTCAACATTTTTTTCTAGGTAGTTATTAGAACTGAGCTGCTTCTTTTTTTTTTTAGTCAAGAGTAAATTCTCCCCAAATAGTGCAATATTTAAACAATTCCTGAAGGCAGCTCCAATTCAACAAACAAATGCATATTGGAAGAATGATAGAAAGTCATCATGATAAGTTGAAATGCAACATTTCAGTTTCCTAAATGTAAAATTTTAATTTTGTAAAAGTTGTTCCATATCAACTAAACGTAAAGGTGTGAGAGTCTAAACGAAAGTGACATTTCAGTCAGGGAGGGGAAAGTGTTTTTTCCTAATCATCATCGTCATCGTCATCCCCATATATATTTTTGTATTTAATATAAAATTAATAAAGAGTTAAAAGACATATTTTAAAAGAAAATATTATGAAGATTCAGTGTAACAGCTTAACAGTTAATATATTTGTTCTAAAATTTTAGCATTTTGCTTTTGCCAAGAAAAATCTATTGCTTTCAGTTCAGTAAATAACATGTCCTAAAATATGTATTATCTGTTTTCAGTCTTTAAAATACACCTGATAGTGCTAGCTCTGGTTGCATGACTGAATTTCAAAGGAGATGAGGTTTGTTTAGTTAATACATGACATCTCAATAAAGATTGATTTTACTTGGAAATGAAATCTTCAGACAACAAGAAGGCACACTACATTCTTCTGTACTTTCCCCCTCTTGTGAGTAAAAGCTCGAGAAGAAAAATAACAGGAAAGTATTAGCAGACATACACTATGGTAAGTCATAAAGAAACAAAAATAAAACTCCTCTGCCTTAATATATTTTGTTACTCATCTGAGCTTGGAAATGCTAGTACAATCATTTTAGCCATTTCGCAAGTAAACCTGGGAGAAAGAAGTCCCTAAGGAATGAGAAACCATGTAAACAAGCTCTGGTAGAACATAATGACAATCAATGGCACCTAAAAACCAATGATCTTGGATAATAGAATGTATATGCATTTCCTTCACTGATTTGTTTGAAGAGCTTCTTTGTAAAATGAGGTTCATACTGTGATGGCAGATGCTCCAGCATTCTCCATAGTAGATTGGGAAAGCTGTAATGAGGATTGCCTAGAAAAAAGCAATGTCACTGGACAGCGATGAAAGAGGAGTGCTCACCCCAAACACTCTCGGCTCTCTCAACTTTAAGTCTACTCCAAGAGCTCCAAAGATCTATTTTTTAGTTATGGAGTTTGTGAAGTCTGAAGCAGTCTTCCAAGTAACTGCTCAAGCAACTGATTCTTATTACCTTTTTGTCTTGTTGGCAAAACTATCAAAGGTTTGATCATCAGGGAAACAAAAATCCCTTAGGACAATATGGAACAGAAGACTGGAGTGTAGACCCAAAGTAGCATGCAGAGGTGACCTAAACACTGGTGCAACTTACAATTAATTATTATTTAGGAATTATTTCTGGGATGCAAACTGAAGTGTTAGATTAAGCATTGGTTAGTTTTCTGTAATGGATATAGAATCGGCTTGAAACAAGTTTAATATATTGCCTGCAACAAGTTCATTTGTGGAAATTATTCTAACAGTAAGTTCTCCTGTGGCATATAAGTATTCCAGCATTCCTCACAGCAGAAAAATTATTTCCACCATTGCCACAGGCCTTCCTCTAGGCATTCAGTCACCCCATTTGCTCCTTAGGGGTATAGATATTTCTCTCCTTTATAAAGCATTTCAGTATATTGGATTCAAGTTTATAAATGGAATTCTGCTTATTCCCTTAGCTCCTCTTTTGGACTCTAATCTATTTTTATTCCAAACAAACATGTCTACCAAGATTTTGTCATTGTACTGATACACATTATTTCAGTAGTTCTTCTACTTTTATGAGCCTGAGGTAAGGGACACAAAAGAGCCAATCATAGCCAAAGGTCACCAGGGTGGACACAGCCAGCATGCTCTAGGAGTGTGCAGCCCTTAGCAAGTGGATGTAAGCCAACAGAAGCCATCTGGCTTCAGGGCCAGGACTACTCCCTGACCTTTCTTCTTTCAAGAGTACAGACATAATGATGTGTAGCTCTAACTGCTATGCTAGACCAGTACCTGCACACTGAGACATACTCAGTATTAATCTGTATAATCATGACTGCTTGGGGGTTGCTTTTATTACCTGTTTTACTGAAAAAAATAGAGGTTTTGGATAATCTGAAAAAAAAAATTGTCTGGTGCATTTTATTTTGTTTGAAAAATGGAAAAATACAGAAAAATACTAGGTAAAAAATTCTCATATTCAATTGGACACTAAAATATTTTTTGGCCTGTTTCATTTGGTCATTTATGAAAATTAAAAAAAAATTAAAAGGATTAAAGAAAAGTGAGTTTTTTACGTGTTGGTAGGAAGTGGAGCTCAGGTCTTCAACTCATTTTGATCAAAGTTTTGAAAATGAAAGTATCCTTTAACTCCAATGAATACTATGGCGTTATGGCTGCTTGATTTCTGTTAAAACATTTTTGAGTGAGATTATTCAACCTCTGATTTCACAACTTCATCCAGAACCTATTTTTCTCTCCAATTTTCTGTAATAAACTATTCTCTGAAAGAAAAGTTTCTCAGCTCTTATCACAGTAGTTAGTAGCAGTCACACCAAATTACACATTGGTGAATCAGCATGAGTGTAATTAGCATAATTTGTGTATTGAGAGGATAAAACAAAGCAATTTCTCTCCTGTATGTGTAATTCACAGCATCTCCTTGAGTGCTTTTAAATAAGCATCATGTTGCAAAAGCCATGGAAATGCTCTTTCAACAGGTCTTCCATTGACACCCCACTTACAACTAAATAGCTGTCAATGGAAGATCTGTTGAAAGAGCATTTCCATGGCTTTTGCTTTCCAACTTTTCCCTTGGTTTAGACAAATGCTCATCTGCAAACTAGACATGTTTATTTTGCTGGAAATAAGTAAATAGTGTCCAAGAATTTGACCCATTGTTTTAGTTTCTCAGGAATGGATATTTCATATTTAAAAGGTTATATCTTACTCAGCAATCTCGATCTAAATGTCAGAAATAAACTGTTGTGGATGAAGGGAGTTTGACACAGTTACAATTCAGTCAATTCAGAATTAATTAATAGTATAAGGTAAATAAAAACTTAAATTTTAGCAGCACTTAATGATTGACTAATTTTAAAGATTTACAAGTTTAGTAAAATATATTGTGATCAAATAGCAACCTAAATTTAGACTTGAAGGTGACTAGATTACACTAACTTACTGTAAGGTATCTTAAATCAAAATGTATAGATAGGTAGATACATATACTATATATATATAAAACATAGAACAAAAAAATACAGACAAACAGAAATATTAGGGCCCAGTGATATATGTCACTCACACTCAGAAAGGCAAATGTGTGTATTTTATATAAGTAGAAAAGTGAATTAAAGAAGTCAGCATATACTTAGGATTTTCCTCTTTGAGTTTAGAGTAAAAACTCACAGTGCATCAGCATCCCTCAAGTGATAGCTGACACTTGAAAAGGCTAGAAGATAGTTTATAGTTAAATTTTCCCTCTTTGAATTTAGAGTAAATACTCACAATGCATTGGCAACGGGTGATAGTTGAGAATCAAGGAAGATTGGCTTTGCCCTGGCAGATTATTCCCATGAAGTCTGTGCCTTCAGGTGGAGGTGATGGTCACAGCCCACTGCGGTCCAGGAGATCTCCAAATGGTCTCACTTAGAATTGCTATTTATAGGATCCGAGATAATTGACTTTTGTCAGCTACTTTTCCACTTCGGCCCAGCTTAGATGGCAAAACATTCTGGTACTTTGCATCAGTTGTGCAGACTCAGAACTTCTCTGACATCTCCCCCTTTTGGGCCACGACCCAGGTACACATATACCAGGTTGTCAGGAGGTGACTGATAGTCATTACCTCTCCCAAGCAACAGGGGAGGCAAGAGCCATGGATGTCAAGGGGGTGCCCTAAATCTCTGGTCTGCTGCCTTTCACATTCCACACCCGACTCATCCTGGGTAGGCATATGGCCCTCGAAAAAGGGAGGTAAAATTGCACCAAGTATGGAGCAGCTCAAGGGAGCTGGGCGTTGTTGCACCACCACACCCTAATTGAAATGTATCCACATTACCTCCACAGTCAGGAGAACCAGACAATGGTTGTGTCCAGCCGATAATGGCACACAGTGACAGTGAGCACTAACCCTTCTGCCCACCTGGCCTGCCCTTAGTATGGCATGAGCATACAGGACTGTTTGAAAGGACAAGACTCTAAAAAGGACAGGAATTTAACTATATCTGTAATGAACTGCCTTCTGACAACAAGTANATAGGATCCGAGATAATTGACTTTTGTCAGCTACTTTTCCACTTCGGCCCAGCTTAGATGGCAAAACATTCTGGTACTTTGCATCAGTTGTGCAGACTCAGAACTTCTCTGACATCTCCCCCTTTTGGGCCACGACCCAGGTACACATATACCAGGTTGTCAGGAGGTGACTGATAGTCATTACCTCTCCCAAGCAACAGGGGAGGCAAGAGCCATGGATGTCAAGGGGGTGCCCTAAATCTCTGGTCTGCTGCCTTTCACATTCCACACCCGACTCATCCTGGGTAGGCATATGGCCCTCGAAAAAGGGAGGTAAAATTGCACCAAGTATGGAGCAGCTCAAGGGAGCTGGGCGTTGTTGCACCACCACACCCTAATTGAAATGTATCCACATTACCTCCACAGTCAGGAGAACCAGACAATGGTTGTGTCCAGCCGATAATGGCACACAGTGACAGTGAGCACTAACCCTTCTGCCCACCTGGCCTGCCCTTAGTATGGCATGAGCATACAGGACTGTTTGAAAGGACAAGACTCTAAAAAGGACAGGAATTTAACTATATCTGTAATGAACTGCCTTCTGACAACAAGTAGTATCTAGAATCCTGTAGATACCAGAATCAAACTAAACTTCAATTTGAGTTGTAGCAGCGTACATGTATAAGCACTTCTCTCTCTAGAACTGTAGAAATACTTCAGGGCACTATGTCAGATTACACGTGAGTTTAAGGTGATTAAAGTGCCATGGAAAAAGTCTCATCACAAATTATAGCAATTTAGTAAAAATTTAAATTATTTCACATATGATTTGGGGAAAAAAAAAGAGGATGAAACGGCTGTAAAGTACATAAATTAAACTTAATTTTTTCTTGTATTTAACTCTAAAAATGAAACGTAAATGGCATAGGTTGGGATCAAAATACCGTTTCCTGTCACTACAAATAGAACATCTGTGAAGTATCAATATAAAGTTAATTCATATTATTGCAACATGGAACTCTATTCACTTCAGTGCTTTAGTTATTTAATAATTGTCATATTCAAAATGTCACCTTGCCCCTATTGTTGTTGGTCTCTGTGCTTTGTCTATACTGAGGTTGTTAGTCCAGTGCAAGAGAGCAAAGAATATCACATGCTTCTACTGTAAATATTGTACATATCTTATTTCTCTTCTCCAGAGATTTTGCCTCTGTTCAAAAGCCAATTGAGCTGCACTGCTTGGTTTGTGATTTCTGCACAGCTATTTCGTTAAAATACATGTCCAGCTATACAACAAGGGTCCTAAGAATTCTGAAAATTTATCAGTAGACTACTGTTTTTACCCAAACACACACTGAGAGCCAAACCTGAGAAACAGTATGAACACCTGTACTTTATTGTTCCATTTTTGGGTGGAGGGGTTGGAGGTCATTCACAGTATTCACTAAAAGAAATTTAATGATGTATTCCGAGTCCTTTATTTTCTGACAGTATAAAAATGGCATTTAAAGGAAAGCAATTCTTTCATACTGTCTGCTGCAGTTTTTTCATTTTACACATATGTCCATTTTATTTTGTGATTCTCAGCATGGGATCTATGGGCTTTAACTTACTTGAATTTATAACTATTGAGCAACACATTACATATATCCATTTTTTCTGCACCTCTGGTATTGGCAGGATGATTAAAATTTCATTAGATAAAGCAGTAAAATATAGTTTACTTTCTGTTGTTTTTTGGCTATGTAAAACTGGGTTGCTGATTGGTAGGAGAATGAGGCTAGGCAAAACACTAAGCAGTCTGTTAACTTTGATTTATTAATAAGCATTCAATGAAGAGACTTTTCTCCATTCGGAACTGCAATAGTGAGTTCCTGTAAGATTAAAAGTTTGTTAAGGAGAAGAATTAAATATGATAGCAATCATTTGGACAGACCCACTTGACTTTATAGATTTTTAAGATAATACCATTTTAGAAATGCTCTTTATTTTTTATAATGGGAGTCTGATTATTTAAAGAGACATTTTATAATTTTGATGTGCTGCTCCTGGTGGACTCCTGCATTTCGTTTTCCTGTAGAACATAATGTGACACATATTTAATTCAACCTTATTTTGCATTCTTCCAACTACTTTGTTCCTCTGGACACAGGGGGAGGTTTGCTGTGGGTAGTCTATAGTAATAGTCAAGAGCAGTCTTATGCTATATAAGTTGCCATCTGTTTAAAGAAAAACTTTTATGCACGTGTTTTCTCTTTTACTTTTTAAGAAAAATAATTCTGCATGATGCACAGAATTTAAAAGAAAACAAAGGGTCAGACAATACTGGAATTACAGATGTGCTAACATTCATCTGTTTGATTGTTTAGCAAATTCAGACATTCTTCTATTTATGTTTTTTCATGAAGAACGTTCATGAAATGAACCTTAATCACGATTGTGGGATCCTTAATCATAGAGCCACAGAATCACAAGATGGTTTAAGTTGGAAGACACCTTTAGAGACAATCTAGTCCAACCACCCTCTTTTACTACATCAGGTTACTCAAAGCCCCATCCAACCTGACCTTGAACACTTCAAATGGTGAGGCATCCACAACTTCTCTGGGTAACCTGTTCCAGTGTTTCACCACCATGACCATAAAAAAAAGTCTTCCTTATGTCTAATTGAAATGCACCCATTTAAATTTAAAACTATTGTCTCTTGTCCTGCCTGTTATTAAAAGCCCTGATAAAAAGTCTTTCTCCACCTTTCTTATAAGCCCCCTTTATATATTAAAAAGCCTCAATAAGGCCTCCCAGGAGCCTTCTGTTCTCAAAAAAAAAAAAAATTGTTTTATTTTTCATGTCTGAATGTAGTTTTCACCATTTGATTGGGAAAACTGACAAGGATAGATGGAAATGAGATTTTCCTGAGTAGTTCCAGGCAATTGTAGAGGAGACAGAGTCTGGTCTGTGATAGTGTGAAACCCCTATGGCACATAGACTGTGGCTGGCTTCCAGGTGCCCACCAACCTGCACTTTCACTCGCCCTCCATCAACAGGAGTGTTCATCAGATACAATAAGGACAATAAGGAGGTAAGGACAAGGCCACCACTTACCAATTATATTTAGGGCTGTTTAGGACTTGAAATTGTTTTTAATCTAAATATGGTTTAGCTGGCACCTTTTCAGTAAAGAAAAGATGAAGAGAAAGTTTTTTGCCTTCAGCGAATATAAATTTTCTATTAGATGTTTAAAAATACTACGCTTGTGGTTTATTTTGTATTATTTAATAATGTATTAAAACCAGGGAACACTAAAGAAAGCATGTTGGGAATAAAAGCAGCATCAAAATCAATTTACAACTGTGGCATAGGATAAGGATATCTATTATTTTTGGATATACGGTTAGATTTTTCGCAAAAGTAAGATCAACTAAGAGGGTAAATACTCTGACACGAGACTGTCATTTAGAACTTGAATTTCCAATGGGGCTTAAATATTATTAATTTGGAAAAAAAAAATTCAGTGGTTCTGGCTGCTCTCTCCAACAAACTGTTTTATCTTTGTTCCACTGCGGATACCCTTTAGACTCCCATCCTCACAGTTATTTAGAAATCTGTCCTTTATTTCAGTTGATATTCTTTTTTGCAGTAGCTCTGAACTGTATAGGTTGTACTATGCAACCTTTGTATTAGACTGTGAGGTGCAGTGACATTGGATTGGTAAATTATAAATAGATTAAAGATCTTCAGAAAGCTACCACAATGATGATTTTTGGGTATGTTTCTTAAGTCTTCAATGCTGAGACTGGCTTAAATTGGCAGCAGCAGAAACAGAGACATAATAAATGATACTCTTCCTGTAGTAAGTGATAACTTCTGCACCCACTATTTTTGATTTGCATCTGCTATAGCTCTGATCTAACCTCTCGTATGAGTATAGATAGGCATTTTCCTCCTAAGTAATTTTCCTTAGATGTTTGTGTTGGTGGTATCACAGGCCATCTCCATGGAAACAATTATGATACTACAGACAGTGACTTGTGACATCACTAAGTGAATCAACCAGGAGGAAGAATGTAAAGAGAAAACAAACTTCTATAAAACAATTCAGTAAATTATAGTGAGAGATATATAATATTGTCTATGTAGATCTATGTAGTGGTGTTCAAGGGCTTTTTTATCTCAAGAAAGTTAATTTTTTTTAAAGTTTGTTGGAATATGATGGCATCTCTTTAAATTAAATCACTGCCAATCTCTTTCATCTGACAGTGTGAGCATATTTAAATAGCTTTACAGATATGGTACCATATGTTGCAGTTAGTATAAAAATGCAAATTTCTCAACAGAACAAATTCTCTGTCTTTGGGTGAATAGGAATAGTGACTTCGATCCTGATAGTGTTGTCTTTATTCATGTAACTTCTGACATAACTAGATTATATGAACCCTATAAATATATGGCCTTCTCAGATTGCCTTTTCTGATGGAAATCTGCTGTAAGGAATAAATATTTTAATTCCTTTCATGTGTACCTTTGCCATACGCTTTCTTTTTTTTTGTTGTTCACCGATTTCTTCATCCCCTAACTTAGAAGTACATCACTGCAAATAAATTATTTTTCTCATATTCTTCTGAACATCAACAGACTCTTCTATGTGCATTGCATGCATGGTCTTACTCTTCACCTAATTAACTATAGATTTCCTTAGAAATTATCATTTTACCCTGTGAGATTTTTAGAATTAGAAATGTAGCAAAAATTCTCACCACCTCAACGATCATGTTTATTATTGCTGTCTTGCACACAGTAAGTCTTTTGCCTATTTGTACTTGATATATTAAATGCCTATCAGTTTCTTTTGAAAGAGTAGCTTCTACTTTCAGTACCAGAGAAAGTAAGATTTTCTTGCATTTAATTATTTACTCAAAGCATAGTCTAATCAAGGTTTGGCAATAGAACTGATTAAACCTATTTGAAATTCTACTCCAGAATTGTTCATCTGGATGTCCAGAATCATTCATGTGTGCTTTTTAATCAGTGTCAGTTGCCAAAGCACCCAAAACAGCCCAGAAGAAAATTATTGGATTGCCTTTTGCTTACGGATGCATCCTTCAGCCTATTCCAGGAAGCTGGCAAAAGATTTGTCACTGTATAACTGATGGAAGTACAAGTTCCTTAATCCCTTATGAGAACCATTTACAGCTCTAGAAAGGGTATTTAAAACTGCCACAGGAATAAGCAAGGAATTTTATTTTGACAATTGTTTTGCAGATCTTCATTGTAGCATTATCTTCTCTGTATCTGACATTTGAAAGAGAAGAATTTGGAAGATCTAAAAGTCAATGTAAGGTACACCAGAGTGTCAGTAAGTATATCTATTACAAAGTGCATGAAAGCAGTAGGATGTGGCCTGAAAATGAGTATGTATGTTCTGAAAACACATTTCAAGCCAAATATTCTTGTAGATATAACTTATCAATATCTATTTAAGATGCACAGAAGATTTTTTTTTTCAGCAGGTAGGCAATGCCTTTTAGGGATTGTTGGAATACTGGGAATATTGCTGTGGAATGTCATTATGGGAGTTTTGGTGGTGAGGAAAGCACATTGAAAGAGCAATGAAGCTGGTGAAGGGTCTAGAAAACAAGTTCTGAGAAGCACCTGTGGGAACTGAGGTTGTTTAGTCTGGAGAAAAGCAGGCTGAAGGGAGACCTTATCATTCTCTACAACTATTTGAAAGGAGGTTGTAGTCAGGTGGCTGTTGGTCTCTTCTCCCAAGTAACAAGTGACGGGATGAGAGCAAATGGCCTCAAGGTGTGTCAGAGGAGGTTTAGATTGGATATTATGAAAATGTTCTCCACTGAAAGGGGGGTTATCAAGCACTAGAACAGGCTGCCAAGGAAATGGTGGCATCACCATCCCTGGAGGTATTTAAAAAATGTGTAGATGTGGCGCTTAGGGATGTGGTTTAATAGTGGACTTGGAGGTTTTAGGTTAATGGTTGGACTCAATGGTCTTAAAGGTCTTTTCCAACATAAATGACTCTATGATTCTATTCTATAAAATGTATAAGAAATTGCAGATGACATTAAACACCTTTGAACACGTTGAACATTGTATTTGGTGTGCACAGCTAAGAGATTGTATTCAAGGAGTTAGTGACCTTGAACAGGCTATGCCTGCTTTATTGGACCTTGTACTCAGGGCTTGAAAAGCCCATATTTAGTAAAACAATCTTTAATCTATAAGATCTTTGGGAAAGTAAACTGTATGCGGATCAAAGGGTGGGATGTGATGACACTGACTGGGAGATCACTGCACACTGCGGAGTCAGTGATCCACGTGAGAGCCCAGGCCCAGGTCCGTGCTGGGCTGGGCTGTGCTGCACGTCCAGCCTGGCTTTCAGGCTGCACTGCGCAGCACAACCCCCTGGCCACAGAAGGAGCTCAGCCAGCTCACTGTCACTGCAGACAGTGCCCACTTCATACCAGAGATTGTGCCTCCTCATGGCCTTGTCTTTATCTAAAAGTGTGGGAAAAATCTCTCATGTGAGCATACTTTATGAAAAGAGTTTTTTTTCTTGTAAGAAAATTATACAACAGCTCAAATAACCAAAAAAGAAGGAGCTTCCTTCCACGGAGCATATCTGCGCAGTGTGCTGTGGGAAAAAGCTATCTGGGCCTTCCCTGATGCTGCACAAATGTGGAGTTCCTAGTGTTTGAAGGGACATAAGACTTACTTGTTATCCATAGAACTCTTCTTATTTTGTCTTATTAAAACAGCTATCTTACCAGGACATTTGCTCTTAAGACTTTCGTACTCATATCCAGCAATAACCCTGCACCACCTCCCTCTCTCTGTCTCTCATCTCAATCCCTCCTCCAGGGGTGCAAAACACACACACATACGTATACACAAGTTTCCAATAAAAGTACTTTGTGCATTATAAAACTAGCAAAGGCTTTATTTATTCCCTTGTGCTTTGTATGATAAAGGTGAGGCTATGCAAGCCGAGTGCACAGCAGATCAGGAAAGCTATTGGACAGTATGTTTCCTGAACATCCTGACAACAACCCTATTAAGTGAAACCAATTTAATGAACTTTGGGACAAAGGAAAAATCCCCTTCCTGGTCCACTAGTATCAACTTTATGTGAGATCCCAAGGTTCATCCAGACTCCTTGAGCTATAGCCAGGCTGCTGTATCTCCCAAGTCCAGCCAACAGTGGTGTGTATTCCTGATAGGTGCCCATCCACCCGCCCACCCATGGTGCAAACGTGGCCAGCCATAGAAACCAACATAAGCAGAGAGCAATGCTTTTACTGGCACCATGTAAACATAGCGCAGCCCCGCTCCTCCTCTCTGGCTCATCAGGGTTTAGGTTCACTTAGTGAAAAATGCACACACCCTAAATCTTTTGCTTCACAGACACAGCCACATTCACAGACACCTGGAATACTACCACATACTCCAAGTCTTTTCACATCCCTGTACAGGTACCCATCTGTTTATCCAGCCACTGGCTCAGACCTGGAATCTTTCTGGGTGCCTCCTTTTACTTGCTGGCTAGTCCAGTTCAAAGTTTGACAGCAAAAAACACATGCATACATGCAAACACACATGTAGAACAACGAGAGTCACAGCACTTCACACAGAAAATTCTTAGGAATGGATTTTAATATGAAGACAAGATGGCCTGCAGTGGTCAGATGCAGGGCTCAGCCAGGCAAGTGAGTTGATCCTCACCTTGCTCTCACTCAGTTAACCCCTTCTATCCTCCTTCCTCTCGACTTCCCATTCTTGTTCTTCCTTCATCCATATTGATCCTTCCCTTCCTTCACCCTTGTGTCCTCCCAGGTAAGATGTCCATCACAGTTTTACTCCATTCGTACCCATCATTGCTACTGCTGATATAGTTGCCTAAGGCATTCCAGCCTCATACAATGAGCAATACAGGAACCTAGATAGTCAAGCCAGCCTTGCAGGACAAGGCCACACAGGCGTTGAAGTATTTCACTCCTGAAGAGGTCTCCAAATCTTTCAACTACCTGTGGGGTTTGACTGTCTCTCACCTCACACCCCCCACCCCCACCCTGTCCTCCCCTTAACCACCTATGAAATCCGACTGTTTCTCGTGGTGAGGCCCACAGCAGCTTCATACTGTCCAGCAGAAACTGTCCAGCAGTTTCTTATGATCGGTTCACTTAGCTAAAACCTCAGGTCAGGTCATCTCTCTATGTACCTTGACAAATTGGATGCAGAATCTGCAGTGCCCTGCTCAATTTTAACTCTCTGAGAAACAGTTTCAGAAATTAATGAACTTACAGATTTGTATCCCTTGATAAATAAATTGTCATTTTACTGTTTCACATTCACAGAGTCAAATCTACAGTTGTTACTGGAAACAACTTGGGATTTTCCAAAACACCAATAGCAAAATGGCAGCATCAGGTGCAGAAAAGCAAGTTAGACATTGAAGGATGTTTTAGAGCTTTTTTTTTTATCAGAATACAGAGTATTTGGTAGTCTTTGGGCAATGAGTAATAGATATTTGCTGAACTTACCAAAAATCTCTAAACATAGATATTCTCTAAGTTTCCTTTCTTATTGTTTTGGCATCTGTTGCATTAAAACCCCACTTTTTCATAATATCGAATCCAAATCCTCTTTTCTGCAAGATAAACTGTTTTCTTCTTGTCCTTCCCTGAAGAGATATGTCAAATAACTTATCATAATCCTCTTTTTAATCACGTTTTATATGCTAGAAGACCATAAACTTTTTTTCCCCAAGCTAAATTACATTCCTTGAACCTTTCCAAGAGGTCTTATTTTCTGAATATTTTTGTTTGGGCTTTTTCTCTTCTGTGAACTCCCGTCAGTTGTGTTTCTAAAAATGCTGTGACCTGAAGAAGATGGAGTATACCACTAGAAGACTTATTTGGGACAAACAGAACAGAAACCCATATATTTCCTATGCTTCTCATTCAACATTCCTACTGATTACATTCCAGACTAAGGTTTGGCTTTTTGCATCATCTTGTATTGCATACTGTTGTTTTGCATGCAATATGCAATCCACTCTAAGTCCAACGTTATCTTAATTTTCACTGTCTGGTCAAATCTACATTTCTATTTGTCATTTTATCTATAACCTTCTACAGTCTAGTTCTTTGTACTAGTGTTTACTAAATTTCATACTGTTGATTTTGGTAATTTTCTCCAATTAGTTAAGATGACCTTGGGTTTGGATGCCCTTCAAAATTCATTAACAGCAGCAAACACAATATATTTATTGTCTTTTCTGTCAACCTGGTCAGTAACAAAAATATTTAGAGACTGACCCTTCAAAAAACCTTTCTAAACAGTTTTCTTGATTACAAACTACATGTAGATAGCCTTTGAGTATGATTTTTCATCTAATTACATACCTCCTCTGGCGATTTCAGCCATGTTTCCCCTTTTTTATTCAAGAGCTTGCCATATGTTATGATGTCAACTGCCTTTCTGAAGTGCTGATATAACCCCTCTACTGACTATTCTTTAACCAATAGCATAGTTATCCTGTAAAAGAAAGAAATTAAATGCTTTTCTAATATTTGGTCTGAATACATCAATTTGAGGTCTTTTCCCCACTGCCACCATTCTTTATTCTCTATAATCTTATAATATGTTTCATAATTAATTTAATTTGGTTTTTTTTCTGGAAACAAAATCAGACTCATTGGTCTATAATTCCACTCACCTTGCTTTTCTGCACTTTTTTAATGCCAGTACTGTATTTGCCTTTCTCCAGTCCTCTGGGACCTTCCTCCTGTACCAAGAAGTCTTAGCACTAATCGCTAACAGTTCAGAGACTGCATCATCTTGTTCCTTCAGTGCTCCAGGAAGAATTTCATCAGACCCTGTTCCAGGGAGAATTTCTTTACACTCTGCACTCTTCAATATCTCTAACATTTCTCTGACTGTTTGCTTCCTACTTTATCTTATACTCATCTTTGATAAATATTAATTTTGCTAAATTTCTGGTTACAGTTAACTTTTTTGTTTCAATAGAAGCAAAGAAATAGCTTACATGCTAGTATTTCTCATTTGATCTATGATTTTATTGTGTTTGATATAAAATAGTTCATTCAGTACTGAATTATTTGAGGAGATTAACATTCCTGATGTTTTCAGGTTGTCCCATTTCAGTATTAATATTTGTATGATGACTGGATTAGATTATGACAATTCATGGCATGACTTGAAAAATTAGCTCAATAAATATTTTGAAAGCCAAGTAAGTAGCATCTCTTTTATCACGGCGGCCTATCAATTTAAAATCTCACCAAAAACATCAGAGGATCAAGGAATTATGCAACTGGTTATACTTTTTCTCTTTGGTTTGAGGTTGTATTCTTGGTTATGGATAATAAATAAACTGGTAATATGCAGGCAAAGGTTCTGTTTAGGGATTCTGGGAGAAAGACTGATGGTGTGCAGGACCAGCGTATGGAGATTGAATAATATGCTTGAAAAGGCAAAGTGAAAATTCTTGGGGACACAGTGCAGATACTGAGTATCCAGGAAAGCTGAACAAAGTGATGGAACATCTTGTTTTGAACTGGGTCTTCACTGATACATAAAGTGCTTTGACTACCTCAAATAGCATTGCTCAGGTGACTTCAAGAATATAAATTCTCCTCTGATACGTCTCCACTTACATGTGTAAATCAAGAAAGCAAAGTCAAGTGAAATATTTGGTGGGCCAGAGAGGAAACTGTTCCACCTACCAAAGAGCCTTTTTCATTTGTTCCCTCCGGCTTCAGCGTGAAGTCTCGGGAGACAAACAGTCCTTTCCTGCTTCTGACAGAAATAGTTTTATAAGCACTGGGCACAGCTGGTATATAGGGGAGTTTTTCAGTCATTGATTTTGAAGTGATAATGAGAGGGGAGCAATGGTCTCTGCTCCAGCTCCCTAGCTGCCTCCACTGAATGACATCTCTGCTCTACTTTTGCAGCCATAAAGTCATGATGGTACTTTGACTCCTTCCTGTAAAATTGATTGATATGGAAGTGACATTTTCTCTGTTTTTCCTTGAATGTTGTGGCTTTAATTTTTAGACTGCGTTCTAAGGTTACCTTGACAGAGTGATGATACTGCTTTTACAAAAACCATTCAGCTTTTGAGTTTTGGGCCAGTGAGACACAGGACATATGGCTGTATTTGTGCACTGAGAGGAGGCTCAAGATTCAGCTGAAGTATGGACCTAATACTGTAAATATATCCTATCGGTCTTTTCAGTATTATATATATAGCCAAAAGAGATCAGAGGACAAGAAAACGGGGCATTTTCTTTGGCATCTTAAGCTGTCATTTCATTCACAATTATTTATCTTTTGTCAGCATCCAGAGCTGAGGCTTCCAGTCAATCTCTGCGTACTTATAAATGTTTCTATATTGTCATTCACTTGTAATTATCTCTATTAACTGTAGTATCTACCACCTTAATGCAAGCTAGGCAATCTCAAAGAAAGGTTCAGGAAACTGTTCTGAACAGCTAAAATTTCTCATGTGCTCAAATAATTTAAAAGTGTTAAGGCTCCCAGGAAAAGTCAATCAAAAGCAGTACTTTAAGAAGTGCATTTTATCGTGTTTCTTTTTTGTTTTGGGACTGTCTTTCCATAACATTTATGGCATATTCATGAACATAAGTGGTGAAGCACAGACCACTCTGCAGGACAGGTATATATTATAATGACCAGCTTAAGTGGTTAATAATATTGTCATCTTGGCTTATTCAAGTGTAACCTAGGTTCTATTTAGTGAAAGTCTGGAAATTTAACAGTGTAACTAAAGCAAAGGAAAGAAAAAAATGCTGAAGGTGGTGATAATGAGCTATCAAGAACATCTGGCAATTATTCTTAGCTTTAAAGGTTTTTAGCACTTGGTGAGTGTACCCCTTGCTGCTGTAAAGCAAAATGAACAAGTAGGCTCTAAAGATATGCTGAAAAGTGAAGTAAAAATGCAGATTCCCTTTTCAGCAACTCATTAAAAAAGTTTTTTTAAAGAATTTCTCCCTAGATACGTATGAGGAAAATAGAGACCTTGATGTAAATGAGATTCCCTGCAGCCATCATCACTAACAGAGCTAGAGACAGGCCCAGGTATTTTGGGTTATCAACATGCAGAGAAACTCTTACGTTTTTGAACAGTGTGCTGAATCATGACTTTATGCTACATAGATTTCATCAGTCATGCTACAATAGGAAAGACTACAGTCAATATGAAAGATTACAACCACCAGTGATAAGTTATGCAGATGATTTCCTTCTTTTTTTCTTAAATGGTTTGCTCTCATGATATGCTCTGATATTTTTAACAAAACAGTACATAAAGCAAACACCACCATTTTTAATATAGATTACAACTTTTTCATTCATAATTTATTTATTTATTTTCCCTCAGAAACGGACCTTTGTGATATCACTAAATGAGACTTCCCAGTCCACCTCAGATCAGAATTTGTCTAAGGAAAAAACTTCTCAGTTCATATAATTTATACCAGATTGGGATTGAAACAGTTTCTTGATGTATTAACAACATGCAGTTATCCAGCAATCGGTGAACTGTACAGGATCAATACCAGTAATAAAGTATAATAGCTGCAAGACTAGAGGCAAGATGTTAAACACCCACAATTTTGTAAACACCTTTATTTTATCCCAAATTTGTCCCTGAAGGTTCTAGTCACACCAAAACACACACCCGCACATACGCAGGTGTGCTCTGATGCACACACACACAGAGCTACAAGCATATTTCCTCTCCAGCAGAATATGTGGCTTGCCATAACCCCCAGCCTCCTGGAAGTGTGGCTGCCCTGCTTGCACACCCCTCCCTTGGAAGATGTGGGAGCCACAGCTTAGTGTGTCCACGTGTTGTCCCCACCCCACGGGGAGCAACCACACAGCAGGGAGGCTGCTCCTCTTGCCTGGGCAGGGGCTGTGATGCTGCAGGGCAACTTCTGGCAGTGCCAAACCAGGTTTCTCTCCAGTCTTTTCCACTCCAAGGTCTCTTCCTTCTGTCACAAATTTTCATGCTGTTTTTAAACTTCTTATAAGGCTAATTCCTTCTTTGTATTAAGAGTCTTCTAATTCTCTGATTGCTTTCTAATACTGCTGATGATTGTCTTTCTCTTTAAAATGCTCAGGTTTAGTTCAGACGGTTTGGAATATTCAGTCCAGACATACATACTGTATCTACTCAAATTCTCATTTTAGCAGGTTATCCAGGCCAATCATTTACCAAGTATCCTACAGAATTTAGCCCTAAGATGTTCTGGTTTTGGCTGACATAGAGTTAATTTTCTCTCCAGAAGCGTATATAGTGCTGTGGTTTGCATTTAAGATGAGAACAACGTTGATAATACACTGATGTTTTTGGTTGTTGCTGGGTAGTTGTAGTGTCTACACTGCGTCAAGGACTTTTCAGCTTCTCACGCCCTGCGAGGTGCACAAGGAGCTGGGAGAGCACAGCCAGGACAGCTGGCCCAGGCTGGCCAGAGGGACATTCCCTGCCATAGAGCATCAGGCTCCCCACAGAATTGGGGAGGCTAGTCAGGAGGCAGATTTGCTGCTCAGAAACAGACTGGGCATTGGGTTGGATTTTTTTTCCCTTCTGCATGTGGTGAGGAATTGCACTTGTGCATCACTTGGGGTAGTATCATCATCATCATCATCATCATCATCATCATCATCATCATCATCATCATCATCAATCTTCTTCTTCTTCTTCTTCTTCTTCTTCTTCATCTTCATCTTCTTCATCTTCTTCTTCATCTTCTTCATCTTCTTCATCTTCATCTTCGTCTTTCATCTTCTTTCATCTTCTTTCATCTTCTTTCATCTTCTTCTTTCTTTGCTATTCTATTAAACTGTCTTTATCTCAACCCACGAGCTGTTTCTTTTTGCATTCTCCTCCCCTCCTTGCAGGGTGGAGGGCTGAGCAAGAGGCTTCTGGTGCTTAGTTACCAGCTGGGGTTAAATCACGGCAGCTGTTAAATTCTGAGAACTAGTGAAAGAAAAAGAAGGAGGAGATGAGAAAACAGGATGCTTTAGATCTGCTGAAAAATAAACAAAATTTATTAATTAAGAAACATTTACCTGCAAATACTCAGTTGCAAACTCTCAGTATTTAGCCTGTATCCACTGAAATGAATGAGGCTATACTTACACATATCCTTAGCAGAGGCCACCCAAGAAATAGTTTATAAAAAGTGTTAGTACAATTTGAGAACTATGAAATAGATGGTTTTTCATCTCCCAACAGAATTTCAGAAAGAAGCATGCCTGCTGCCCAGCCGGTTTCCACAACAAACCATTTTTGGTAGACTTTTCTATCATCATCCTGAAAGTAATGCTGACATTTTTAACCCTTTGGCTGAGACACCAAGGCACTCCCAAATTTGCTGCCTAACAGAGTGGAGGGACAAATTATCCATTCAGGCACTCCCTATAAAAAGTTTGACAAATCTGTCAAAGCTATGAGGAAAACAGACTTGCTGGCTTACAGAAGAAGATTTTTGTACTTCTGGAATCAAGAACTGGGTCTGGGATATTTAAGTGTTTTAAACCTGAACTTCCTCCCCATCCAGAGCAGACTCCAGGTCCGTCAGAAAGGACAGCAACTATATCACTGTCCCATTAAAGATTTAGGTAGCCTTCCTTTCATCAATGGGTTCATGTTAATCCACTTTTATATTAATATATTATATAAAATATTCAAACAATTATTCTCCTTGGGAAACTAGAGCTGCAAGATCCTACATATCAGAAAAAAAATCTGTTACTGGTAGATATTAAACAGACTGTTGAAAGAGATTCCAAGGTAGAAACTGCCTAGGAAATGGGAAGAAACTGATTTTAATCAGCACACCTGCACTATTGGATAGGTTTGCTTTATGGGGCGCCCTGACTTGTTCAGATCAGAGGAGCAATGGAGGTTCCTTTTCTTTTTCTCACAAGGCATGAGAAGGATAGCATGTTATTAGATGCACTGCAGTACACAAGAAGTGTTTAATGCATATACTCTGGACAGGACCAGGACAGTGTAGACAGTTTCAGAAACTGTAATTCAATACACAGAAAGATTATTCCCCTAATGAAGGCCCTATGAATTTTCTTAATATTTCTTTAATTTCTTATTATTTCACAATATATTTTTTTCAGCCTCTTTCACTTTCTTTCAGATGCATATGCATTAATTGTCAGTTGATACACTCACATTCAGGAAGCAGGCGATGCTGCTCCTTTTTTACTGCATTGGTCTCCATTGTCTTCATTGTTAAGCAGTGTCAACTACTCTGCCAGAACTTGCTTGCTGAGATCACACAATCTAATTTGCCCCTTTTTTGTTCTATTATTATAGTCATTATTTCTCAGCTAGTCCACTGCACTTAAAATAACTCATCAGCTGTGTTACTTTACAATTAAGTGAAAAAATAACCCTTCTACATCACTCATGTACCATAAAACACCCTTGTATCAAGCTGATAATTTATTGCTTGTTTATTCCCCCTTGTTTGTGTGTGCTTGTTTATCTTACTGTAGTTTAAAATTCTTATTTTGCTGTTTATAAATTATTTCAGTTTTGAATCCTTTGACACTGAGAACCCTCTTCCTTTGAAAAGATTTTTTTAGACCATCAGATTTTTTTCAAGCCAATTGCATTCTGAGCAAGTTCTCCTGATAAAAGTCAGTGGTTCCTCATAGGGAACATTTCTATTTATATGTATAACACTTGTAATATTGTAATCAAAGGTTAACAATTGCTGTATTCTTTTCCTATTCGAAGAAAAATCATGTAAGAAAAAAAGCATACAATAAAGATTCAAAGTAAAAGAATTCTATTACCTCATATTAACAAGTAAGCAAAAACTGACTTCAGACGTTAGCATACCTGGACCAGATCTTATGAGTTTCTGAGCATCCTCATTCAGTTGTCATTCTAACAGAAATGGGAAGAACTCATTATAGAAACTCTGGGAATACAACTGAAAACCAAAAAAATCCCCACCTACAGAAATCAACTAAAGCAAGAAGGTAACATTTTTAAGACATAAAGACAATGACAAATTAAAATATTTGCATGGTGATTCTGCTCTGTAGAGGAAGAACTTTGACTTACAAGCTTCATGTCTAGACTTTGGAGTAAAGATTTGGCCACAGCTCCTCTCTATCAGCATTGTATCTCTTCGTACTCTTATTTCAATCAGTTTTCACATGGAGCTAAATGAGATTAAACAAACATCAGTGTTTCAGTAAAGAATTTATCTTCTTACATCTTTATATAGAAAAAAAAATTTTGAGCACTTAAACCAAATTGTGGTTTTCAAATGAAAATCTAGGAAAACAACATAATCTATATTATACTTGAGTTACTAAAGTTGTTGAAGTCCAATCACTGTTTTGATACATTTCCTTATGTCACTTTTTTTAATTATTTGACCACATACAGTAAATATTTTTCCTGAAAAAAACCCCAACACACTAACTGTAAAGCATTTAAGGAAGTGATGATTTAAAGAAGCACATAAACATCAGCATAGTTAAAAGCAAAAAAATACCATTTTCTAAAAAAATACAGCACTACACTAAAAATTACTCTATCATAGAAAATATCTTTATTGAAGCAAATTCTGCAGTGAAAAACCACTCAGAAAATCTTCTAAAATCCTGATTATTAAAAAGGATTTCATAAGATGTGACATACTCTTTACTATTCAGAATGTTAGATTTACATAGCCATCAAATGTAGTAACCCCTACATTATTACATCCATTTCTGTTTTTGAGAGTAATACTAGAAAGTGACCTTTTATGTGGCAGATTCAACAGACTAGGTTAATTTTCCTGTAATTTTCTTCTCTTTGGTATGAGTATTTCAGTAATTTCTTATCACTGTATGTCCAGTAGTATTCTTGAAGTGGATGTATTTATTTATTAATAGAGCACAAAAGATATTAAAGGAAACTGTTGACTATATACGGCCATACCTCTTATTTTAAAAGTGGAATTTGATTATCCCATTAATTTTAAATCACTGTCTTTCTGTGATGCAAATTGTAAGCAAGTCATGCTGGAGAGATCATTTTACACATACCCCTCAGGTGCATAAACTCAGACCGCAGGCCACAATTGATCTTCAGAGAAACTTTGTTCTGCCAGCACTACTCTGCCAAAGCCCTCTGCTTTGTGATGTAGCACACAAGAGAAGCTGCTTCTGAGAGGATGGGAAAGAAAGTAAGAAGAATATATCTTGGCTTAGGTTAATCAAAACTCTTTCCCTTCATCTCTGACAGAAAATCATCTGAATGAAGGATGGTTTTGAAAGGTGGACAAATGTATTTTGAATGTTAGAGGCTTGTTGCCTGTGATAAAAGCATAGTCCTCTGTAAAGAATCCTGTGTGTAGAAACAAGACTTATTTTTTCCCCTTCTCCCTATTTTGTCCACTCTTTGGAATAAAAATGATATTGTAGAATCGTAATCTAACGGTTTTTTTGGCCTTTGCTTGCTAATTCCCAGACGTGCTTTTAAAATAAAAAAAAAAAACAGGAAAATTTCAAAGCATGAAGGGGATGACCTATTTTTGTTATCAAGAGAACAATAAATGTACTTGCTATTTATACATGATAACATCTGTTTTAATTATAATTGCCACAAGCATAATTGTGGCAAAAGAACAAAAAGAATAGCAATTACTGTTGCTGCAGTTGCAGTTTCTTCATGCTGTTAAAATACATGTTTCTAGATGACATTTTGATAAGTCAACATTGCAAAACCCACACCTGTGTTAAAGTACGGATGTCTTTTTAACTGTGATTAGTTCCTTCTGTATTCCCTTCCTTTCACATCTTTCCTCGTGGAGCTCATACCAAGTAATCTTCGTGAACTACATACAGTGAAGTGTTGCGTTGGTGTCAAAGGAAATAAACAATACAATGTCAGAGTCAATCAGCTCACATCTGCAAGGACTGCCAAGAACACCCAGAAAGATGCCTTTTCCTTCCCGGTCTGTAAAAGACCTCATGTACCAATACTTTCCCATCTGTCTTACAAATTGATCACAAGTACAGAGATAACGCCATTTAGAAATAGGGAAATTGGAACTACAAATAAGCACACATATAGTGATTATTAGCTAAGGAAAGACAAATTTGTGCTCCCAGAAGCCACTGATCGAGAGAAAGAGGCATTGAGCTGCTGTTCCTGTTTCAGTGATACCTGTCGCTATCAGCTGTTCTTGGGATAGGCTAAAGAAGTGCATCCCGTCAGAGCAGACAGAAGGTGCAAATTTTCATCTGCTCAAAGGTAGAACTACATATTAATTTTGAAAAATATAAATATAAGCTGTTTATTCAAACACAAATTACACTACAGACAGCTGCTTATTTAAAAATTGACTAAAGATTCACCCAGGACATAAATAAAAACCAAGAAAATGTAAATATTTAAACAGACAAAATATGTACTTATTACTGCTGTGCCTTGCTTATTCTCCTGTATCATACAGTCTTATTCATACATGTGCCTGACAAGAACAGCATGCAACAGTTGAAATTTACATATTTTTTTTATTGTGTGTCCTAAAGGAATACTTAAGCAGAGATAAGCATTGGCTGTTATGGAAAGTGAGTAATATGTTACCTTGGGTTTGATATTGTTGGCAACTCAGTTGGAGACTGTGTCAGATTTACAACACAGTATCTGGCTAATATTGACAGTAGCACAACCTCTTTCAAAGCTCTTGAGGCAACTGTCATAGATGTCAAAAGTGTCATATTTTGCTGAGAGGGAGGGGGAGAGATTCTGTTACCTATCACCCTAAAGTGATACCTGCAAGAAGGTACAGGGCTTATTTTTATCCCTTGTGTAGACTTTCTTCACTTTCTCCCTCTTCCAGGCTTTTTAAATTTACATCTGTGAACAACATGCCATAACTGAATTACATTTCACTTATACCTTGCAAGCAGCAAACTTTATACAAGTGCTTGGTTTAGATCAGTGTTGATGTTCAGCACTTATATCATGCAGGTAAGCATGCCTACTGAATGGGAAGTATTTTTTTCCTAATTTCCAAGCAACAAAAATGTGGCTGAGATGCGGCTGAACGGTTTACTTTACTGCCACAAACTGACACTGAATGAAGAGCACAATGCATCTTCCCTAACTGCCACCCTTGGCACAGGCCACTATATCTATGAATTCGGGGATTCAGTGGTAAATATTTCTTCCTGTTGGGTTACTCCTGGTGAACAGCGTTACCAAAGGTTAGCTGATCTATAAGTAAATATGTACATATTTATAAGTAAATATGTTGCATACTGGTATATTTGTAGGAGTCTTCCATCTTTTCCTTAGCTGTTACTCTTACGGTTCAGGTTCACTTCGCCTTTGAGTCTCCTCTCTACATTTTTATTTAATTCAGCTTCCAATAGTTCACAAGCCTGTGTTTCCTTTCATGCAAACTAAAAACAGAGAGAACAGAGTTACCCTCTGGTAGCTATTATGTGCCAGGTCTTCTTTAGATGTAGGCTCAGCATGTGGCAAGAGTATGCATCTGGTTTCAGTCACGCTGAATTTCACCCAAGTTCACCTATAGACCTCATTACCCGTGCTGACCTTTCAGGTATATATTCCCCTAGTAACAGACCTTTAGCCTTTAGCTATTCTGAGACTGATCTCATTAATTTCTACCCCTATGCCATATCTTAGGCAACAGGAACTTATTCACTCAACAACCTCACTCAGGAAGCTTACTAAAGCAAGATACATGCAGCCTTCTCTTGAGGAGCTGCAATGCATTGATTAGAGAAGCTTTTTCTTTTCTGCTTTGTATGTTCATGCTTTTTCCTGTTAAACTAAACTGAAAGATCTAAAACCATAGTGCAGTCAAGGTGCATGATCTTTTTTTGGCTGCATATTACAAGGTCTAGCTCCTTTCAACCTTTTTTATCCACTTCAATCCTTATCAATTATTTTTAGTCTTCATAAAATGTGAAGTTAACAGTGCCTGCAAACATTAGCTAGAAAGATGTTAACTTGGGTATTCTTCATTCACATTCCAGCTTATTTAACAGGGATGTTAAATAACATACAAGTGTGTTATCTGGATTCATTGTTGTTATAGTCGTGTTTATATGTGTTATATAGGTTTCAAACCAATGACAGAGTATATATCATCCAAGGCCAACTGTAGCTCACAAATTATTACCGATGTTCCCCCTTTGCACTCACTGTTAATTATATGTCCTCTGAGTGTCTTACCCTAATCGTAGTTTCTTCTTGTTTCATTGTTTTCTTATTTAACCTGTAATAAAGGCTTTCTGTAAGTAAAGGTGAAAAGTCCAGGAAGTAGCAAATAATTTAAGTGGACAATTAAATAGAAGACAAAGTAATTGTAAGCTGAAGAATCCTACTGGAATTTGTCACCACTGTGGATTTAGTTATGTTTCTTTTAAGATTTCTGATGTCATTCACAAAACAAATTACAGTTGATACAAATGGAAAATCAAAAGGCTTTATCGAACTAGGTCAGTTATGTAAACAACAAACGAATCTAAGAATACACTACAATACAAAACCTGAAGTTGCAAAGTTATAAGTTTCTTAGGCTATCTGTGTTTCACCATCAGAAATGCATCAAGAATCTGCATAGGCTGCACTGACCAAAAGAGTTTGTATGGTGTTACGGAAATAAAAATTTCTCATATATTTCTGTCTACCATTACATCACAAGAAGGTTCAGAGATAAAAAAGCGAGCGGAAAGGCATTTCCGAATTTATCACAATGTCTTCTATAAGAATGTCCGTAATTTTGCCCTCTAGCACAAGACGGAGCATTACTGTAGTTAAGAAATCGGTGGACCTGGATAAATTTCACATTCCTTACTCTTGCGAAAAGTCAGTTTTTCTTCCGGTTATGTTTCCTCATGGCTTATCTGTGCCAAGTTTATGTGCTTTTCTCAGACTTGTCTTAGCCAGAACTGGAAGATACCTAGTATGTATCTATAATACGTCTGACCTGATTAGAATCAGAAATGGGTTGAAGCTGCAGTCACTCCAATAATCTGAATCTGCCCATCAGTATTGTCCAAAGGACCCTTTGCACTTTGCTTTAGTTTACTTGTAGTCTTGTTTTGGTTTTTTTCTATTGCTGTTTGGGGTTTGTTTTTCTTTTGTTGTTGTTTCCTTACTCTATCTTTAAAAAAAGAAAGACTTTTTTTTCTTTTTTTTTTTTTTTAAGTTTTCAGTAAAGATGTCAGGTGTGATAGCTAACATATTTGAATATATGATGACAAAAATAAGTCATTTGGAAATTACAGTGACCCTAAACATGAAGAAAATATATGAATATATATATAATAAAACTTACAGAAGTAGGAGCAGTTTAAAGAATATTTTGATGCAAAGTGGCAAATGCAATAGCTTCAATAAAAAAGAATGAAAAAGACTGATATCGTATTCTCATTTGGCTTGATGTCTCAGTTGAAGTTAAATGGCATAATTTCAGCAAAATCAATGAAGCTGGGCTAATTTGCATCCTTTCAGTTGAATAGAACTATACCAGTTCACACCAGCTGGGAGACCAGGCTGCTCCAGCAATGGCTTGTCCTTGGTTTTAGTCATTTTCGGTCAGCAGATCCGCTTCAAGTTATGGTCATTCCACAAAAGATGTTGATTCACTTATGAGAAGAAGGCCAGAACTGTTTAATATTGAAAGATGTATGGAAAGCCTTTGTGGCAGGTATCCATTACAAGAGGATTTGCATGCATAATTGAAAAGTAGGGATGTTAGCATGGTGAAAACAACTTGAGGTAAAGAACACACAGAAAAAGTGGAGTAATACAAACTCACAGTGAAAATGTGGATGATAGAGGCCAAGTGAGTATCTGCCAGCAAAACCTGATAGTTCATTTTATAATTCCAGGATTTCTGGGAAGCAAATGCTGTTCAGTAGGTACACTCACAAATGGATTGTAATTACTCTTCAATAAACGAAGGTAGGGAAAATGTCAGAAGATGCCATAGTGATGCGTTCTCTTTCAGCATGAACTTTCATTTTTATTTATCAAAAATTCTTCATGTTAGAGACAATCTTGTCTTTTGACAGGAGCATTAGATTTAATTAATTAGGATTTGCACATGCTCGTTTAGTATTTCAGCTGTTCTGGTACATTGAAACCTAGGAACTGATTGTTTTTTCAACAGCACTGGGAATCCAATCTATCTCCTGGCTTGGCAAGGCCCTTCAATGTAACTCTCAGCAGGAGAAGTCACTGGGCATGTTTTCATAGAAGCTACTCCTATTATTTGGCCTTAGACTTCCCCCAGGGAATCATTCACAGCATAATTAGTTACTGAAACAAGAAGTCTTTTCAGATGCTTTCAGAATGAACTCTAGTCTGGTTATTGATAGGAATAAGAGAATCTGGGGAAAGCTAGCAATAGTGAACCCCTTTAATTAGGGAGGAAAAAAAAACCAAACAAAAACCTAGAGCCTCCTCTGTGCTTACTCTGTTCTAAAACTTGTTCTAAATTTTGTTTGCATACTTAATTTCATTTGTTTTAGACCAGATATGTTTAAACGAGATATGTATTTAATTAAAATTACAAAAATAAATAATTTATCTTTAGCATCCAGATCTCTGTGGCCTGACTTTAAGCTAGATAAAAGCATGGCTTTCTGCATATCTGCTCATCCTTGTTCCCATTCAAGCCTTCTTAACCAAGCATTTCTGAAAGCAATCTTGTACTTGATTACAAATACTGGTTTATACGTTTGTAAAGAGAATCCCACATATACCTACTTTCTGTTTAGAAATAGGGTGGATTACACAATAAAGAAAAGATTTTAACTGGAATACTATTCTCCTAATTATTTAATGACTAGATATAAAATCTGAACCTTTGAATTGTATGCTAAGGGTGATACTAGATTGAATGCAAAGTAGTGTTCTGTTAGTCCTGATTGTACATTAGAGAATGACTGGCTGAAATGTATTTTCTATTTCTTCTACTGGTTTGTTGGATTGCTAGGAGTTACAAAAATGTAACTCCTACAACTCTTCTTGAGAGACATAGCACCCAAGGCTTCTTATAAGCGGAACAATAGGACTTCAAGGACAGTGAAATATTTAGTTACTGTTTATTGTGGGAACTATTACAGACTTTGAAGAAAGGTTATTTGTTTTATAGCAACAAGCACCCTAGAGCTAAGAGTGTTGTTTCTCTTCTTTTTTTCTTTCTGAAATAACAGCCAAATATTAGCAGAGAATACGGGCACAGAAATGCCAGCAAATATAATCAAGCTGCCTAATCAGAGATAGATTTTGATATGAACTGTTGGACTTTGTCCTTGTGTTGCAAAGCCATGCCAGGAGTCAGAACGGGGCCTTCATCTCTGCACTATTTGCTCACATAAGCACGGTCCCTGACCAAAGAGCAGGAGAACATGTTCTGTGCACCATCTTCCAGGCATGCTTTGGGAAAAAAACACGTGAGAAGTCCAAGAGACACTTACCATCTTCTCTAGCCTTGAGTGAGAAACACAGTCATTCAAAACAGACTTACATAAAAGCCAATTTCTCCTCTGTAAGCCAAAAAATGAGAAAGTAATTAAGAGTGTTTCCACCCAAGGTAAACCGTTTTGTTTCTAACTGCTTCCTAATACAGTTATGCAGCTCACTTATTCCTTTCTAATATACTTACTCGGACATTGGGTGTTTCTGCTCATTAAGTGTTTAATTGGTTTCTGGAGGAGAATGATCACAATGGAAAGTGGTTTAAGTGGTATACATAGGTCTTCAATTTTCTGTAGCTAAGTCTGCCTCCATTTTGTGGATCAGAACAGCCTTTCAATACGACAAGTTACAAAATTCCCCAAAAAGCATTTGTGTTGTGATCTGTGAGTGACTATGTTCTAGATCATTAGACATGTTTTGTTAAATATTATTTGACTCAAAACCCCCAGCTTTTGCATCAGATTTTGACTTCCACTTGTAATAGGGTGGTTGTAGGCAGGAATACATGGAGAAAACTTCCTGCTTCTGAGGCTGAACTTTACTCCCGGCATAGGAAAGACCAGGTGATGTAAAGACCCTTTGGCAGGAATGATGAGTCTGTCAAGCCTTTAGGCTTGCATCCCTGTCTTTAATCATTCTTCTGTTAATAAATATCAAAGATTAAGGTCAAAGTTTTCTTCTTGTCCTGCTTTTGATCACATCAAACAAAACTAGGTTAATTATGGCCTGAAAAAATTGTTTTAGGGCATCAGACCTCAGGACAGATTCTTGCTGACACTGTACCTGCACCTCCCTCTCTTTTGTGAAACATGCCAAGCTAACATTTGGCTGGAGAGGCCAGTACAAAGCATTTTTATGCAACTGATGCCAATGAAATAGCAGAAATTGGCTGAGTCCCACATTAAAGTGGTTTCCCACTTTGAGCCACATCAAAGAAAAAATGTTAATTCTCTAAGAGAAGGCAGAATGTTTAGGTATTTTGTTGGTGCTGTTTTCAAATAAGGTTATTTAATGAAAGTAGACAAAAGGAAAATTGTCTTTTGGTTGTGTCTTTGGAAAGGGATAAATAAAATGCTTTGCACCAAAATATCTGCCCTAAAGATGCAACACTATAGCTGAATATCACAAAACAGCAGATTGAAATTCTAAACTGAGTATGTTTGCACTGAAAAGCAATACAGTATTTCCTCTCCTTAGTGGTGAGAAGTAATTATTTTAATATGCACCATAGCTGTGTAAATTCAGTTTTTACTGAATTCAGTAAATTCAGTTTTTACCCTATAAAAGCAGAAAAAAAAGGAGGAGGAGAAATGAGAGGAGAGGGACACCTACAGGTGTTAAGAATGTTGCTTAATTTGCTCTATTAGGTGCATAAAATATGTAAGAGCTAAAGCAGAATCAGTGTTGTGTCTCCTTATATGAAATACATTGCTAATATTGCAATTGGAGATAATGCCATGTGCTAATATTGTAGTTGGAGATAATGCCAATAAGGGACATGCCATATGCATAAATAAAAGTTCTAGAGTCTTCAGTATGAAAGATTTGTCTACTATCAAACTACAAACTCTAGTTTGTATTACATCTGGAACATATGTCTCTTTTTTTTGTTTTGTTTTTCTGCTGGCAGCCTATCCTATCCAATTCCAGACATCTGCCTTGCCCAGAGAAGCTGCTCATGGTCTCATTGAAGGATTATTACCATGAAGCCAACAAAATGCATTCTAAAGCTATTGACTTTGTCTCTCATTTTTCTGCTGGAACAGTGGTTTAAGAAAAAAGCCAAGACCCTGCAGGTGACGGAGACGTATGATGGAGTGTGGAGAAAAGAGAGTAAAGGAAAAGAGCAGAACACCAGAAAAAGGCAGAACACAGAAAAGGGGTCTCTCTCAATAGAAGGTTTCTGCTTCCTACTGTCCCTGTGCTTGCATGGATTCCCAATCAGTGTGAAGAATTTAGTGATGGAATCACAAGCTGAGATAAGCACAGTTCAGAGTATCCAGAGTATCAGTTCATATGTGAGTATATGTATAAATTTTATTTTATTTTTAATATATATCCACAGTTACTCAGAAGAAAGGCGTAGAAAGGCTGGAATAACACTGTTCAGAGATGCATTATGAAAGGAGAAGAAGCAAGGGACAGAAGCTGAAATTTGGGAAATTATGCCCTGCTATAGGGAAGAATGTTTTCCATTCTGTAGCTTGTAAAACTCTGGAAAAGGTGCTCAGAGAAACTGGGTATCTCCACCCCAAAGATATACTCAACTGGACACTGCCCTGAGCACTCTGCTCTAAAGACCTGCTTTGAACCGGAGGTTGGACCTGTCACATGACCCTGTGACTCTATACACGTCTTGAGTGATTTGAAAGAAACACTTCTAGGATTGAGAATTAATTCACTAAATATGGCTTCGATGATCTGCTTCGTTTTCCAGAAAAGAAGATTAAGCTTTGGTCATTTATAGAGTGTTCGGAGTTTTGCAAATACAGAGTCTGAAAGCAGGGATGTCTTAGCACAAGTACCTCACATCCCACTTTAATGCTAAATACCTTCACATTATAAGGTGAGTATATGCTAAATACCTTCACATTGTCCACCATATTTGAGAAGTCAGGGCAGTCCAATGGAGTTCCCACTGACTGGAAAAGGTGAAACATAACCCACATTTTCAAGAAGGGGAAGAAGGAAGACCCAGGGAACTATAGGCCAGTCAGCCTCACCTCCATGCCAGGCAAGATCATGGAGCAGATCCTCCTGCAAACTGTGCTTAGGCACATGGAAAGTAAGGAGGTGACTGACAACAGTCAACACGGCTTCACTAAGGGCAAGTCATGCCTGACGAATCTGGTAGCCTTCTACGGTGGGGTCACAGTGTCAGCGGACAAGGGAAGGGCAATCAATGTCATTTTCCTGGACTTGTGCAGAGCTTTTG
>VWZZ01003512.1:0-12258 GCA_013399095.1 Psophia crepitans
GCTGAAACCAGGACAATGATACATAGCAAATGGAGAATGTAGAAATAAAACAGTTATCAAACATTTCTGCTGTTGGCATTCGGGAATACCTCCGAAATCCAGCCTTTTCTCTTCCTTCTTTTCTTGGTGATTTACGTTGTGACTGTGATTGGCAACATCTTAATTTTTGTTCTGGTGGTGGCTGATTGGCACCTTCACAAACCCATGTACTTCTGCCTGTGTGACTTGTCCTGCTTGGAGACCGGCTACAGCTCTGTCATCCTGCCCAGGATGTTGTCGAGCTTCCTGACTGGGGACAAGAGAATTTCTATTGGTTGCTTAGCAGTCACTGAGAATTTTCTCTTATTAGTGATGTCCTATGATCGGTATCTTAGCAGTGTGCAAATCCTTACAATACAGAGCTGTCATGAATAACAGATACTGTCTGCAGCATGTAGCTTGGTCTTGGATGAACGGTTTCCTTGTTATGGCCATAAGCTGCTTCCTGATTTCACAACATTTCTTCCGTTGTCCCCAGTTTATCGATCATTTCTTTTGTGATTTCACTCCAGTGATAAAACTCTCCTGCTGTGACGCTAGCCTGACTGAAACGTTGGTGTTCATCCTCTCATCAGTATGCACACTATCTCCTTTCTTACTAACCCTGGTATCCTACATGTGTCTCATCACCGCTGTCCTGAGAATGTCTTCCACCACTGGGATGTAAAAGGCTTTTTCCACCTACTTTTCCCACCTCATTGTTATTACAGTTTTTTTTTATGGAAGCTTAATAATTGTTTACGTCCTGCCAAAAACTAGGAATCTAAGAGCACTGAATAAAGTCTTCTCAATTTTCTATACTGTTGTGACTCCACTGCTCAATCCCCTCATCTACAGCCTGAGAAACAGAGAGATGAAGGATACTCTGAGTAAAGTAGTCAAGAAATGTGAATATTTCCTAAAGGCATAGCTGTAAGTCTGCATATTTGGGGGGGGGGGGGGGGAAGAGAAAAAAAAGACATGCTAGGAACTGTTAATTGCTTATATGTTTTTAGACACTTCATATTCATCTTTATTTAGAATCGGCTGTTTTCAGCCATTTATGTGAACTTGCTTCATATGTTTTCAAGACTCAACACTGACGGCAAATGTAAGCACAAGTTCTACAGAGATGCCTTACCCATTATCCTCTGATAAGGGGAACTGATAAGGAAGCAAATAAAAGTCTTATTGCTGCCATCAAGGACAGAAACAATTAAAAATACCTTGCAAGGTGAAATGTAAGTCTTGGATGGCATTCATCTCGTGTAGGTATTGACACTGCATACAATTACCAACCTCCGAGACGATTGCCTAGTTTGACTTTATAATTGACTAGATCAGGCTGTCGCATGATTTGGAGCATTGTGCAACATGGTAGCCATCTGAATTAACACAAACAACTCAGGAGAAAGTGCTGCCTTTGTCGATATCAATATCTGAGCAATTGAACCACAACCACAGAGTCAGTTATTCAGTAATACCTTTGGAGGCAAAGATGGCTGGAAAAAAGAGAACGGTCTTAAACTTTTTTTCTCAGAAAGACACCCATACCTTTTCATGTTGGTAACTACAAATGTTTTTCAGCACTTAACCTGAGGTTTTAATATTCCTCTAACATTTTATGTCGGTGGTTTAGATGCAAAAGGCAGAGCTTGTCACCGTAGGAGTCTTTAAGAATCAATGGAGAGGAATTTACACAAACCAGTGATTTCTTTGACCTTTCGTAGAAGTTTATTGAGGGATTGGCTGACTCATCTTTTCTGAGATTACTGTTTAAATAAAATTGCTGAAGCAAATTTCTGTAGATGTTTAAGGAGGATGAATTGCTGGGGTAACTCCCCTCATATATTTCATGATGCACTGAAAAACATGACCGTAGGATTCTACAAAGTTCTGTGGGGAAATCACTCTTTCCATGTAACAGGAGCTTTGCTGATCCTCCAAAGCTGACATTTCTAAAGATGTCAGCATTTCAACTTTGCCACAATATGTTTTTGTGATTGGTATTTAAACCCCATAAAGCTTTGGGTAGTCTTCTTGAAGTTCTTTTTTTACCTGAAGACTTAGACTCATCTAAGAAACCAGGTGCCTCCAATACATCCTGCAGTGAAGCTAGTCACCTTGTGTTGTGGCCTTACCCTGGCTGGCAGCTAAGCACCACACAGGCAATGGCTCACTGCACCTCCAGTGGGAAGGGGGAGACAATCAGAAGAATGAAAGTGACATAAAACCTGTTTTATAGAACAAACACATAAAGGATAATAATAATAACAATAACAATAGTAACAGCAATATATGCAAAACAAGTGATGGAGAGCACAATTTCTCACCACCCAAAGTTGATGCTGAACAAGACCCCCAGCTACAGTGCCAGGCCTCCAGCTGCTCTGCCAGGCACACAGCTGCCCCGCCTCTCAGCCCACCCTCCAGTTGTAAATGGAACATGACGTCATATGGTATGGAATATCCCTCTGACCAGTTTGGGTCAGCTACCCTGGCTGTGTCCCCTCCCAGCTTCTTGAGTGCCCCCCTCCTTCTTCTTAGTGAGACAGTATGAAAAGCTGAAAAGTCCTTGACTGCTTGGCCACAATTAAAAACAACAGTGTGTTATCAACATTCTTCTCACCCTAAATCCAAAACACAGCACTGTGCCAGCTGCCAGAAAGAAAATTAACTCTATCCCTGCTGAAACCAGGACACCCTGAGATTCCCCTTTGAGCTGGAGAGGAGAAAAACATGGTTCACATGGCTCGGCTGACCTCTTTCAGACATTGAAGAAGCAATCATAATCAAAGCGTAACTAAAACAATCTAACCATGTAAATGTCATTTGCTGAAACACAGACATCTGGGGCTATTTGAGATGGCCATGATTAATAATTGTACCCATGTAGAGCAGCAGCTGAAGGTGATGCAGGACACTTCCTGTGTCTAAAATGCCTCAAGAAGCTCCATAATTCAATGCTCCCTGTCCATATCAAGGTCATTGGAGGAGCCAGACATGGTGACAGCAAATCAGAAAATTGCGGTGCAGCTGGCATGAACAATTCATCAACAAAGTATTCCCTACCCAACTCTGTAAGTAGGGACATTTATGAACATTGGAGGATACTCAGAGTTTCAGCAAGACTTTGGGAGGGAACCCTACAATTCTGCTTCAGAACCCCGGACCATCTCTCCAACACACAGAGAACCTGAGAGTACCAGAGGGAACCCAGTTGCCTTCAGCAGGAAGCCTTTTCCATCTCATAAGTATTGAGTGAGTCACAGTCTTAAGGTTCATTCCAACAAAGACACTGCAGTGTCTTCAGTAGCATTTAACACTGGATAAGGACATCCAAATGTGCACATTTCATGAGAGAATCTCCATGGCAGCCGTGGAATCTGAATTTGTAATGTCATCTTCAATGGGGATTTAATCACTGGCATGGCTGAGTTCAGAGAAGAGTTCCTCCAGGCAGACATTGTCTGCTTGAGCAGTTCTGAACAGCTCTGCTGTGACTGTTTTTTGAAGCTCTCCCGTGACCAGAAGGGGAGTTTAGACACCCACACTGCATTAGACATAGCTAGAGTGCCTTTTTAGTCCCTAAAGATATATGTTCAACAATAGTTTAGGTATCTGCATGGGGGTTGAAGCTATGACATATGATCTAGAGGAAACACGCCCTTCTGGAGTGATAATTGTAGGCCAAATGGGACAGGCATAGGAAATAAAATGTCACCATGTGTTGGGTTCGCATGGCAAGGGTTTGGTAGCAGGGAACTATAGTGGTGGCTTATGTGAGAGGTGGCTAGAAGCTTCCCATATGTCTTGAAGAAGTGCTGGAAACAACAGTAGTGAGGGTGACAATTTGTTTCTTTTACTCTCATCCTTAAAGATAAGGCAGAGAAGTGAATCAATGTCTTGTGGTATTCCCATAGGGTGTCCTTCCTTTGTTGTCTGCCTGTTTCCAAGCTGCTTTGCTCTCCAGCCCCGAAAGACAGTATCCCATTGGGACACTCTAATCCTTTGCCACCATCTGAAAACTGGGAATTACAGGAAGTGTTGCGAGCAACCTTGAATGAGGGAGTAAGTGATAAAGCGAGCATGCAGAAAGGAAGCAGCTAATGAGACAAAAATAGTTTGGAACACAGGTGTAGGACTGAAGATAGAAGACACGTGCACCAATTAGAAGCTTAGCTGCAGCGCGTGAACAGCAAGCGTTAACCAATTCATGAACAAGCTAGAGCTCATGGACAGTTAACGAATCTATATAAGCACAAACTTGTAAGCAATAAAGGTCTTTGGTTTTACCAGCACCAGAGTCCGTGATTCAGTCCCTACAGAAAACCAACAAGATTCAAAAGTGTTTCCCTGGTACTGCCTGAATCCTTTGCTTTTTCTCTTGCTTTCCTCTCTTTCCCAAAGCATTTTTAAGACCCAGATTTTCACTTGTGTAAATAGACCTAATTCAGGTAATGCCTGGTTTTGACACCCGAATGGTTCCCTGAATGTCTTTCCTGAGCTCACTATCTAAACTAGGGGGAAATATGAACCTCTGGTGTCTTTCCAGACAGCTGTTCCGGCTGGAGATATGTACATTCTGATACATAACAATTAGGTGGTTCTGGTGGAGCTCAGAAAACTTGGCAGGTCTTTGAGAACAGCATCCTTCCCTGTGAAGGATGAATTAGTTCATACTGTTACTCTGGAAGAGAAGTAGGCCTACCAGGAGATTGGCTTACCTATGCAGGGTACTAATGACAAGGTTCCAATGCAATAAGGTGACAGACAAGTGATGGAAGCAGAAAGAGGCTACAAAATCAGACTCAGAAACATGTAGGGATCATGTGAAGAAGGCCAGTGCTCAACTCAAGATCAGCTTTACAAAAGATGTGAAGGGCACAAGAAGAACTTCCATTGCTACATTAGTTGTAAAACGATAAACAAGGAAAATGTGAGAAACTGCTTCAACCATTATGAAACCTGTAACAGCAACCAGCAATGTCTGAATTTGCAACACTTTCTGAGGTACTGATGGAGAACTATAGAGGGAGCCAAATGATGTGGTTTTGTTCCTATTGTCTGTGATTATGGTCCCTTGAACTAACTGGAGAGTCCCACCGCAAGAAACAGGGAATTTGTGGGTTTTTTAGAACCCAGGTTTTGTGATTCAGCCCCATTTGGCAGCTGAGCACCACATGGCCACTTTCTCACCCCTCCCTCCAGTGAGATGGGGAGGAGAATGGGAGACAAAGTAAAGTTTTGAGTTGGGATAAGGACAATTTACTGGGACAGCAAAGGCAGAGGGCAATAACGACAACAGTACTGATAACAATATGCAAAACTGGTGATACACAATGCAGTTTCTCACCCAAGTGCAGCTCAGACCACATGCTCAGACCCATATCAAAGAGGGACCATCCCCAAGCCACGTGTCCTGGAGCCGCGCAGCTCCTCCCCTTTCCCACTAGCCCCCTTTTATGTCGAGTATGAATCATATAGTATAGAATACCCCCTTTGGCTAGTTTGGGTCACCTCTCCTGGCTGTGTCCCATCCCAGCCTCTGGTAAAAATTAACTCTATCCTAGTCAAATCCAGGACACCAGGAGTGAGATTTGCCTTCTTGTGGACAGTCAGAACTTGGAATTCAAGAATGGAGTGAAAACTTACAGGATTGACACCCTGGTTGCACTCTGTGCATCTAGAGGGACCCTGGAATGTGACAAGTAAAGGTCAGCCAAAGTACAGCTTAAAAATAAAAATGCTGCAAATCTGGACATGTAGCAGAGAAACGGGTGCCTGATGAGTACAGTGGCAAGGGATGCCACAAGGACATGTAGAAGGAGCTGTCTTCTGCAGGTGTTCCTCTCTCTCCAGGGCTATAGCTAGAGCCAGCATGACTACTTCAGTCTTCTCTATCATCTTTGTTGTGCAGTAGATTGCAAAGATAATTATTAGGCCATTTCCTGTGGTCTAGTTGTGACCATTACAGCAGCCAGGATGGAATGAGCTCTGTTGAGCTTCTGGAATTACTGCATATCATTATACACATCTTTGGGTTGCCTAATACCACTGTACAGAGCTCTGTTCACCTGTCCAAACCTTTGAGTGCCCTGGGGTAGCTGGACATTCTCATCAGACCACTAAATATGATGTAGAAACTATAAGAAAACCACACTCTTCTGAATAGGCAGATGGATGCCAGGTGTTGGGCACTTCAGGGCACCTCAAACTGTTTGCAAGCCCATTTTCTGCTTTTGTTATGAGGTAGGCTTGAGGTTTCACTTTGGAAGAGTAAAAAAATACTGATTCAGCCATGATGACAGGGGGTCATGTGTGATTGTACTCCATGAATGTCAGGGAGCAGAAGTTGGGAAGCAGAGGGGCAGAGCCAAGGAGTTCTTTGTTCAGTCTGTTTTATCTCCTTCATAACAATGAACATTGCTGGAATTTGTTCTTACATCACTCATAAGGTGAACTATTGTAGTTCCTTACTTGGCATGTTATCAGAGCTCTGGCAAGAGGTAGTGGGATACAAGACATCAAGAGAAGCAATTAAGGCCATGATTTTGATCTCACGGAGCAGAGAAGAAGGTGTTCAAGGACTAATGTAACAGAGGATGGGGGCTGAGGCGCAACATTTGGGCCTGTGTATGTTTGAATCCAGAGATGACCCAGATTGGGGTGGAGGAGGGAGATGTGAGATGGAGCCTGTCAGCAGGCTTGTGGTTCATGAATGTGTCAGCAGTGTGTGTTGCAATCATAGTGTTCTGGCTCGTCATAACTGAAGCCTGGAGAGCAGGACCTGTTCATCTGCCATTGTCTTGGAAGAGCAGGTTTGGAGAGGTGGGTCCATGGCATTTCCTTTCCATGTGCCATGTGTGTGGGGAATGCTGGCTGAAAGGACCACTCATCTTCCCGGCACCTAGGGCTTGCTGTGTGACTTCTGTAAGGGAGGCTTGATACAGGAGAAGTCTACGTCTTTCTGTGCTGTCTGTAATCAAAGTCTGTGAGTTTCTGCTCTAATGAGCCCTGGTGGGAACACGTTGTCCAACCACAGTTTCTGGTCTCGCATCTCACACTGGGCTCCATTAAAACTCTGAGTGACTTTTCTTTCTGCTTCTGCGTGTCATTTCCTCAAGGCCGCTTACCAGATTCTGCCACAGCTGCAGCGTAACAGGAGGCAGCACCACATTCCTCAAGGGGCTCGTTAAAATTCTAACTGCCATAATGAGCTCTGCATTTGCATTTCTGTCACTCCCCGTAGAGTCGCAAGCATTGTGCAGCTAATTAGGGAGCTCCCAGGTGTGTTTCAATGAACACGTGCAGCGTCATTTTAATTTGTCACTTCTTTTAATTATGTATGACAAGAAGAATGGAAATGAAGACATTTTGAAAGGAAAGCAGTCCAGCTTATATCCTGATGGGAATCAGGCAGAGAGAGGAGAAGCATCTTTGTGATCAAGCAACGAGTGACCAAAGTCAGACTTTGATTCATGTGCTGGGAATAAGACAGTTCTTATTATGGTCTATTCTCTTGTCACTGCAGCCCACAGCAGTGTCAAAGGGTTTATGTGCAAAGCCTTTGTCTGCTCTAATTAGCTTTGTCTTTACCTGTTGTGCTAACCATGCGCAGGAACAGGGGGAATATGATCTGAGGGATCAAACATTGAGGAAAGGCTTAGAGTTGAGGAGCATTAGGGTTGCTCAGCCTGGAGAAGAGAAGGCTCAAGGAAGACCTTATTGTGACCATTGAATACAGCAGGCTTATAGGAAAGATGGGGACAAACTTTTTAGTAGGGCCTCTAGTGATGAGACAAGGGATTGTGGTTTTAAACTAAAATAGAGGAGAATCAGACTAGATTGAAGGAAGAAATTCTTTATGATGAAGGTGGTGAAGCCCTAGAACAGGTTGCCCAGAGAGGTGATAGATGTTCCATCCCTGGAAACATTCAAGGTCAGGTTGGACAAGGCTCTGAGTAACCTGATCTAGTTGAAGATGACCCTGCTCATTGGAGGAAGGTATCAACTAGATAACCCTTAAAGGTCCCTTCCAACATAAACTATTCCATGATTCTCTGAGTGCTTCCAGCAGGTTGAGGGAGGTGATCCTTAGGCTCTACTCAGGACTGGTGAGTCCACACCTGCAGTACTGCAGGTAGTTCTGGGCTCCCCAGGAAAAGAAAGACATAGACATACTGGCGAAAATCCAACAAAGTAGCACAGAGATGACGAAGGGACTGGAACATCCTATAAGGAGTGACTGAGAGAGCTGTGACTACCCTGGAGAAAAGGTTCTGGTGGGATCTTACCCATGTATATAAATACTTGAAGTCAGGGAGGAAAGGGGACAGTGCCATGACAGGAAAAGAGGCAATGTGCATAAAGACTCTGAAACATGAGAGGCCCTGTCTGAACTTCAGGAAATGTGTTTTACTGTGAGGGTGACCAAGCACTGATACAGCTTGTCCAGATAGGTTGTGTCCCTGATCAGAGATACTAACAAACCCTCTGAAACTGGTCCTGAGCAACTGTCTGTAGGTGGCCCTGCTTGAGAAGGGAGGTTGCATGATGGTGCAGGTGACCACTGGAGGCCCCTTCCTACCTCAGCCATTCTGTGATTCTATGATTTTAGGGTATTCTTGGTGTGCAACACAGCTCAGAAAACAGCGGTAACCCATTCTCAGATGATTACTTACAGGAAAGGTTTCTTGTTCATGATTCTTACATAGTTCTGTGGTTTGCAGATAGTGACCTGACAGACGTAGGTCATCATGGTGAGAAAGGCTAAGCTAGTTGCAGCAGAGAAAAAAAGATTTGTGTGATACACCCAAAGTAGGAAATGGAAGTGGTGTTCAGCAGGGAGGTAGTGTTCATCAGGGTTGCCTCCGTAAGAAGAGATCAGGGGCTGCCTTAATGCTGCCCTCATCCTAGACACAGACAGTTCCAGCCAGCTTGACAGTGGACCCACCTCAGACCAGGGTTGAGCTAACCAGAGAAGCTGGTGGCAACTCTCTGAAAAATACTTCTAAAAGAGCAAAAAGCTGCATGGCAGTGAGGGGTGAGGAAAAACAAAGTCTGAGAAACAGTCCTGTGAGCACCAAGGTCAGAGAATAAGGAGAGGTAGGTGCTGCAGGTGCCAGGTCAGATATTCCCCTGTAGCCTGTGGGAGAGACCATGGTGAAGCAGGTCTTTCCCTGCAGTCTGTGGAGAAGACCATGTTGGAACTGATACCCACACTGCAGCCCATGGATGAGACAACAGTGGAGCAGATGCATATGGCCAGAAGGAACTGTGGTCTGTGGAGACCCCATACTGGAGTAGATTTATCCTGAAGGACTGTAATTGGTAAGTGATCTGGTCTTTATGTTGACCCATGAGCTTTTTCAACTTATTTTTATTTCTTGCGATATGTAAAATTTACTTGTTTGCAAGAAGGGAAAGATGAAAACAAAGAGAACTAAGCAAATTAACAAGAAAAGATAACAGAAAACTATAGGTCATTGGAGGGAAAATTATTTATTTAAAAAAATGTAAAATGAAATATTTTTGGTGCTCCATGAATGAAGTAACTGACATGAATGAAGCAACATTAACTGTTCGGATGGGGGATAGGAGGAGGACACAGAAGGGTCCTTCCACTCTGTCTCTGTGCTTGGCTTGGGGCTTTGTCCGAGAAGCAGGAGACACTGTCCTTCAACAGCAACACAGCTGATGGCAAAGCTGAGGAGCCAGCTCGGTGCTGTGCTTTGTCTCACCTGACTTTGTCTGTGATTTTTGGCCCCTTGCAGACAGAGGAACTTGACTGCCTGCAGGCTGAAGGGACTTCGTATGGGATGCCAGGAGCAGCATTGCGGGACTGTACAAAAGATACTGTGGGATGTTTCAAGCAAGGGTTAAAGGTGGGGAAAGGGAAGGGCCAAGGTGGCCTGGGGAGAAAGGTGTGTGGGAAAGGGGAGATGAGGGGATGAAAGGGGCTGGTGGTGTATAAACAGGCGGCTGGCTCATTGGTGCGCTTGTCTGGCCATGTGCTCTGCCTGATCACCACAGTCTTGTCTCATCTTCTCATGAAACCCCACCTCTCTCACGATTTTGAGAATAATTACTCTTCGCACCGAGCCCATGAGAAGAGCAGGAAATGTGTTTCTGTCGCAGCGCTGTGGGAACCGACAGACCACATACGCACGCTGCACCAGACCTGCTTCTGCTCCTCCCTCCTCCAGCACTACACTGCAAGGCTCATCCAGACAGCCACCATCCTTACCTCACACGTACTTACTTTTCCTGGCAGAATGTCAGCCTCTTTCTTTCAGCATTTCCAATCATTCCCACAGCTTTTCACACTCCTTTGGTGTTTGTATCCAAAGTGAGAGATCAAAGGCCATGTTGATCTTCAAGTTTGTGTGTTTTCTGCCTGGGTGTGAAACCAAGGAGGCGCAAATGCAATGTGAAACCTGGAGGACAATCAGGGCACAAGGGGAAGAATACATTTATGCCATTTCAAGAAGCAAAAGGAGGTTGAAAGGATACAGAAGACACGGAAGGGCTGGATCAAGCTGCAGAGGGTGTAAAAAAACTCCTTTTCTCTGATTTTGGATCCCTGCCACTTTCTTACAATCTACGGCTCCTTCCAAAAATGAAACAGGAGTTGTTTGACAAGTTCATCTCCTGGTGAGAAAATGTAAAAGCTGAGAACTCCTGCAGACACAGGATAGAATGAGGCTCAAAATACCTGCCTTATCTTTAGGATAAAGCCGAACCTTGCCAACTGGGCATGGGTTTTTCACAGGGAGCACTTTGCTTTGCAAGTGCCTTTTTATCCGCTCCTGGCTGCAGCACGATGCTCTTGAGTCATTGAAACCCTACGGCAAATCTTGACTGCTCAGAGGTGGAAGATTGGTTAAGGGTTGTGTCGTGGTTTTACCCCAGCCAGTAGCTGAGCCCCACGCAGCCGCTTGCTCCCTCCACCCCATCCGGGTGGAGGAGAGAATCAGAAGTGTGAAAGTGAGAAAACTCATGGGTTCAGGTACAGACAGTTTAATTGGTAAAGCAAAAGCCGCATGCACAAGCAAAGCAAAATAAGGTATTCATTCACCACTTCCCATGGGCAGACAGGTGTTTAGCCATCTCCAGGAAAGCAGGACTCCTTCACGCACAATGGTTACTTGTGAAGAGAAACTCCATCACTCCGTACACCGCTACCACCCTTCCTTTCCTCTTTGCCCAGCCCCTTATAAACTGAGCATGACATTATATGGTACGGAATATCCCTTTGGTCAGTTGGGGGAAGCTGTCTTGTCTGTTACGTTCCAACTCCTTGTGCACCCCCAGCCATCCTGTTGGTGGGGTAGTGCAAGAAGCAGAAAATGCCTTGGCTCTGTGCAAACACTGCTCAGGAACAACAAAACCATCTCTCCTCTGTCAACACTGTTTCCAGCAGAAATGCAAAATGCAGTCCCATAGTAGCTACTATGAAGAAAATTAACTCTCTCTCAGCTGAAACCAGAACAAGTTGTTTTAAAAATTAAAGTCTTGTCTGAGTGCCAGCAACTCGAGCGAGGCACCATGAATCAGGAGGCCCGTGTAGCTGATGTGCCAGGCACTGGAGAGGCCAGCCAGCCTGCCTGAGTAGGGCAAAGAATTTGTTATCCAGGGTTGGACTAGATGATCCTTGAGGTCTCTTCCAACCTTAATGATTCTATGATTCTATTGAAGTGGCCGTCGGTTTTGACTGGGTACCAGACATACCCCCAGGGTTCAAGAAGTATCTACTGGAGGGACCAACAGGAAAGGTTAGATGTGGTACTTAGGGACATGGTTTAGTGGGTAATAGGTGGTGGGGGGACGGTTGGACTAGATGGTCCTTGAGGTCTTTTCCAACTTTAATGATTCTATGATTCTATGACTCAGCCAAGCAGTGCAGACACAATGAGGTCTGGACATCACCTGAGAGACCTTTTTGTGTGTGTGTGGCCATGTGCATGAGGCAAGGGGGGGTGGGAGGACCCGAGGGCTGGCTACTGCGTAGGCTCTTGTGTCAGTGGCTGTNTGTCAGTAGCTGTTTAGTGGGGTGATACATCACACATTTGTGTGTGTGGGTGTGTTTGTGTGTGTGCAAGTGAGTCTGTGTCCCAGCAGCTGGCATGGGGCTGGGGGCCTCAGGGACTTGCCTGCACAGGCATTGCAGATCAAGGTATTTGATACAGTTATGATTTATTCAATTCAAAATATTTTAATAGTATGAGGTAAATCAAA
>VWZZ01003513.1:1728-56000 GCA_013399095.1 Psophia crepitans
GATCCTGAACTCCACCTTCTCATGGTCACTGCAGCCAAGACTGCCCCCAACCCTCACATCTTCAACCAGTCCTTCTTTATTTGTTAATACAAGGTCCAGCAGCACCCCTCGCCACATAGAATCATAGAATCATTAAGGTTGGAATTGACCTCCAGGATCATCCGGTCCAACCGTCCCCCTCACCACCTATTATTACCCACTAAACCATGTCCTTCAGTACCACGTCTAACCTTTCCTTAAACACCTACAGGGACAGTGACTCCACCACCTCCCTGGGCAACCTGTTCCAATGCCCGACCACCCTTTCAGAGAAGAAAATTCTCCTCATCTCCAACCTGAACCTCCCCTGGCACAACTTGCAGCCGTTCCCCCTTGTCCTGTCACTAGTTATCGGTGAGAAGAGGCCGACCCGCAGCTCACCACAACTCCCTTTCAGGTAGTTGTAGAGGGCAATAAGGTCTGCCCTCAGTCTCCTCTTCTCCAGTCTAAACAAGCCCAGTTCCCTCAGCCGCTCCTCATAAGACCTGTGCTCCAGCCCCTTCACCAGCTTCGTTGCTCCTTTACCATCTGCGTCAAAAAGTTGTCATCCCAGGACCACACCCTGCATTCACCAGTGTTACTGTTATGGACCCTGGAAAATCTGTGGCTCAATGGAGCTGTTCACACAGTTCACTCAGGAGCGCCAGCAGCTGCTATCCCAAAACAGAGGCTGAAACAGTCTTGCCAGCAGGGCAGCCCTGTGTCCTAGGCACGGAAAGTAAGTGGTCCCGTTTCCCTGTGTGTTCTGCATACAGCAGCATAATGATGGTGGCTCAGTTTATATCCAAATGAAGCAGAAAAAGAACTGTGTTGCAGCACTCAGAAGCTCCGATTTAACATCACAGACCCAAGAGGGCACCTGTGCCTGTTACGGCATGTCTGCAAATCCCACAGAACCTTCCTTTAGGTAACATGGAGTACCTCTAGCAAAGGTCCCAGACAGCTTCTCTCTCTGACACCGGGATGCCATTTTGCCACAAGCTGGATATGCAGGTTAGAGCGGGACACTCACCAGTACAGCCATAATCGCAGCAGGACCTGTCCCACCTGCACTGCAAAGAGGGCTGTATTTTGCCACAAGCTAACAGGCAAAATCATCAAGCTGTCCAACTGCCCATCCTAGATCATGCTCTGATCTCTAAATGAACATGACCTTGGGTTCAAAAAATCAAGAGCATGAGACTGATTCATGCTGGCACACAGACTTGAATCTAAGCTGTAACCCAGATGGTCCCAGCCACGTCCCCAAACTCAGCTGTGTCACCAAGTAATGGGAAGGTTGCATGATAAAGAGGAACAGCATATGGAGACAAGCACAACATCAGCACTAGTCACTGGCGTAGTCCTACCTCTGACAGAGATCTGCCTTCATAGATCAAACCACCCTCATGCTGAGCTGGCCAATTTAAGGTTTTATACAGTCTTAGCTGAGCTTCGGGTCAAGTTATGTTGTTCGTGCTAGGTAGGGGCAAGGGGAAATGCAGAAGAACAATTTTTATAAAGCAGAGTTTGTTATGAATTTCTGGTTAAGTCAAAGTAGTGTTTGCCATATGCGACATCATTTCCAAAGACAAAGAAAGGAGGGAAACTTTTTCAAAACCTGTAAAGACACATGACTTCAGAAATTCTCAGACTTTTAGCTGCCTTGTTACTTGACCACATCCACCCAATGCACTGCTAAGTCACTGCCTAACTTTGTGGACACCCCTATTTGGCCATTAGACTTTCTGAAGCCATTGGAGCCCAAATGTCTAAGAGATAAGAGACTACTCCAACTGAAGCATGGTAGTCAAATTATCTAAACACCTGTTTAATTATAGTCCATTCCCAATTTTGAAGTCTAGAAGGGAGGGCACCTGTTGCAACTGTGAAGACTGAGGCTTGTGGCCTCTGTAATGGCTTCTAGATGTCAGCAGCATGGTGCCTATTGCATCCTCCAGGCTGTGAGATGGAGTGACCCCTCTAAATCCCTCCTTCACCCAGGATGTGGGATAGGATACAGGACATGTGGGAATTGATCTCGTCTTGTGAAAGGATGCCTTCAGACAGGTGAGGATCCAGGCCTAGGGTGCTGTTGGAGCCCTTATGTAGTTTTACATTATCAAATGATGTTTTTACTCTCTAGTTCATTTCCGCTTTGTTTTGCATATTATTTTAAGTCACTGGTGCTGGAAAGTTTGGCTTTGACACAAAATACTGACCTTGGTATAACAGACACTATGTGTAAAATATCCACACTAAAGAGCACTCATGACTAATGTAAATTAAATCTCAATTTACTCATCTCCTTAAATGCTGAATAAAATTTAGAAAAGCCCTACTTCAGCAACAGTAGTGGAATTACAGTCACAGATGTCTATAGATTACCTCTCCAGCCATGTCTACGGTAACACAAGCCAAAAGTAGCTGGAAGTTTGCACTTGATTTCACCAGATGAAGAGTGTCAATTTAATTGGACCCAGATGAGGTCAATAAGGAGACATTCTCTTTGCTACAGTAGAGACCATTGAAAGCTGCACTCCCCAGCAGAGACAGTCTGCAGGAGATAAGGAATTCTCTTTGCTTGAACTTGGCCCATTTTCTTTCCTACTGTGATGAAATCCATGGTCAAACATCAGAGATTCAAGGAAATTTCCCTACAACAGAACAGGACTTGACAATCAAAAAAGTAACATAAACAAGTTTCTGACTCCTGGAGGTACCAGGAATGCTAAAGCAGTGATGTCTGTCTCCTTACCTTTATGGCAGTGCTGAATTAGAGTGGAGGGAGAACATGTAAGTCACAGAGAATGGGGAACATTCAGGCACTGGAACTCTCCCAGTTCTGTTTCCAAACACTTTCTGCCCAGTAAAGCTTCCCAACTTCATTTTCTGGCACAAGTCAGCAGTAGGTTTAAATACTGGAGAACATCTGCTGGATTGTGTGAAGGGGAACAGCTCCATTGGCAGGTCATAGAGATCCAGGAAAAATCAAAGCAGGTGGTTTTTTCCAGAATTAAGGAAGCACGGTACAATACATTGGGAAGATGCATCTCCCCTGGTCTCTATCACCATGGATTAGATATATGGTTACAAGAATATCAGATTTACCAGTGGCATTTTTTTTTCTTGTAACAAGTTTTTAACATCTAAAGTCTTCTTCTAACCTTTGCAGTGCTCTACACCATCAGTGACATTTGCTCCTTGTTTGTCACTAAGAGCATGATCCTCTCATTGTCCATATCTCTCCAAGAGGACACTTGGTCATGGTTGCCAGGACAGATTCCTCTCCAACTTGTTTGATGAAGCAACAGCTGTCTGAAGATCTTGATGAAAAATTGAAACCTTACTATTATGTCTGAGGTGCAACATTTTTGATATGCCTCTTCAAGGCCATCAGTATCTCTTGGCAGAAAAGACACTTCCAGTTGACCTAGGGACTGGGCTGTCTCTTTGACGTAGTCTCCAAAACCAAGAGCTTTAAGAATCCAATATATTGTCCAAAGACACCAATTACACAGAGTTAGAAAGAAAGATGATTTGCAAAGATCATGGTCTCACATATTCCTTCACTTAAGGAATGCATTCCTGGACAAAAGTAAAGTTAGTCCGTAGTGGGTTAGTGAGTGGTTTATGTAAACTTTAATGGACTTCTTATACAACACAATTCTGCAAAAATCCCCAAACTCAAAAAGAGGATAAGACCTGAGAGCCACCAATTTATGTGCTACAGTCACTGTCATTGTTGAGGATACTCCTCTGGATATAATTAAGAGACAGCTGTGTTTGGAGTTAGAACTAAGGATTATGGTATAGCCTATAGAAAAAGCTACAAGGCACAAATAGGTAGCAGAAGATGTAGAATCAGTTTAGTAGACAGCTTATATTTTCTTTTATTGAATGGCTATATACCAAGTTATGTTTTAAGATTGGGGAATAAAATTAATCTAGAGATGTTCATATTACTGCATGCATGAGGATGAGCCCAGCGAATTAAGGATGGGACTAATAGTAGTAGAGTTGAAGGTCTTGTTCAATTTTGTTGTGTGGATATGGGAAAGTATACCAGATAGAAGTGTTTAAAGACTGCTAGGCCAGCAAAGATATGTAAAGCAATAATATTATTTACACCTGCACCTTCTTTTTTTTTAATTACCATAGACTAGTTTATCAGGTACATGTTAGTGCACGGTTCCAGAGTCTAGGGCAGCCAGCCTCTCACACAGGAATGGGTCATGGGCTTAGAACGGAGGCAAGTAATCCAAATCGTGAAGACACAGGAAGGCCCTTCTTGCTTCCTCATGCAGAAGCCAGATAGGATTGGCAGAGAGGATGGTATGAGTGAGCCTCTGGAAGCCTCCAGATACTTTTAATTTGGCGTACTGAAGCAATGAGATGGTACAGGTCAAGACAGCTATTGGTGGTACTGAAGATACTATGCAGAGGCTACATTGTCTTTGACAATATAGATCAGCATCTAGGTAATTTTAAAGTTAAGATTAGGATCAGTATTACAGAATGTAAAACTCCATAAATTAATTATTGCTGCATTCTGCAGAGACAGGAAAGCCACTAATATACTAAGTACTTCTCAGCCTCACTTCATTGTTATGTAATCGCAGGTCCCTGGGCACCCTACAAGGATGTATGAGGGAGGAAGAACCAAAAGCATCTTGAGGAACAAATTATTTTTGTTAAGCATTGAGGAAGATGGAAAAGTTGGGAGAAAAACTCAAGCAGAAGGGCTATGGGCATTTTATGTTGCTTTTTGTTCTATGAACCACTTCCTTTCTTTATGACTTAGAGATAGGGTCAGGTTTTATTCCAGAACAAAACACATCTAGACAAGCTACACTTGCTATGTCTTTCAGATCTCAGATCATTGTGGAGAAGAGTGGTGCTACTCAATGTTATATAATGTGAGGTCTCTGACCCAGAAGTCTTGCCAAATAAGCGGATGTTAAACTTAGGTTTAGTGTTTGAGAAGCTAGAGGATCTACACACACTACTCTAACAGCATCGGACAGGTATGACAAAGACTAAATACGGTTCTCTGCTGTGTTGCCATTGAATATAGGCAACGGACAGGCTGGGTTTAAGCTTCAGTTCTAGGACCTAATGCATTTCTCAGCATTATTATTGGGACATATTGCAGTAAAAAGAGTACAGGACAATGCTCTTGCTGGTGATGCTGAAGGCCCTGTGTTGCACCTTGTTCGGTGATCTACCACACAAGCCAGAGTACTTTTCAGGTGAAGGTTCAGGTTATGGTTAGTGTTAGACAAGCTAAAGCAGCCAGACAAGTTTGTCTTACTGCACCTTGTAGGGCACAGCAACACAGAACAGGGCTGGGGTTAGTGCAGTTTTACAGTTATCCCAGGGGCTGTGAGGGTTTGGGTTATTATGGGTAGAAAATCTACAGCAGACAGTTTATTTTTGCGTCACCCTGAAAAAGCTGAAACATTAGGGATAGGACTGATGTAAAGGGATTTCCAGGGTTTGTCTTGTGAGTTAGAAGAAGAAATGACCTGACTATTTATCACTTGTGGGGTGTTTCAGGTACTACAACCTAGTGCACTCAAAGGTTCTGGTTTTGTGGTGTCCTCCAAGGTGCACACTGTAAGACAATACTTCAAATCTATGAGGTGAAGGCCTTATGCTACCTCTGAACACCTGAATGGGTAAATAAGGCCAGGGATAGAGTTAGAGCTAGCACTATCATTACTATGACTTTCTTCAGGGACAAAAAAGCAAGAGGGATTGCTGGTGGTGTGAGGACCTTCTGTGGTGTCCCAGGCTATGAACTACTGTTCTTCAACATTTCATGTTAGGATTATGATTTCAAGTTACAGTTAGGACCTAAAGCAGTCAGGTAGATTATTTTCACTATACAGCTTTATGCCTAGGAAATTGGGGACTTTTTAGAAAGGACTTGTGAAATTCAAATTTGAAATTATACATTACATTTTAAGGTAGCACTTTCTCCCATGAGAAAATCTCATATTAAGGTTAGAGTTAGGGTTAGAGAAACTAACAGACTCAAAACTTACTCTCACAGAGCTGTGACAACCCAAGGATGAGTGTTAGTGGGCTGGAGGGTGGGGTGATTTGTCTCCCTGATGACCTACCAGACTAAGAGAACCTTTTGTGGTCCAAAGTTTAATGCAGCTAAAAGTATTAGTATGCATCCTGCAGACACTAAGAAAGAAACAGCTGATAGCAGAGCTGAAGGGCTTAGTTTCTGAACTCCTATGGGGGTGCACTCTAGGCTAAGGTTAGGGTTACAGAAGCAAAATTGTCAGACCGGTTATTTTTACGGCATCCTGCAGGTGGAGGAGCATCATGGGGAGAAGTGGTGTATATGAGGTCCAGGAACTTGTTTATGACTTCAAGTACCATTTGGCTTTCTGGAGACATCTCACCTTGAGAGTATGTTGTGACTTTCATAACAAAATGCCTCAAACCGAAGTGGGGGGGTTTAGGGTTGCATTTCAAGAAACTGCAGAAGGATAAAGTCTGTTCCTGTTGTGCCTTTTTCATTCTAGGAAGATGGGCACAGGATCTGGATAACCAGAAAGCTGTCTATCCCATACAATAAACAACAATACAAGGACCAGAGCTCTTGTTCCCATAAAAATTTTCTGTGCTCTGCAGTACTGAAGAATAATAAACTTTCTGGCTGCATCTGGTTCTGTAAAACCACTCCGCTCCCTCAAGCTCTACCCCAAATCCACACCCAAACCCAGCCTGAAGTGTACTTACGCAGGAGTTATTTCAGACTCAAACTAAGCTTCTCAATCCTTGTATCAGCTGCCTCCATGCTTCCTGCCTGTAGCATGCAAGGTGGCACATCAAGAGCTGGACCCCAAAGGCAGGTGGATGAGGAGCAGTATCTTCTCTGAAATCATCACAGAAGGGCTCAGGGCTGCCAAACACCTCTTCTCACCTCATCCTCCTGAGCTCTGCATGCACAGCAAGAAAAATATGTTTGGCTGCTTCCAACTTCTCATCTCTACTCCCAACTAGAAGTCCCAGCCTAGGATATACAAGGACTTTCCATGTACATAGAGACATGAGAGGCAGCCTTCAGTCCATTACCAGGTTTCCACCCTTTCCCTGGCCCCTACACCACCCCACAGGGAAGGCATTTGGGTCTCACAACCAATCCCTATCCATAAGCTCAGAAATAACCCAAAGGTCATATGTGCCTGAAGTTATGATTAAAGGATCTTGCCCCTCGATTACCACTCCTCTGCAGAAAACCCTCCTAGCTCTGTAGAAGGCAGCAAGGATATTTTCTTTTGCTTCTCCAACTCAAGCCTTAAACCTGACATTAAATTAGCATATTCCCTGATTCCTAATGGGACCTTTTCTTGGAATATGAAATAACATGGGTCATGCATGATGATGTAATGTCTTCAATCTCCAGAGCAGAACTCTTCTTCCCCAAAGTCTTGCTGCTGCAGAGAAACTTAAGAGAAATGTCCCTACATACATTGGGATCTGCATCCCACAATCAACGCAGTTATGAAGACAGGACCATGTAACCTGAGTGTCTCAGGGAAGACAGCCCCTCTGGCTGCTTTAGATTTTCTCCCTAGCTTTAACCAGCATCCTGGCAGTAGTAAATATACTCCAAGTTAGCCCCAGCCTGAAGCCCATAAACAGATGTCTGTCTCACTCTCTGTGCCCTGCATAAAAACACTGTCTAGATGCTTTATATCACCAAATCCTAATTGTAATCCCATCCCTAAAATCATAACTTCCCAGGGGACCATAAGCTACATTAAAAGCCCTGATTGCCTTTAGCATGAATCCTCTCCCTATCTTTCTGGTCTGTGCAGGATACAGCTAGTACAACTTGTTTGGCTGCCTCATTTTCTCTAACTCTAACCTGAAATGTATTGTGAAACACAATTATATATCAGGACACAACAGCCTTCAGCCCCCATACTTTATTGCCTAGGCTTTACAGGAGGACTTAGTAAAAATGTCTTTAAATGCATTTAACTTCTGCAATGAGAAATCTACCCCTAGAGTGATACGTAGCCCGTGAGGCCAGACCATTCCTGAGATCAGTTAAGTCAGAGAAGCAAAAGCAGCCAGACAGGTTATTCTTGTCACAACCTGCGGAGCCCAGAAAGGCAGGGAGAAAGCTGCTTTTAGTGGGGCACTCGCACGCACCTCACAATCCACAGAAGTGCCTGGTCCCCTGAGTACATTTGAGGTTAAAGCTGTTCAGGAGTCCTGAGCCGAAAGCGTTTTAGGACATCGTTACTGCAGCATCCTGCAGTGGCCGGACAGGGAGATGGGATGTAAGAGGTCACTGTAGCACATCAAGCCGAGAGTGTCTTGTTCTTTGAACTTCTACCCAGGTACATTTCACGTTGGTGTTAGGGTTTCAAAATTCAAAGCAGGCAGACAGGCTATTTTCACTGTGTCAGGCAGAGCACAGAAAGTGACGGAGCAGACACTTGTTGGTAGGCCAGGTCCTTGTCTTGCACTTTAATATATTAGCCTAGTGATCCAGAATCTACTGCATTTAAAATCATAATTATTGTAATACTTTCCAGGTCCTATAAAGTATCGTGGTGTTAGGTTGATGGTTGGACTTGATGATCTCGGAGGTCCTTTCCAACCTTAGTGATTCTATGATTCTATGACTCTATATAAGCTGCTAGGGCAGCTGAAGGACTTTCTCAGTCCCTGACCAAGTGACCTGGTGCCTTGTTGTACAGCTGGGTAGGGCAGGGGTAGAGGTTGGTCCTCTTGTCTTTGTAGTCAGGGAGCATGTTAAGGATACTGAAATGTCTTGAGTTAACAAAATTAATCAAAATTGATGCTGTCCTTTATTTTAGGGACTGTTTTCTGGTGTTTCATGATAGATGTGAGAGCCAAGGAATCTAAGGCATTCAGGAACCTTTTAATTGCTGAATGCCCCAGGGACATGAGAGCTGGGAAGAGACTGGGTATGTGTGGGCATCAAGGCAGAATATTCTCTGTTATTGAAGGGCTTTGTTTCCTGGTTGTAGTAGGGTTGAGAGTGGAATCTGGGTTTGCATGTGGGAGTCAGTTGCTTTAAAAAAGTACCTGCTTCTGATGGCCTCCATCTTACAAGGGTATGCTCTCTAAACTCTGAATTGTTTTGTCTGAAAATGTCTGCAGTGGTGCCCGTGAGGGCCCTAAATAACCTGCCCTGAGGCAGCTGTCCCCCTGTCCCCCCAGTCTCACTGCTCCCTTTGGAGCAGGTGGATGCTGGCAAACCCCTAGGCAGACCAACCACGGCAGCACGGGGCAGATGGGACGGGGTATGTGTCTCCAGACTCAGACACTTCAGGAAGACAGTAGCAACAAATGTCTCCTTACTGCCCTAACCTGGTGAAGCTGTGGTTCCTCCCCTCCACCCATGCCTGCAGCTCTCTTGATCCACCACAGGACATCCTGCTGGCTTTCTGCATGGTGTGGACAACCACTTCTGGGCTGCTCTCACTGCATGTCTGCCTGCGGACTTGGTGATGTGTGTTAGACATCAATTTCTGATTCTTGCAGGTCAGCAGGCAGCCTTCATAAGTAAACGAGTATCCAAATTAAAGACAGGCATGTTTCAACAAGGGAACTCAATCTGATTCTGAAGGTGAAAGATCAAGATTATTAACTAAGCCACCCACCTCCCCAGGAATATTACATGAATTAAAACCAGACTTCCTGGTGTTATATATGCAATGGTTGTCAACAGCATAAATTATGCCTGAAAAGGCTTTAGTTGTTTTTCTGAAAAAATATGAAAACTTCTTCCTCTTTTGATTTAAGGATTTAAAAGTTGTGGTTTTTTTTTTTTTAATTTATAGGGACAATATCCTGTCTTCTACTTACAGACTTAGGCAGTCGCAGTAAGCTGTCCCTTAAGGGCACAAAGCAGATATCCAAAGACTTACACTATTTGTCAGTGAAAAGACTTTTTTTGTTGTTTAAATGAGAAACCTTCTTTAAACTGGCCATTCAAAATGAGATAATATGCTCAAGCTGCAGTCATCTCTGAAACCTACTGATAGGATAAAATTTTTATTTGAAAAGCAGGATTTGTATTACCAGTTCCTTTACAATCATTAAGTGCATTAGATCCAGATAGTTTATGGCACTTCTCATACAAACACTAAGTGCTAAAAGTCAAAATGAACAACTGATCTCAAGTATAATCAGTGTTGAAAGTTACTGCAGGGGCTAGAAAGGCTGACAGCTCATTTGCAGCACAAAGAGGAATTACCATACCATTCATGACAGACAAAGTTTGAACTAATAAGAAAGAAATTACCTTCCCTCCAGTAGTCTACTGATTAGGCATCTTTTCACAGTATTTACTTGAATGCAGATGAGCATTATTGACTTAATTCAGTTCAGGCTGGCACAGATCAGGACTGATTCGATTTTAATCAGTGGCGTTAGACTAATACAAATAAATTCCTCATTATATTTTCTCTGTGATCAAATTACTGCATGTGAGCTTCAGCATGTAATCATTTGTTCTAGGTTCCCCATCAGTGCTTAGAGTAAAAGGTTGTAACAATAAATGTAAAGCCTCCCACTAGAATTAATTTGCTAAGCTGCTTACTAGGGCAAGAGGCACGTATACTTTGTACTTGGTGTGGAGGAGAGGCCACAAGATGCACTGAAAATTTCCTGGAGAAATAGCCAACCATCAACAATAGTTCCCTGGTTCTTTCTTGAGGAATCTTGACAAAATTAAAAACAGCAACCTACATTTATTTAGTTATTTATTTAAAAAGAAAATCACTGATCAACCCAACAGCAGCTGGGTGAATTGACAATTAGTCATTGAGTGGATTAATTTTACACATGTGCTTGTGAATTATCTGGAAACATAGCAAAATCCAGAATTTATTCATTCATTAGTACTAGTAACTATTACTTGCAGAAACACTTTTCTGTGAAAGCCTTAGTCCAGCCTGGATTGACAAAGAGCCATCCTGAGCCTTAGAGACCATCTGAACAAGGGCATGTTAGAGACAAATGCAACACCAGCCTGACCTGCCAGGTCTTTATAAAATCACTTTCCTATTAAATGCTGAGTAATTTTGATCCTTATCTATATATACTTCTGCACCTTTTTACTGGAATGCTGCTTCGGGCACGGGGGTGACATGGCAGTCCGGAGCACCTGGCTGTGCTCAGCAGGCTGCCTCCCATCAGGTCACCTCCTCAGATGCTCAGTGTTACCTACTCCAGTTTCCACTTTGGGGAGGTTTTAATGGATGGAGTTCTGGTCTCTGATCTTTAATTTCATTTTGCAAATGAGTTTTATGCAATAGAAATACATTTGCAGCCTTACCTCTTGGTATAGAAGTGTTTTGCTTGCAGGCAGATATTTAAATGACCCTGAGCTCCCAGTTCTCATCCCTGTGGAGAACTTTCTGAAGTTCTGGTGATGCAGATTGAGTGACACCACGTGGGACTGCACTGTGTGAGAGGTGTCGGGATGTCCATCACATCTATAAGGATCAAAAGCAGAGCTTTCCAAAATATCCACAAGTGTGCACTTGCACTTTTTGGACATGGCTGTGGGACTCCATAAGAGCTTCAGACGTCCCATTTTGACTTGTGCTTACATATGAATGTGTGATGCAGAGACAAAAACATCCTTTATCCAAATAAACTTGAGTAGTATCCAACAAGGCCGCAGTTTTCTCCTTTCTGGGTGCAGAAGGAGAGTTGGCAGCACCAAACCCCTCAGCTCCCAGTGGCGCAGCAGGAGCAAGCGAGAGGCACTGGGGTTATGGGGCAGCACTGCCTGAAATCGCCATCAAGGCGAACAAAAGGAAACTGTTGAGGAGCGCCGAGCCCGGCGTCCCAGCAGAGCTGGCTGGGTTTGCCGGCGTCACGGCGGGTCTCTGTTCCCACCCACACGTCACAGACTGGCACCACGGCGTCCCCAAGAAGAATATACTCGTTTCTTAATGAGAAATTCAGTTATTTATCTGATAAGGGCGCAATTATCTGAAGACAATATCATCATTTGTGGGTAAGAAGCCGTCCTCCGTCACGCCAGGGATGTGACCAAGCACAGTACATGTTTTACTTTGGACTAAGCATTCCCTTTCATCTAGACTGTGGCTTCCTTTCACAACTGTAGCTGGCCTGCATAAAGGTACCTTTCATCTGATTTCCTAATAAATAAGTTTTTTAATTCACATGGGGTCAGTTGCTGGTGACTAGAATATTTTCTGCGGGAATGTGTCAGCGCAGATATGTAATACACTTACCACAACATACCTTGATAAAGCATGAGCCCTACAGGAGTACATCAGAACAGTGCATCTCAAACACTGCAGACTGGCTGAGAGTGCCCTTCCCTCCTGTATCACCTCAATGCTGCACGGCGGAAGGGAGCTGCAGGGGGATCCCACACATCCGATTCCTCCCATCATTGTGTTCGTTCCCTGTTTTCTCTTAGCGAATGTTTTTGAAGGTGCTCGCTTCCTCCAAAGGCAAAGGGTAAAACTCAAATTCCTATAAAATTTCGCTTCTAAAGTGTTGAAAGTGGGAATAGCTTCTCCTGCTGGGAAAGCAGTAGCAGCTTCAGAGCCCATTCAGCTGCCTCTGCTGGGAACCCCAGCGTGTGCCCGACCATGAGCTCATCCATCCTCCTGCGAGCCAAGATGGATCTTTGGCTCCTTCTAGGCTGTAGGTAATCACAGTTCTTTACATCAGTATCTGTAGGTGAGCAGAACTTGCAGGCCTTTGGGGTGAAGGGCAACATTCACTTGCTTTAAGTTCAGCGTGCATTTAAGAGATTTGCAGGACTGAGATGTCTCAGAGTCCTGCAGAACTGAATCACACCTAGTCATCATCCCGCAGTTACCCTTCTGGTCCCTTTATTACAATGAAGTAGTGGCTCTTCTTAATTTATTTCAAACCATACAGCACATACTCCTTAAAGAACATAATCCAAAACCCATCACTTCCCATGCAGATGATTTAGTCTTTTCACAGAATACAGCTATACACAGAGATGGAATATACATGGCTTTGAAGGAATTTTTAATAAATGTATTTACTTGCTGCTGCTTACAAAAAAAATCCCTACCATCAGATCTTAATCTCTTCCCACAGAAAACAAAGAACAGATTTTTCAGTGGTTTGCCTGTTTCCTAGCTGCTATTACCAATGCACTGGCATTAGTTTAGAAGACTGTCTTACTAAGCATGACTATCCCTTTTAAAAAATAATTGCTAGGGGCGACTTAAAACAGGCTCAGAGAGGGTAGACAGGGAGATGGGGAAAGAAGAGAATTGCCTTTGTTTTGACCCATCACCCTTACAGTCCCTCAAATCCTCTTTGATTTAGCTTCTTAGATTGTTTTCACCACCCTAAACAGCCAGAATCACAAGCTAATTTATCCCATGTCAGCAGTAATACTAAAACCGAAACACAGCTACCAGTTTTCTCTCCGTTGCATTTTTTTATCACTACAACATATCTGTGATGCAAGTCTATAGACTATGGCAAAATAGTTGTTCAAACTGCCCAGCAGTTATTAACTTTGATGCTGGGCTTTCCCCACATGTGATTTCCATATGTCAGAACAATGGGATACCACAGTTTGGAGTCCCTCCTACATCTAACGCGGAGTTTGGAAAACACTTTAGCTCTTCAAATCTGTATTAACTTGGTGTTAAGTCTGAGATTGTATCATAGCTTAGGGGTCAAATATTACAGAAATGCTGTGATTAACCCCAGACAGGCAATCCAAATCTAGGAAATTGTGATTAAACATTAAAAATAGACTAAAAATAAAAAGACACATAAAGGCACCTAAATAACTCTTCTTAGAGTAATACTATGTAAGGACTGACCAGTTGTGATTAGCTCTTTGTTCACAGTCTCTAGATTTTCGAGACATCTCATTTTTTTCTTAATCACGTCACTCAAGAACAAATACAAATGCTGCAAGTTTGTCAGGATGGACACATAACAGGAGAGAAATGAGGAACAAAAATAATCCAAGTGCCTTCAGGAAGGATTAAGGCTATACTGGAATAGCACACATGTGGGATCGCTCAATATATGCAGTTTGTAATCTTATTTTCAGGAAGCTGCTGAGAGATATTAGTGGGCAGGAAGGGAAGTACTTCATACTCAAGTGGCTGAATAACATTTTGCAGCTTGTATCGAGCCACAGCCCAGAGTCGCAATTTTTCCATATCAGGGCTGACAAGCCTTGGGGTTTCTTTTTCACTATTGCTTCTGTTAGGCTTGTGTCAGAGACAACGAAAAGCATCAGCTCCCCATATATTAAGAAATGTAAAACGCAAAAGTAGACAAGCTCCGTAAGCCCAAGACCTCACAGCTTGAGAAAAGATATGCTTAGAAAAGCAGACTTTAAAAACTAGTGAGCAAAGCACTATCTAAAATTCAAAGACTCTTGCAGCTCTTGGAATCACCAGTGTTACGGAGATTTTTTTTCATGTCCTGGAGTCAGAAAAGGAAGGCTAAAACAAGAAACCTGAAATGGGTCCCTTTCAGTGAAGACGTGCAGACACTTAACTGCCTGCCCAAGTACACCTTAGGCAAAACACCCGGGATGCTAGGAGGGGCATTGCCAGACTGACTTCATTCCCTGCACCTCCTCCTCTTCCGCTAGTGTCACAGATGCATGGAGAGATGACCAAGACAGTGGCTCTACCACTGCTCATGTCCCCTGTGGGAGAAGGAGTCAGCACGGGGCTGCAGCAGAGCTTGGGAAAGCCCCGATCATGACCGTGATGCCATCACAGCGTGGGAACGGCTCTGTCTTACATCATGAGCTTATGTCCTGGTGAATGGGAAGGCAATCTGGTGCATCTAAGATCAATTTAAGTGGTTATCATGCAAATTGAAAAATATTTCAGTATCAGATAGAGAGCTCTGTACTCCCATCAGAGATCCTTCCTCCATTTTGTAGCTCTCCTACCAAGCAAAGAAGCAGTTTATAGGACTGAGGAAAATAATTATTTCCCAGAACTTGTTGAACTACTGTTTGCATTAGTTTTCCAACTGTGTCCACACTTCAGTTGGTGTTGTTATTACATAAGGGCCTGGGAACAACAACATTTTAAAGAATAAAGGGGCTTTTCTTGCAAAAGCATTTCCCACAAATGCCCAGCTGGTACAACATTGCCCCAGGTTGCAGTTAGGAGAGTGTTTTCCGTAACAGTAAACTTGTTTAAGAAGCTCTTGCCCCTGGCCAGTTGTTTCTGTCTTTGTCCTATATTTCAGTGTCTTTTTGCTTGCGTGAGTTCAACTGTTTGTTAAACCATACCATAATGCAAATCATGGAAATGATCTGAATTAAGAACGCTTCCAAGGAAAAGTTGTGGGCTTGTGTGGGTTGTTTTTGTCTTTAATGCATCATTTCCATGTTCGGTTGAGAAAGCCCGACAAACACTTTAATGGCACGATGAAGGAGACGGTGAACTGTGCAGGCAGGAAGAATGGCAGCATGGAGCAGGGATTTTTTAAAATAGCTTTGCTCTCTGAGAAACTGAATTTGAACTGCAGAGTGAGATCCTCAAGCACTGTGGGCTGTGCCCTGCCCTGACAGAGCCCTTCTGCTCACCCACCCTCCTTTCCTGCCATTTCCTCCACTGCGGATTTGGGAGGGCATGCTTAGATGCCATGAGCTAGCTGCCTTCCACCAGTTTCTTCAGGAGGTTTTATGATACTGAGGGTTTATGAATTTGTTTTCACCACTCCAGGTGTTCACGTAAAAGGGAAATGGAATTCATGCTTTGGCTTTTGTGATATTTTTGTTTTCAAACTCAAGTTCCCCAAGAGAACCTTAACTCTTCCAGGCCCTCAAGCACAGCCTAATCCCACTATAGATGATATCTTTCTAATGGCCTGAAAAGGAACGTCAGAAAGGTGCCAGTAAGAGCTTCTCCTCTGTCACGTCAACAAATCATCTAATAAAACTATGCAGGCAGATTTGACAAGGTGTTTAAAAAAAAAAACCAAAACCACCAACAAAACCAAATAAACCCCAAAACCCAGACTTTTTCAGCCTTCTTTACACTCAGGGTAAAGAAGCAACAAAATGCAAAATCCGTTTACCTGTTTCCTTCACGGGTCTTCTTTAAAAATGGTATCTTGTCAGTTAGATTAGAAAAGGAAACAGAAAGATGATACTGCTTGGACAGGGACGTGATAGCAAGATTCCACTGCTTATTCATGATGGGTTAATTTGAAAGAGAAAAGACATGTCTCTGACTGGCCCTCATGATAGTCTTGTGAGAATAAGCAACAGACAGAGTGGAGCCCATCTGGGATTTTAACAGTTAGACTCTCTCAGGACAAAGACCTCATATTGCATTAAAATATTAACTTGAAAGACACCGTTTGACTCTTGCAGAAACCATATCACATGTATTAAGCTGGAATTGCATACAACGTTATGTCATTTTTATCAGTTACTTCACAATTGTGTATTTTGTTCCTGCATCCAAGGCATTAAAGTTGATTAATTTAATTTCATCTTATCAAGCAGCAGCCCAACAGATGCTCAGTGAAGATGAGGAGAAGAAAACAAAAAGCTTTTTCACTCTAAGGTCTCTGCTGTATGTCATGGGTGCTTACATGGGCTCACAAATCACTGGTGATAAAATGGATGCCTACTGCAAATCAAATACATCACCGTGAGAAGCGGGAGCCAGAAAGCCAACTGTGTGTGACAGCAGCCGGAATGAACTTTAAACCAGTTGTTCACTGTCATATAAAATCTCCATACTGGAGTCATAACTTTCATTATTTATTCATACTTGCAGAATAGTGCTGCTACAGCAAGTCAGCAGGAGAACCTTCATGTCGAAACACAGCAGCAGGCATGCTGGACACTCAGGTTGTTTTCACAAAACACAGACCTGCTGTATTTTCCTACATGGGCAGCAGCAATACCCTTCAAAAACAAGCTTGCTCCTTTGGTGTTTTATCAACAAATACTGAAAATGCTTTTCGTGTTCATAAGAAACCAGATATTTCTCTGTCCAAAACCCTTTGTAAGAAGAATTCCTGACCTCATTCAACTGGCTGCAGTCTGTGCAGAGGGAGTCTTGACAGGTGGTGTGGTTTAACCCCAGCCAGCAAGTAAGCACCACAAAGCCACTCGCTCACTCCCCACCCTCCCTGTGGGATGAGGGGGGTGAATCAAAAAGAAAAAAGCGAGAAGAAGATAGTTTAATAGGACAGAAAATGAAGATTATATAAATAATAATAATAACAACAACAATAATAATGGTAAAGGAACGTACAAAACAAGTGATGCACAGCACAATTTCTCACCGGTCGGAGCCAATTCTCAACCAGTTCCCGAGCCACACCACCTCCTGACCAACCCCTAGTTATATGCTAAGCATGACGTCATGTGGTATGGAACATCCCTTTGGCCAGTTTGGGTCAGCTGTGCTGGCTGTGCCCCCTCTCAGCTTCTTGAACAACCCCCACCTTCTGGTTGGCAGGGCAGTATGAGAAGCTGAAAAGTCCTTGACTGCTTGGCAACAGCCTAAAACATCAGTGTGTTATCAACATTATTCTTATCTTAAATCCAAAACACAACGCTTTATCAGCTGCTGGGAAGAAAATTATGTCTATCCCAGACAAAACAAGGACAACAGGACAACCACAATGGTCTAGAGATTTCTTGATATTGACATTTTCAAGAGTGACTGTTAAGTATTTCAGCTATATATACCATCTAAAACTATACCACCCTAAAATGAGATGTCTTTTAACAATTCAAGCCATCAAAAACACCCTCAACAGAGAAAACCGGGACATTTTAATTCTAGGAATGAAATTCACATCAAAGGACGCTGTGCTTTCATTTCTTCATCATAGCTTAAACAAATGAGATAAATAAAGGCCACTCAGTGCTTTGGATTTCAAAGAGGATTTATTAATTTTAACAAACTTGGGGTATTAACACATGATGTAGTCTACCAAAGGTGCATCACAAGACTGTACTTATTCTCTGGTTCTGTCTTTCTACATGCATGAGCATGGAAGTTTCACAAAAAAAGTTCAATTTTTCTTTATTACCAGGACAGGCCAAATGTCCGTCTTACTCCAATTTCAGGTCTCTGACCACGTGTCCTGGTTTCAGCTGAGAGAGAGTTAATTTTCTTCATAGCAGCCAGTACGGAGCTGTGTTTTGCATTTGTGCTGGGAACAGCGTAGTAGTGGAGAGAGGTTTTTGCTGTTGTTGGGCGATGCTTACACAGAGCCAAGGCCTTTTCAGCGTCTGCATGGTGCCCAGCCGCTGGCTGGGGTAAAACCATGACACCACGGCAAGGTGCAGAGGCTTCTAGAAAGATTACAACAGGACAAGTATAGACCAGTCCTTCCACTGGAGGGGAACCATAATAGATGTCTTTGATCAGAGGCTAACCTTATTTAAAGTCTACTGACAAGCTATGAAATCATTAATCTAGGTTGAGGGGAAGGAAATGTAGATTTCCCTGGCTCCTGGAAAAGTATAAAACCCACCCACATCTCAGCTTTTTGGTGATTCCCCTGTAATTGGGAATAGAGGCTGAGGTCTCTACACAGTCTGCATCTCCCAGAGCACACCACAACTGACCCATTTTGCATATTAGTTGGCAAGAAATGCCTTGACACATCCTTGAAGTTTGGAAGGCTTGCTTATCTTCGGAAATGGCATCAATATAACTTAGAAACAGCCGAGCTGGTCCCATGCCCTGTGTCTTGGCAAGGCACTTATACAGCCACATGGCTGCTGGCACCAGGCTATCTCAGCCAACACTAGCTGGGAAATCTCTGCTGAACTGCGTTTTGTTCTCACATCAAAAGTTTTGTTGGTAATATTTAATAAATATTTTTAGGGAACACGTTACTAAACTCTTTTTTTTTTTCCCATTTTTGCAGATCTTGCAGCAAGTATTTTCCTTCACCCGTAACACCAATGTCCAGTGGACCCAAAGAAACAAGCCAGTGCTACACGACTCTCTGGCCTCACTTTTCCTGTGGATTCAGGAGCATCTGCAGGTCAGACACTGGCTGGGCATTAGGAGATCAGGATCTTTGGGCAGCTCGGCACTGACTCATTGTGGCCTCGGGAAGCTACTCATTCTCCTTCTGCATCACTGTTTCCAGCTGGTAAGTGGAGATGATGTTTACCCATCTTCATAAAGTGGTCTGACTGATGAAGGCGGAAAAACACTCATAAACTATTATGCTGAAGATGCCAAACCTAGGGAAAATACAGAGATAAAACAGATGTTATTGATGGTCTGACTGATCTTGGAAAGATTTCTTAGAGTGATGTGATCAGATATGACGGTGGATGAAAAAGAAGTAAAACAGAAGCTAGCAAAATACTAGGGGTAACAACCACACAAAGCAACAACTAGCCTGAAGGAAAAGACTGGCCAGAAAAATACCCAAGGAAATGTTGAGTAGATGAAGATCCATTCACCTTGAGTGCCTACAGTTCATCGATTTTAATTTAGCAGCATTCACAAGAAGTCATTCTTGGTTTATTCTCCCATCAATTTGTTTGAACCGATATGTCTTTAAAGTCAACCAAATGTAATAAAAGGATATTTTCCAGCATATATTGTTGCAGCAAAAAAGAGAACAGTGGAACACATTTTTCCCAAACCATTTACTAGTCTCAAGGGAGATATAATTTCCTTTTAAACTGAACTACATTTCAATTCATAGGACGTTTTTATTAGCCATTTTGGACTAAGTAATTGACTCTTTTGGAAGCAGTTCCCTCATTGTCGCAGTATCAATTAGTCAACGAAATATCATAAGGTAAAGTGAGAAACTTGACAAGATACGCATCCGCTCCCGCTCGGCACTTCAGTTAAAACCTCCTTGTTTCACTCAGCTGCTTAGCTGATACTCACAACTTCGTATCGCCATATCTAAATGAGCAACAATTAATTTATGGGGAATTGCGGAAAACACCACTATGTGGAAAAGTCAATAAGAGCCTTCTCACTCTCAGTAGGTAGGAGCTTGGTGTAAAGCAGGAGGAGGCTACTGTATGCTGTGTTAAAGTGGACCTCTTCTGAAAGCAGATGCAGTAATTCACACTGGACCATGGAAGGGACAAGTGCTTACTTCAAGATGAAACAGCGGCTCAAGGTGGATGCTGGTATCTTGCAGGTTTTGGGGACAATACAGTTAAATATCCAGGTCCCTTGTGTGGCTGATACAGTACTCTGGATCATCACAGCTGCTGCCAATGCAGGGAAAAATGATAGTAGGGTAGACTGAGCTCTTGAGAAGAAAACCAGTGAACAGACAGAAGGTGGAGCCTCTGGACCCACTAGCCATGTACACCAAGTCTGCTTTGTGTAACTGCAACTGCAAAAAACCACCGCTACACACTGGGGATTTGAGCACAGAGTGATGTATGTACACTGTGCGTTTTGGGTTGGATGTAGTTTCCTTTCATGCTCTGTTTTGAAAGAACTTACTGTACGTAGCAGCTGAGGAGTATAGGAAAGTTTGCAGTTAATGGTTAGTTGGCCATTGCTGCTTGCTTTTATATTCGTTCCTCTTTTGTCAAGGAAAGATCAATAGCGCATGCTTGACAAAAAAAAATAATGTAATCAATGCCATGTTTTGAAAGATTAAACTGCCACTTTGTCGGGAAGTATCAGAAAAAGTCATCTGAAAACCTGAAAATACTCTTGAGCAGTGGAGTGCATAAACTGTGTATCGCAAAGGCCAGAAAGAAGACGATACGAAACCTTCATTACTGCAGACTGGACTGAATCACCGATATTCATAGGATATGATATGACATGACATATGACTGTTACCAACTGAAATCTGATTAGCAACTTCAAGTACAGGAGCTTTTTAAAGCTGTATTCGAACAATGAGGAAGAATTAAAGATCCAGGCAAAGTTTCACAAAGCAAATAATTTCCTTTTAATTGAAACCGTAAGGGCATAGTTTTGGATGCAGTGAATGCTCTGGAGCTCTTCCCTTCATTTGAACACAAGTGATTTTAAGCATATTATTACATGGATATATTGTACTACATCCCTCACTTGAAAAAAAAGGCATGGAAAAGCAGCAGAAAAATACAGTCCCCTCATCCCTCCCGTTCTGAATGTGGCACACCAGCGAGCTTTTGGTGTGGCAACATATCGTAATACTACAGATCTATATGGGAATCATCCACCACATTTTTGTGTTGCAGTCTTAGCCAATGTTTCCTTCTTGTAAAACACCCAACGTTTCTGGTAGAAGCTTTATTACAAAAGATGCATTGTTTCCACTGAGTTATGTACTAAGAATAATCAAGCAAAATTGTGATACTAACCCTAATGCAAACAAGACATCCCTTATTATTTGCTGTTCATGAAACTTTGTGGTTTGAAGAGACCCCAAAGAACTATGATTAGCTTCAGAAAGGTAGAGAAAATGGTATTAATTTCTATGTCTTCCTTCTGCAAGCTGCCTGATCTTAAAGAGACCCTTAATAGAGGCAGCAACTCTGACAGTTGCAAATCTTTGCCCATTTTCCCTGTGCACAGGGGAAGGGATGCGAGCTGGGGAGCGGGGGAAGGCTAGTACTGCAGCAGCGTTTTGCTGGCTGGGGACATGGTAACTGGTGGTCTGCAAAGTACATGCTGATAACATGAGATTTTTGTTGTTTCCAGTTGCTAAATGTCATGAAAATAAGCCTAAACACTTTAAATAGTTCCCTCACATCTCTCTACCATTGCTGTGGTTACCTCAGGTATGTTCTGTGATCACAGATGAAACGTTCTGGTCAGTTTTAAGTGGAAGAGCAGACAGCAGGGCTTGATCAAAAAACAAAAGTGGAAGCATTTGCGTGCATGGGTGGCTGGATTTCAGGGGCTTTTTTCCACAAAACCCATAGTATAATGGTGTTAAGTGACTTCTCAGAGGAGTACGGACAGGAAAGCAACGTGAACAGGGAACAATGTGATCACGCAGCTAGTACCTCTGCAGAGTTGCCTGGTGGGCGATGCACACGGTGAAGTGCTGCAGCCTGGGAAGGTCGGAGTGCTGCACGTGGAAAGCAAAATCACTTCTTTTCTCCCACACAGTTCATTAAAAATAAGATTTTTAATGAGATTTGAGGTAAGACATATTATTATACTGTTTGCTAGCTTAAAACACTAAAGGTACATTGCTTGTCCACATAAAGCTGTTAGCATGAACTCTTATTTGCTGTCACAGTCCGACGCTGGCTGGGGAAGGTATCTCTCCTTGCTTAGAACAGGACAAACTGCCATTTTCCGAGTAATTGAGGATGCAGAACAGCATAGAGAAGTAGTCAAGCTCTCCTTTATAAAAACTTAGGTAAACATGTGACTGTATAGATAAAGTAGCCACATAAACTAAGAGTTTACTCTCTATGTCCAGCTAATCAGATCACAGTTTTAAGGTTCCTTTGCATTCAAAGCAGTAAGGAATGTTAAATAATAGTTTGTATTTAACCAAATAATCCATTATCATGTTGGAAGAATTACAGATAACTAACAAGTTTTTCAACAAGTTTCTATGATGCTGTGAATGTATCTAAAACATAATGAATTTTGAGTACATAGGAAATATTCATGAGTATGAAGTGTAGCAAATATTTAAGAAACATGGTTTCCTAGTGAATTTAATCTTTTTTTCTCCATCTTGCCATGTAACTTACAGAACTGCTCCACACCATGGAATAATGAGTGCTGAGTACCCCTTGCCAGACAGTACCTGTGGCATCCACAGCACTATATGAAAATCATACGAATTATCTGCTATGTTAGGCTGTGATAGATTAAACAGAGTATTCATTACCATGGTATGCATACTTATTGCTATTTTATTCTCATGTTGCCTTTCCTGTAGAAGGTTTTTAAAAATGGGGTGATTTTCGAATGAAAAGTACACATGGGCCACGGCTGAATTATGTAGTACAGAGAACTCTTCACCGTGACTTTTGGATGAAATATTTTGAGAACAGATTTTTAGATGTTGCAGTGGCAGAAAAAGATGAGTTCAAAATTCTATCTTGAAAAGTCTGCAATTTGCTAGGCTTAATGCAACCCACACCACTTCTGGAGACCTTCACATAGTCCCCTCACAACTGGCAGGAACAGCAGCGGTGAGGGCGCTGCCCTCCCATCTGCAGCCTGGTGTGGCAGGAGCTGTGCTAGGAAGCAGCCGCTGAAGAAATTCTCTTTGCAGGGAGGTAGATCATGTTGAAACCTCCCTGCACATGGTGTGTCTGTTCACCAAGGACAGAACATAATTGCCAGCAAATCCCATGACCTCTGCTGAAAGACAGAGCTATTACAAAGCCCAGCCTGATATCCCAGTACAGTCTGTGCAAATAATAAAATGACAATAAAGTCAAGGCAGCTCTGAGGCAGGGTTCCTAGGATGGCCAAATCAAGATGCAGGTTTTAAGTTTTTTTGGGCTGCTAATGTAAGGCAGTGAATAGCACTACATTTTATTATTTTTTTTTTTACTTTTCAGGCTGCAAAGCCACTGAAATGCACCTACAGATGGACGTTACCACCTGCTTATTCCAACTCGGCTAATAAGTTGGCTGAGGCATGGCTCTGTCTGGGTGGGGTGCAGGCATGTTTCAGCAGGAAAGCCATCCCGGCCCTCTCATGGCTTTCTCCTGCACTGCTCTGCTGAGCAAAAACCAGGGCTGCTAGGGAGAGGGAAGTGGGGCAGGCAGGACTATGCAGGCAGAGATGAACAATGCCTTAACAAGAACAAAAGCAATTTCAAATCCCACCAGTTTGTCAGATTACTTAAGCCATTTGACTGAATGTCAAAAATGTTTCAATGAATTGTTTCGCCACCCAGATCTTATTTCTAGGCCCTCTTTTGAAAAAAAAAAAAATAATCCTGAAACTTAGTAATTAACTACTTAATTTCAGGTTTCCTCAAATATATGTTGATAATTCCATTGTGCAAATGTGACCCAAAGCTTTGAATAAGGCTTTGAACCGGTTAACCTGAACCTAGAGAAGTACCTTTCCAAGTCCAGTTAGGACAAAAATTAAAACCTCACATCCAGCTTCTGGAGCCTTCCTAACGCCGCGGTTCTGCCCTGCCGTTTCCGCCGATGACTGCAGGCATGTCTCCCACACCTCTTTGGTCCGTGCCCAGCAGCCTCGCAGAAGCGATCACCTTTCTTCCAAATGGATTTGGTCTGCCGGGCGCTGGCTTAAATAAAGTGTGTGATGCCATGTGTGCCGTAAAGAAGCACGACAATGTGATTCGCATGCTGCTTACAGATTTTCCGCAATCTTTTTGTGTTGTAGGGCTTGTACTCCTTCATATCATTTGGAGGAACTCTCGGAATAATGATTTGGCATGTGTAACTGTTTTTTCCATTTCTGTCGTTAAAGCTGCTTTCAGGGCCATGCTGAAATTGCAGAAAAAGACTTTCCCACATCACAAATCACTGCAGTACTTGGTGTGCACTATATCAATAAAAAGATTAGCTTACTTATAGGAAAAGGATGACAAAGTCCACAATTGTCCAAGCCATGAGAAAAATGAGGTTCTGTTTCAACTAAACCAGCTAGCAACAGTGTCACATTTTAACCCTCAGCTCCTCAGGTACAGTACAAGGCTCACAAGTGGATTTTATCTTATGTGCAGCATTAGATTAGTGCCATTAACCTTGTAGGTCAGCCCTTTGAAGTCAAGCAGGCATTTTGCTATTGATTTCCATGGAGCCAGGATTTCATATTTATTTCCACTGACTCTTTATTTCAAAGCATCAGGGAAATTTTCTGCTTAGAAGCCTAGGAAAGACATGTGAAACAGAAGGACATGGGAAGAGGAATTTCTCTCTTGGTGTGAATGCAGCATCTCCCAGGACCATCCCCACTGACAGCAATCTCTGCAGACTCTGAGACAACCCTACAGGGACCAGCAGAAGTATTTAAAATACTTACAGGAATCAATTCTAATGGCTTTCCAGGAGTGGAGACAAAGTGGCAGGCAGACAAATGACTCAAGTGAAGTTGGAGCAAACAGAAATGGGGTTGGAGGAGGGCAGAGGAGACTAGACTTAAACCTGGAATCACGCTGCACTGAAAAGTTGTAGCAATTATCATACATACTCCTATTCAATCCCGGGTTTTAAGGTTCATCAGAATAAAATTTGACTGAGCCAGGTAGAGGAATTTGAGAGAGAGGTAATTCATATTTTGTTCCCATTCACTGGAAAGAGAAAAGCACCAGGCTCCATGATTTTATTAGTTAAGCATTTTAAGGAGCGCCAAGAGCTGATAGCAAATTTCCGAAAGGCCTGGCTTCTGTCATGAGTAAATCATATTCTGTAAAAACAGAAATAGCCAGCAATGAAAAAAAGTATCAGGAGTGGGGAAAAGATACCTGGCCAGGGACTGATGACAGTGAAGTGCACACTAAGGAGCTACCAATGCAGGTTTTCCTGGACTACAGAGTGGGAGAACCACAGCAAACCACAGGCTACAGACTTGATTACCAACATGTAAGAGTGGGCACCATACTGAAATGGTGCACAGCAAACACAGGGCAAAAGGATGGCTCTTTACACTGGAGAGCTTCCAACCTAATCATACCTGTGGGTATCACTTAATCCAAAAGACTCTACTCAAAATCCTCAGGGGTTGGACTAGATGACCTTTAAAGGTCCCTTCCAACCCAAACCATGGTCATACTGGAGCCCAAGCAGTAACAGTGCCCCTAAGTGAGTCCTATCCAAGCACATAAAAGAGCAGTTCCAACCAACTCAAAGTAGCTACACAAATTCTTATTTCTGAATATAAGGGAAAGACCTGTTTCTAGTGAGCATGTAAGAGAGCCTACAGGATGCTGAAGACTGTTTGCATACTGTTTTCTGTTCCTTCCAAAGGGAAACAATTTTACAACCCTTTTTCTTTGGTATTTCCATAGCCCCTGGGCTTATTTTTAATTTGTAATGGAGGACTTCAGTTTGCTGGGAAGGGTCAAAATAGAAATTGTTATTTCTCTGTGCATTTCCTTCCAGCCAGCCTTCACAAACCCAAGTGGAATTTGTTGTTTTAATGAGAAGAAAAAGGAACATCATTTCAGCTGCCTGTGGGGGCTCTTCACTGTGTAGCAAAATGCACTGCACAGGATCAGACTCTCAGGTTCTTTATTTTTTGTTTACAAATGTGAATGTGATTCTTTTCTAAAAGGAGTAGTGCCCCACTGCAGAGACAGTGATCAGAGGAAGCCCAAGGCTCTCAGAGAGATCATGCATGTTGAAGAAGAACGAGGGGGTTGTCCCTTTTCATGGCTGCCTGGTGCAATTCAGAATCTGATCTGTGGAAGTTCCCAAGCTCTCAGTCACGAACCAAATCAATGCGAACCGTACTTTGCACATACATAGTTCAGTCTGATGCCAAAAGGTAGAAAATCAAGGCCCTGGCATCTCAATTAGGTGCATACTTACGATTGTAATTTAATAAGAAAGTATAGGTAAATTAAATCTTTCAAGTTCATATTTAACATGAAATAGCTCCAGTTTTCCTTTTACCTTTTTTCTTGCAAAGACTATTTACTGGCCTCAGCACAAACTAGTGAACTATTCCATGTCCCAAAAATGCATTGCGAAGAAGGAATTATGCACCATAAATATTTAATTTAATACTGCAGGTAACATTCTTATACTACGTTTCTTAACACTCTTTTTTTTCAGGGGGGAACCTTCTGGAAAAAGCAGTGAAATACAACCATCGGGCAGCATCCTCGTGACACTGATGCAGACCTCAGCTGGACGTGGTACGTGGATTTTAGCACCTGAGAAAATGAAGCAGCAGTGGCAAGCTGTTAGCCCTAATTCGGAAGAGGAAGGTGGCAGGACATGCAGTGCTTTGCGTGAGGATGTCAGACGATGACGAGACTGAGCAATCATAGATTCGCTTCTCGAGGGAAATGTACCGTAGCCCACGTGAGCTGGGGATTGACCCCTTCTGCCCCAGGCTGCCTTTTCCCCAGCTGTCTCCTGAAGCATCTGCCGGCCGCAGCCCTGCTTCCCAGGACCTTATCGCAGCATCTGTCTGCCTGATTTGCAGTTCCAGCATCTCCCATCTGGGTGTCTTGTCCGCATCGCTGTTTTTCTGCCACTTCTCCTCTTACCTAGCCATCTTAACTTGTCCCTAAGCAGTCCCTTTAAAGGCAGGGTTTAGCCCATCCCTGAAAAAACCCACAGACCTGCCCCTGAGATGTGGAGTGCTGAACTCAGGGAAAGAAAACAGGGGAAGGCAAATGATTGTGAGGTCAACAGCAAAAATGCAGGAGGAGAGGGCAGCCCATGTGTCTCCTCCTAAGGCAGAGGATTAGCACACAACAACCCACATGAGACCAATGTCCTGAAAAAGTCCAGGTTTGGCTGTTGTCCAAGGACACAGTGTAGCAGCAATACGCACGGCAGAAGGAGAACACCCAAATAAAATAATTGCTGTGTGTCGTTACTGTCCTTTCATGAATCCTTTCATTGTCCCAGGAACACGTACAAGGTCTTTTCTTCCCTCCGTACTTGGCTGCCCAGCTGGAGCCTGTGGCCTGTCCTGCTTTTGGAGTCAAGCTCAACACGAGGACGAGTTTGTCCCTTTGCTGAATCATAACTATCTTAGTGGCAACCACATTGCATTGATTTCATTTCCTGCTTTCGGGGGGTTCCCGCACCAGGCAGCACCCCACCGCCACTTCTGGGGCGGGATGCTGTGGGAAGGGCAGCCTGAGGCAGGGCACGGCCGTGAAGGAGGGATGGGTACCGCTGCAGCATGGCAGTCTGTCCCGCACGTACCAGGCACAGCATGGGGGCTCTGGGGTCTCAGGCAAGACGGTACTGGTTTGGACTTTGGTTGGTTGGTCTTTCAAGCAGCACAGGAATACCTTTTTCCACAACTCTCGCTATTGGAGCTGGTTTTGAAGAGACAGTTCTTTTAAAGACGCCTAGCCGGCTTGAGGCAGGCACCAGCAGGGAAAACTTCTGCCCAGACAGTTAAACCTAGAAGCATGAAAAACAGCCCTATAATTAGGACTGGGAGGCATCTAAACAAGCAAGTGCCGGCAGTCCCCAGCCACTGGCCCGGCCTCGCAGGGTTTGCTGTCAGCCTGGCTCTCACCCCTGTTTCACTTGGGGTAGTTTCCCCCCCTGCCTCATCCCTACCTTCTCAGGAGATTTTTAAGGGAGTTTATCAATTGCTCTTTAGAAAAGTCAAATAAATTATGTCAATCAGTTCCCTTGCCCAGCTATTTAGTGACAATTTTAAGAATTCCATTAGTTCGTTAGGCATGATTAGTTTTCCATTTAGATATAATGTTCCTGTTCTGTGTAAGAGTAATATTTACTGATGCTATTTTACTTCTAAGTTAGCTAGGTTTTCTGTGTTGGCAGTGTGGGAGCATGCACACTTTGGCAGGGTTCGCTGCATACAGCGATGAGGGCATTGTAAATACCTAGACAAATTAATAATGTAGCACTGAAGAGGAACACAAGTCAGTTAATATTAATGCTAATATCAAAAGTGTCTAGAGCAGCAGACAATATAATTTTTCTCTTTGTCAGGAATAAAGGGAGATCAGCAAGGGCCATGTATAGATTGCCTATCTTGGCTTTAAAAACACTAAATACTTTGAAAAAAGTCATTCTGGTTCCTCTTCTTTAAAGAAATAATCAATTCTAGTTCTCTCTCTGTGACTTAGTAAAGAAAGTAGAGCTGTGCCCTTAAACCAGAGCTGTCAGTTTATGTTGACAGACCTTGATGAATATAATTACAGAGCATCTAACCCGAGTAGCAGCTGAGGGGGAGAAGTTAAAATGAAAACCTAATATTGGAAAGAATTGATCAGCCTTCTTTCCTTTTCTCTCTGGAGCCTGCTCAAAGCTCATTTATTGGAAAGACTGATGGCAGCACGGAGACTGTGGGACTAGTCCGGGCTCGTTGTGCAATGCACTTAAATGATTAGGGAATATTGGACACCTTCGCTGGAGTCGGCTGTTTGTCCTGCAGCCCGGGAGCCGCGCAGCGCTGCCTGCCAGTCGTGCATCAGGGCAGCCCCGCACGGAGCCACTTAGTGCTGCTGATGGCGCGGGAGCCCTCCCTGATCGATAGCCCCGTTCCTCCGCTGCCTTGGCTAAGAGCTGGAGAGACTAGTTGGTGCATATGTGATGACTAGAATTTAATTATATATCAGATTGATTTTCAATTACAACTTCAAGGAGCTGCTTGCCAGGATTTCAAGTTCATGAGAAAGGCCCTGCGTCTCCTTTCTGAATTCTTTTCTCCCCATATTCCTGCACTGTGTGGAAAATTTTACACACTCTCTACCTTCAGATCTCTGTCTGGGGATAAACAGCTTCAAAGTTTCCAGTAATAATGAGAAGATCAGCTCTATCTGAGACTGAACCTATTCAAAGCTGGGAGAGGAACTTTTAAGATGTGGAATAAAATTAAAAAGTCTAGTTATAATGGTGATTTTTATTTTTTTTTCTTTAATGCAAGTTTCCCAGTGCTGAGTTAAGAAGCAGACTCTGCCTCCAAATTGAGGTTTTTTTGACCCTGGGCATAGCACCAAAGGGGGCTGAATTCAATCCAGTCTGTAGAAATGGGAATGTGTGAGTAATAAAACATTCTCGTTTTATAAACCAATCTAAACCTGGTCCTGAATGAAACTGGGAATATTCTTCATACAAGAGCAACCAAGTAGAACAGAAACCAAAAGTTTTCATGAAACCCATCTAGAGGAGTTTTCTTTCTTCTGGGTGTCCCTATGGCTGTTAACAGCAGAGATTTTAACACGACTTTCAACAAAATGCAGTCAGTATGTGAAGTGTATACTGGGTAACTACATGAAAAATTGAAGATGGAGCTGAATTTCAGGGGAAAAAAAAATTAAATTCCAGTGCTGGCTCTGATCTGCTTACTCCAAAATAGGGAGACAAAATTTACCAGTGAACTCACACTGAAATATTTTTAAATTATATAAAGTGGAAATCTTCAGTAAAAAAGAAAATATAAAATTTTGAGTGGACATAAAAATGGATTTGGTGTTGACAGAAAAAGAAAACCCTGAGCAAACGACTAAAGAGCAGGAAAGCACTAGCAATCAGAGGACTTGGGCTTACATTTGCTGGGACTTTGCTCATGGTGTGGGCAAACGTGTGTGACGCAGCCATTTCCACGTGCACCACTACCTTTTCCAGTAATGGCACGTGAGGTCCGTCAGGCAGCCGTGACATTGAGTACCGCTGATGAGAGAGCAGCAGCGGTGTCTGGCCCAAGGGCTGCAGGAGGGACAGCAGCCCCCTAGCCTGCAAGCATGGCCACAGACTGACACCCCGCTTGGCCAGCTACCCCGTCTGCCCCATACGTGCATAGCAATGCCAGGTAAACGCAAAGCACCTTTTAGAAGGTACATTGCTATATATGTGTAAGTAGGTATATGCTATATACAGTAATCAGCTAGTCCTGAGTTCTGTAGCAAAGCCTCTGATTTTTATAGAATAAAATTTTACCCTGTTGTTTCCGGGAAGCTGTACAGGAATAGAGATATGACTAACAGTAAGTGAGGGTGAAGCCATCCTTTAATAAACCTGTAAACTGCAAAATACCTGCATTTGTCCAGATCCATTTGAATAGCAGTACTGCTGTACTGTATTCTTATTTAGATTTGCTTAATTTTCTGAAAAACTTGCATGGAAAGCTTGACAATGTGTCATGTATAAAATCGAGCCTTTTTCTCCTCTCCAGTCACAAGCCAGCTGCTTTCTTGACACATCCTATCCACAGTGCAGATATGCTTCACGTCGACTGTTTTGAACCTGCCACCTAGTTCCTGCTCCACGTTCTGGTGATATTATTTACTGTATTATATCTCCCCTGTTACCTTCTTTCCAAAAAGAATAGTCCTACCTGAATTACTGTCTCATTTTCAAGCTTTTAATTACCCTTTTTTTCCCTTCCACCTACATTTTCTACATTTCTATTCTATCCTTTTTGATTGGTGGGAGAACAGGTTTGCACATGATGTTTATAATCCAGGCACACCTTGTATTTATACTATTTGATGTTGATAATTCCTGTTTTTTCTCTGCTCCCTTCCTAATAATTCCTAATGTTCTGTTTAATTCTTGTGATTGCTCCCATCCATGAAGTTGATGTTTAGATAAAACTACTTACTGGAACTGACTTTCCTAAGGATTATAGAATAATAGAATAGCTCAGATTGGATTTTGGGAGGTCATCGAATCCAACGGGCTGCTCAAAGCCATGAGATATTGGAAGACTTCCAAAGCTATCTCTTCTTCAGGCTAGACAGGCCCTGATGTCCTCCTTGCCGGGCAAGTGCTCCAGCCACCACCATCCTGGTGGTCCTCCAAAGCTACCAAATCCTTTCTTAATACTGGGAGCCCAAAACTGGGCACAGCGTTCCAGGTGTGGTCTAATAAGCACAGGGGAAACCTCACTTTCTTCAGTCTGCTGGCTAGGCTGCACTAGCTGGTTATGCAGTTATTTACACCACCCAGCCTCCTGTGCATGTCTTTTCTCTTGTTAGGATTACAAAGTTCGACTATCACTTTGTCACCCAGTCACCCAGCACTGTGAGATCCCTCTGTACCTTGCCAGTTAAGTCTGTGTTCTCTAAAACAGTCCCATCAGTGAACATTATCATCTCAGTCACAGCCTGTTTCTCCAGATTGTTTCCGAATATATTGGTGCATTATGATTCAAGTGCTATGACAGTCTGATAACTGAATTTATCCTGTTTCAATGTTTTTCAGCAGAAACAGCCATTTAGTTGTTCAAAAAGCATGCAGACATGGCACTTCGGGACATGGTCTAGTAGACATGGTGGTGTTGGGTTGACAGTTGGACTTGATGATCCTTGAGGTTCTTTCCAACCTTAAAGACTCTATGATTCTATACTTTCAGCTAGAAAGCATGATTAGTCTCAGCCTTCCAAAAGCCTCAGCATCCTTCAAAATATTTACCATATTGTCCATTCCTCCTGACTGCATTTTTTGTTTTAAATTGGGCCCAACCAGCACAAGGAGCTTGCCTCTGTAGGCAGCCTCATTGCAACCACGGAGAAGCTTACAATAACCAGCATTACAGCTGATGTTACACACACACAGGATGGGCTGTTCAGTGCTGTACCTTTAGGGGTTGAGTTACAGTAGCGACACACAGCACCTGAGTAGGGGAGGCATGAATAATATGAACACCTTGTCTGTTGCTGGGCTTCTGAATACCACCAAGATCAGGTACACAAAGTTCACCTAATCAGCAGGGTCCATCTGTAGAGCCAACACATGTGGCTGTAACAGATACTGACCTTTTATGTGAAGGTGAGAAAAATTCTCAGTAGGGAGGGCTTAAATGCGCTGAAGCCAGTTGGGCTGTCACCATCACCGCTTCAGAAACCTCTGTTATCTTTTTTGCTTCTGTATCTCAGATTTCCCTTAAAAGCTCAATTGTGCCTTTGACATGAGTATGCTAGAATGAAAATGGAAATGTCCAATGTTTAGAGGCAGAGGTCACTCGAATACACTCAGGAACTAAATGAGACAAAAAGAAAATACAAATTAACTTTACTACGGGATTAAAAACACTTCATGATTCAGGTTTTGTTCCTCCCCTGAGGACTAGACTGCCCCTTTCAGCCAGGATTTCCTGACATGAAGCAGTCAGGGTGTGAGAAGGGCGCAGCACAGTGACTGCAGCTTCAGGGCAGCAGCATCCCTCTCGAGGGAGAGTCGTCTTCAGCATTTTAGTGCTCATTGGAATATTTTTTCAGACAATTATAAACCAAGGATTAAGAGAAAGGATTTTCACAGAGAAACAAGCCCTTGACAGAGTAGGCAGTATCAAACATCAAATAGAGGACCGGCCCAGGGCACATCCTGAGTGCTGCTGTGTTTAGTCCTCCAAAAAAGAGCAGCTCTATGGTAGCAGCACCACACGTGTATGAGTACAGAAAAGTTGGAGTCTTAAGGATCAAAAGGAATTAGAGGCAGGTCAAAATTAGAAACTTTTGTATTTAAATCCTGATGGGATTTAAACATGCCTGTTTGCTGCAGAGAGTCTGCCGGGGTGTAAGATGTTCTGATTGCCTTTTTCCCTACAAGGCCAGGCTTCGGAGGCTGCCTGCACTTTGGAAGCAGGGTCCCAGAGGCCACGGCTTTTCATAGCCACCTTTTCTTTTGTCTTGCAGCACGTCACCAACTGTGTCTGCTGAGCCTTGTGTTCAGTGCAGTAAAACAAAGTGCGTTTGAGAAGACCTTGTTTTTTCATCCAAGAGGACTGCAGAGTGCTCTTCAAGGCAACTGCTAGAGGCTCATGTGGTGAGACAAGGTCCAGTTTTAAGATAAGAACAATGCAGTCACAAGTATCCAGTGAACACTAGCTGATTCTTCTCATCTTGAGTGTCCTGAGCCTCATCTAAAATGGACCGGATCAAATCCATCACGTCAATGTGTTCAGCAAGTTGCCTGCGCTGATGTAGATGGGATCAGACAGGCTCTTGTCCTGTATATCAGAGGACAGTGGCCAGTGCACTGCTTGCGTGCAGCCTGCTGGAAGTAGAACATTTTACTCCCATTCTGTGGTTCCCCCTCTGATGCCAAAGTCCTCTTTATTTTCTGAAACGTAAGGCTTGCCTCATCTTCTGAGCCCCCAGACACCAACACTGTACCTGTTTTTTTTCGGTCCTTCTGCCCCATGTCTGTTCCCTGATCTGCTCTTTCACTGCTTCTTTTGCTTCTTCAGATACAGCCTTTCTGAACCTGAACCTCAAGATACATTCTCCATTTCTCCCCTTATCAGAAAAAGAATTGTCATTGCTCATTTCCCACTTCTACCACTGTTCAGTCTCTTTGTCTTGACACAGTCTATATTTAATCTTTCTATAATGTACAAACCTTGCTCCCACAGCCCATATAAAAGTTATGTTACCCCAAATTTTTCCTGTCTACTCCACTTCTCATTGTCAAGTTTGCCTTGAGATACTTTATAGGGAGGATGCTACATAAAACGTTTATTGCACTGTATCCTAGGGAACTAGCTGGTTTGAGTGTTATCGGTGGCATTATTAGAATGAACAATATTATAAGGAGGTTTGATGGGAATTACAGAAGCCGGGTTGCAGATGTACTCACATCAAAGAGAGAGACAGAGAACTTGTAACGTGGGGAGGGAATAGATGACCGCATCCTAAAAGTCCCGTAAAGGATTTCTCTATAGCCTTATGTAATCTAAAATAATAATAGGTCCTTATAACCCAAACCTTTGTGTTCCTCCCACAGGCTAATGAACGTTTTCATGTGCCTCTTGCCATCTTTTACATTCAGGCAACAGAATGAATGTTTCCAGAACCACTTTTTTCACTTTCTTTTTTCCCTTTTGTTTGCCTGAAATCACTTTATATCCCAGAAAATACAGTCCACATGTGCTAATCACAACACTGAGTATCATCAAGAGAAGATAATATATGGCATAAAATAGGAAACATCGCAAACTAGCACTGCCAAAGCTGTGACACCACATTCCTATGGACGAGCTCGGAAAATCCATCTGCAATCCTCAAGCAGTGACTGGCATAACTGAATAGAAACCTGTCTTGAGGAAGAACAAGACAGCGGCACACTCATTACATCTGAAAATCTGTAATTACAATGAACTTACGAACAGATTTGACGCTGTTCTCTGTGTGCGTCAGAAACTTGGATCTCACCTCATCTGTGCACAAAGCTCTGCAAGATCTGGCCCTGCAGGATCTCTTCCAAGCTGGAAAGCAGTAATATTCTCCTCCATTCCATAAAAGAAACATTCATATCAACTCTGGGGACATGGCCCTAGGTAGACCCAACCCCATGGTCCCTTCTCATTGCATCCTGAGGGACTCGGAACCAGACGTCCTCGTCCGCTGGTGCAATGGCCCCAAGGCTTCCCCAGCAGCCCCGCCAACAGGCTGCCAAGCTGCCAGGTGAACAGCCTGCAGGAACACAAGAAGGTGTCTCCATCAACTGTTTTCCGAGTCCTTCTACCTTTATATATTACTTTTTTTACTTGGGGGGGAGGGGGCGCAGAGTGAGGAACCAAGAGCCCACGTGGAGCTCGATCATGTAGTAAATGTGTTGCCATCGTGGCTGGAGAGAAGAAGCCTGAAAACCTGACACGAGTGCACTTAGAAAAGAAAACAAAATTACCCTTTCTGTCTTTAAGAAGTCCTGCAATTTTTCAGCCTGATTCATGATTTTCTTGTGAGAGGCTGAATTATTTGGGAAGGAGACAGTCATACTGTCTAGCACTGGGCAGCCAATAGCCATGCTTTGAAACATCCTTGGAGAGACCGCTCTTTGACTGTATAGGGAAATTTGGCTGCTTAAAGTGGCCTGAATCATCCTGCAATTAAGTGTCTGCAGTGGGGATTGCAAAAACGCATGTGATGCTGGAATATTTGTCTCTGACAAAGCTGGAACAAGTATGGGTCTGAGGAGCCTCTCTGCTTTAAGAGCTTCACCATTCACCAGTGCACTGCTATAAATAAAGTCTGTAGGTGAGGAAGCAGTGGGCATCAACTAGAGTGATTTTGCCAGTGGGTAACAGGTATATGCCCAAATGAAGTGTAACATCCCAGGAAAGCACTTTCATGCATACGTAACAGTTTGTGTTCTGGCTTTCTTCACACAAAATGCCTCCAACATCAAAACCCCAGCTAACACGATGTCAGGTACAATGTGTCAAGCTTAAAGCCTGAGATGGGCAGAGATGTCCCATGAGCCAGCTTTGGGAATTCCGTTGTGCAATCCTGGTTTGCCAAAAGCCTGTTGCCTGAGACCTTTTTATCTAAGTGGTTTCAGAAACAAGTTTGAAAATGGCTCAAATTCTCAAATCCCTCAGGCTCAAAGTCAGAGGGTAAGAAATCACGATAATTTAGTGACATGGCAAGTTTTGCAACAAGACTTGAGACCTCTTTTGTGACTGACCATTTATATATTTCCGTTTTATGTGCGGGGTGCAAAGAAGTGTAATTACTTGCAGAGAAGTTATGTGACAGAGCGGAGAGTTGTACCCATGCTTTTCCACACCCACACTGGACCCTTCTCCACTTTTGCCTGATACATGGGAGACTTTTGTTTTCAGGATTCAGTAACTTTTAATACATTACTTGGTGGGGAAGGAGGGAGGATTGTGGGTTTGTGGGCTTGGGGGTAAGCCCATCATAAAGATATATTCGTACAGCTAGAGAACAGCAATAGATACCCAGCTTTGAACCCTGAGGAAGTAGCACTAGAGACTTTGTCAGAAGTTATTGTGATATGGTGGCAGCTGGAAGTTCCAAGGAAGGAAGATTCAAGAATTAGAAGAAGAGATTGTAATAGCACAGCTGGCTCCAGTCCTGGAGAGCAGCTTCCATGGGAGGTTGAAAAGCCTTTTTGCTTCCAGGGAAGAGTTGGTAAAATAAACATCAGACGTTTGAAATTTTTAAGATCCACCACAGTGTCAAAAGGTATTTTTCACTCTTTGATATTGTTCTTTACACTGATTTATGATAGTTACCACAACGAATCCTGACCATGGAAAAGCTGTTTACTTTTCATGGAAGACAAGCTCCTTACAATAATGCAGTGGTTTTTTAAAGCCAAATTCAGCCATTAGTGTGAAGGAGCATGTCCCTGCCCATGGCAGGGGGAGTGGAACTAGATAATCTTTAAGGTGCCTTCCATCCCAAACCACTCTATGAGACCATCAACATGAACCAATTGAATTCTCTGCCCATGAGCTTCAATAAGCTTTTTTTTTTAAAAATCTCCCAGGCAAAAAAAAAAGTTCTTGAAAAAAATTTATTTTAGGAAATAAATGCAGAATGGGTTTCCTGTACTACTGAGAGGTGGACATTCATGTTTCATTTCTAGGTGCACTTTTCTTTTTCCTGCCTTAAAATTTTAACAGCAAGGTAAGTAAGAGCACTGTCACTAACAAAGAGAAGAGCTGGAAATTTGAAACGTCATCTGCAAAGCACCCTGCCATGATTCATGTTCCGCTGATGTGGCACACTCTGGGAGCTGGGATGAGCACCAGCCTCCGGCACGCAGCGAGCTGGTCTGGAGGGAGAGCAGAAATGTTGCAGATGCGTAGGCTCCACCAAAGCGCACACACTGGAAATATAATGGAGAAATGAGCCGCACGCATTAGAGTGTACAAAGCCATCTTCGTGCTTAGGAGCATTTGTGTTGCAGAAAAAAGCAAAAACATTGTTTACAGCAGAGCATTTTGGTTTCGTTGGGCTGTGTTGTTAATGGGTGGTTGATTTTACTCTGGTGGGCTCTGGTGTGTTAGAGCTCTTGCACGTGCGCAAAGTGGCTTTTGGGCACAAGAGGGCTGAAAAGAGGAGGACTCCCTAATCTTTATTATCCTGTGTTTCTCAAAGGATAAAGAACACATGCTACGCCCCATTTTGTAGCTATATCCAGCCATGTCTGTAAGGATTGCACTCCTGATCCACATCCCCCTCCAAAGGCTGCTTGAGGGTCAGAGCCCTCATCTCTAGGATAAGCTGGATGGAAAGGTTTCTATTTAAAACTGGAAAGGTTTTTATAGACAGCAACTTTATTCTGTTTGGAGATTTTCTGTGAGAAATCTTTCCTTTCCACAGAAAATCTATGTGGGAATTTTTGTAATAAAAAAACAAATATTTGAAAACTCTCCCTTTCCCTAAAAGAACACGTCACCTCCCCATGCTTCCCCGCACTGGGGATCTCTACCCCAACTTCATTCCTCACAATTCGTGGTGGAGAGGTTTCCCTGCGATGCAGGACCTTCTCTTATAAGGGAATTTTCTGCACACCCATTGCACCCTTTTTCAAAACAAGCTCTGGTCCAAACTCACACCCGCTGGAACCAAGAGGACCCATGCAAGCAGAGTGTAGACTTCCAATCAAATGCACAAAACTCACCTCACTGCTTTTCCCTAGCTCTCTGACTCCCTTCTGTGCTTTCTTTTCCAAAGCAGAAGGGAATCCCACAGCATGTAGCTGTTCCTTGCTTTTCCTTTCCCTCTTTTCTGCTGAGGTCAGGAAATAAAGCAGCCTGAATGCCACTTCCATGCATCACGAAGCAGCCCAAGGGAGGGTGAGCCTCAGCAGCTCCTACATGGTTGCCCTCCCTTGATGCTCAAACAGGGTGAGCAGGACCCATCACAGCAGTCACTGCTGAGGCTCTGAAACAGATACCAGCACCATGAAGGAGAAGCTCAACCACATCACTTTTGCAGCTTCTCTTCCTGCTCCAGCCTTGGGAATGATCCTGGTAGGAGACCTCCCAGGCAGCTCTGCATCACAGGTACACTTTTCTTGTGCTGATTTTCCCTGTCCTCTCAGGGCAGTTTGAGAGATGCTGTTGCTGACACTGCTGCTGTAAGGCACCCCAGAATCCAGGTTTCGTGGTTCTGTAAAATACAAGAACTGAATGTACATTCTTAAAGCTCAACGCATCCTGCATTCAAAGACACAGAAAAAACTTCTTGATAGAAAGAAGGGAGAGTTAAAAACATAAAAGCTAATGGTAACAGCTGAATATTGTTTCCATGAGCCATTTTAAAGCAGGACTAAATCTGTCTGCTTTAAACAAAAGGAGATAAGCAAGCATCTCTCCTGAAACTGATTATGCCTTTATTTATTGCTGCTGCAGTGCTAGGGTGAGAGGCAGAGATGGGTTTAGTGGGGATTATCTCTCGGCTGCCTGCACTCAGGCTGTCACTGCTGCTGGGTGCCAGAGGCAGAGATGGCCGCTCAGGCTGCATGACCGCAGGTACCTGTCCCGGAGAGCAGCCCGGAGGCACCTCACCGTCACCCACCACAGCGCTCTGTCCTCTTCACTGTCAGAAGTGACCCTTCTTGCTCTGCACTTACCATTAGTCTCTTGGGCAATTTTGACAGGGCCCAGGCTTACTCCAAAAGAGATAAAAGTGAAAAGGTCACACCTCTGGGTCAGAGGCTAAAAGGCAGATAAAACACCCTGCCTGCAGAAGCAAAATCCAAGGGAAATCAAACCAGCTCCCAAGAAAGGGTAGCTTGTAGGCTGAACTCCAGTGGGAGAACGCAATTGCTCTTCTTTTAGCAACTTCCCCCCTTTCTTTTTTTCCAACATGAGTTAACAAAATATATTTAAGCACAAAACAAAATAAACTCAGATGAAACACCCAGCCTGCCTCCTCTCCAGTGGCTGATTTAATGGAGGCTTTTTCTCTGTAGGGTCGTCTTTTCATCTCTTATTGAGGGCAGAAGAAAAAATATTTTTAAGCACAGGAAAGACAAAATTTGGTATTAAATGTCTTTCTTTAACCAAACAGAGGCACAGCTATTCTTCTGACTGGCGACTTCAAGAGGTCTTGGAACAATAAATCAGAAAATGTCAGCTTTCAGTTAGACTGGTTAATTAAGAATATAGTGGCAAGTTGTGGGAGGGAAGAATAAACCATGAAAAGAGAAAACACGGATAATATAAAACATATGTAAATGAGGATCTAAGGAACCTCTTTAGTGTATTTAGCAAGAAACTATTAACATTTCTATAAGCAGAAAAGGCAGCTCTGAGGCATCCTAATCAGAGTGAGACAGATGCATACGCATGTGGACTTTTACATATTGAGCCATGGGCTAAGAGAGAAAATAAATGTTCAGGTCACTTCTCCCAGGGGAATCAGAGCAACAAGGGTGGCTGAGGTTTGCATGTGGTATGTGAAGCGAAATCCCGCAGCAGCTCTGCAGAGATGAGCATGCCTGCGCAGAACCTCCAAATCTACATTTGCACAGATGGCTCCAGGTGCTCCAGCATTAACATTAGAAGATAAAACTTTTGCAGTTTCCCTTCTTTTGGGTCGTATTCCTGCAGTGTGCTGGTACAAACAGATAATTTAGGAGGCATCATATGAGGGTTAGATGTTTTCGTGTGTTTACTGCCAGTGCCTAGTTTTACATAGTCCATAATCTGTCTTTTCAGCTTTATGCTCACAGGTCCTGGTCTCCCATCCAATAAACACTGTGAAGGTTTTGCCATTGACTTTGCTTGATTTCTAGCATTTCTCCCCTACTTTAGTTTTTTCATTCAGCAGAGTTTTAAACTTTCAAACTTCTCTACATAAGACCACCACAAGAAAGGAATGAGGAAATTCAGTTTTCAGCTTAACCAGGACAACTGCTGAGCCATGAGCGTTTATGAGGCCCCAGAGCACTAGAAAAAGGTTGACATGCTATCTTGTGCAGAAATGGAAAATATGTGGAACAACCGAGTTTAACCTCAGATAGATACTTCAACACTATATTAAGCAACTGCCTCATAGCAAATAGGAATAACTGATAAAAAGAACTGGTTAACTTCGATTTGCGAAGAACGAAGAATGTCAAACCACAGTCTCTTCGACCAAGACAGAAAACATTTTACTGTCTGGAAAAGGACCCATGCGTTCAGTTTTGAGTTTAATAATGTATTTTCTGACATTTCCCTTGCCAAGGATAAAAGTTTTAAATAAAGATCTCCAAAATAGGTGCACAATTGTCTCAAAAACAGTCAAATAATAACATTCAGGACATCACTTACTCAGCTAGGAAGATACACCTACCAGAGTGCTGCAGTTGTCTCCCAGGATTTCATGTACTAGCTTTTTCATCTAACTTAACCAAGTGTGCCATTTGCAGCTGCATATAAAAGCAATGGTTTAAGCAAGAAATTAATAAAACCACATTAGCCATCTCTGCTCCCCCCAGGTCTAAAGTTTGAGGTGATGAATTGCACTCCTGGATTTGAAAGTATTTTCCATGCATCTGCAGTGGGTTTTAGAGCCGAGGTGGCTCCCAGGTGCCCAGCTTCCAGCGGAGCATTTCACAATACACAGGTAGCCCTTGGGCTGGACACTGCCAGGCTGCAGAGAGCACACCTACGTTTCTCTGAACTGCTGTGACAGAGGAACTTCTTCTAGGTCATGCGGAGGACTGCAGAGCATAGGGTGTAAATCTAGATCTCCCAAATCGCAGCCTGTCCCTCAGCCATGGGACTTGGAGGGGAAAAAATAAATCATTACAAATATGAAAAGAAAAAAAAAATTAGCAGAGATGCTTGTTAAAATATACTTTGCTGCACAGTTCATTGTTTGAGGTTGTAAGAGAAGTTTTATTTTCCATGTGGTGAAACAGTCAATAGTGCTTTTAACACATCTAGGATTGGCTAGACAATAGATCTGTACAGTCAAAACCTGCGTATGAGTCTTGTCTCACAATGATCAAAATCAGAATCAGAAGTAGAACTCCTAATCCAGTGGCTGATAACATGTTGTGTAAATCATTACATTAAACGATAAGCCCACTGGGATTCATTTTCAGCATACGGCTGATCATTAAACCTCTTTCAGGTCTTTTAAGGTTATTCTGAAGTTAAATCAATACTTAGCTTGTCTTCATTGTCCTTCATTGAATGCATCCAAACCCTTTTCTCAAACAAGGGGAATCCTCGCTCTGGTTTTAACTAAAACTCTTCATTCCAATTTTTGGAATATTGGACTATTCCAGGAAAGCTCCTGAAATGAGTTCAGCAAACAGTTGCTCAACTCCCTCCTTCCCTCCCCTTTAATCTCGGGTGCTGACCTGGCCATTCATTCTGTGTTTGCGGTGGTGAGCTCTGCAAACCGAGTTTCCATGGCAGCCCTAATCCGTGAATAGGGCTGGCTCCACCGGTGGTCACTTAGGACAGGCTTTGTCCTCCCCGTGTCCTGTCGCTGGCTGAATCAGAAGACAGAAAACAAGCGCCTTCAGTAAACATGACCTAATGAGATCCCCGGCTCTGTGACAGGGGCCTGGAAAGGGAATGTGTGGGGACACCCGCCTCTGCTGGGATTTTCCACTGAGGTTTCCCAATGGTTTCCTGCCTGTTTTTATAGGCTGTTTTATTAAAACGGCATTTCTAGTCACTTTTTAATTCTTCTTTTCTTTTTTAGATACAGATATAACTGAACGAGCATGGCAAAACCATGGTCTGGCTTAGCAAGAGCTGTGTCCAGCACTCTCTCCGTTGCCAAGTTATCCTCTCCCCACTGGCCTGGCTGACCCCCTCCCTGACCTCAGGACCCCCACAGCATCAAGAAGGGTTTCCTCCAGAGACTGAGGGGTCCCTGCAGAGCTCCTGCAGTGCTGAGAGCAGGGCTCTGTGCTTCTAGCCTATTCCTCCTTTGGGTTTTAAACAACAGCGTGCTGGTGCCCTGCTACAAACCCTGCCCCAGCCGGCGCTAGAAGATGCCTAGAGGGCTTCTGCAAATGAATTGAACAAAAATTAAACTCTACAAGTTCCCTATATAGTGCATAACTTCTTTCATTTTATGCTGAATAATCACAGTCATTTCATCTGGGTATTAACATGATTGCTTGTGAAACCATCTGAGAGGACGACAGCCAAACATTTCCAGAAGATTAGGCTTTTCAGGCTGCTAAGACATTAGGAAAAAATAATACCATGTAAAAGTATGCCTGAAATACACTGAAGCAGACAAGCTGTGTATTTTGAGTATATATTCTGTACATTCTTTAAAGTGTAACTTTTACTCAGTTCCTCCAAGCTTTTTTTCCTTTGCTCTGGGGCATGAAAGTCTTGCTATCCATCTTCTTATAACTCGCTACGTGAGGCACAACACCAAAGGTGAACGTGCTGGGCACCATGTACACGCATCTGGCCTTCATGCACTGTCAGTCACTTCTGCAGTGTTGGATGGGACTCAGCCTGTTATTTAAGGTCTGATTGCAACTGTTTGCCCTAACGCAACGCAGAACAGTTGTCACAAAAATGCTGATCGTTATCTCCACATACTGCAAATACATTTCAGAGACTACAGAGGGCTGAGTCCCGCGGTCCTTATTTTGGGAAAAATCCCACCGCCTCCACAGAGTTGATGTTTTACCCACAATTAGCAGCTACAGTCGATGTATTTATAGGAATTCCTCTGAAATCGAAAACACAGGCAGACTAATGGGATATGAAAGAAAGAGAAAGGAAGTGACTTTGGCCATGGCATGCTTCCACCCCATGCAGCCGAGGTTGGACAGCTAAAGGACCCCTGGCCCAATGCCCTGTCAATTACCTTAATCCCAACCCTAAGAGGAATGATACTAAACACTCCACAAAAATGCTTCCAAACATTGCCATGGGAAAAAGGGAAAGCGTTAACCCTGCCTTCCCAGGCACGGCTTCAGTAATGGACACGTTGCATTTTACATGGAGAAACACATGAACATAAAAGACATACCCTCCAGTGAAAAGCTTGCACAACCTCTCAGAATGAACAGAATTAATTGGAGGGAATAATTACAGTTCTACACAAGAATATTTATGACATTACATAAACACCATTAAACAAACCAAAGAGCAATAATTTTTAGAAAGGGGAAAGGAGGAAGTGAGGCAGGGGGGATGGAAACCAATCAAAGTTTATAGTTGAAGAGATAGAAGTTCGTGTGTGTCAATCATCTTGGAAATTGTTGCTTCAGCCATCACTTGTGCCTTGTTTACTTCCCTTAATAAAACAGGGAAAGAATTTTGTTTATAAAGTTAGCCAGTATTTGGAGTTTAAAGCATTTTTCATAAAAAGGATCTTTCAAAAGCAAGAAGAAATGTGGAAAATTTATTCCCAAAATGTTTTAACTTTTCAAGAAAAAAACATTTCAAGTCATTATCATCCCAGCAACCCTCTTTTCTTCCCCGCTTCCTCCTCCCGCCCTTTTTTCCTTTTTTCCTGAGGCAGGGAAGGATGAAGGGAGGAGGGAGTTTTCCTCCCTTGTTACTGAATGAAAAAATTAACACTATGTTTAAATCAAAACAAAATGAAAAGAGTGGCAAAGAAAAGCATTTGGGCATTTTCTTTCACAATATACTTGTAGCATTTTTCTAACCAATTCTAATTATTAGAGCTGGGACAAAAGTTTTCTATGCCTTTTACACTCCAGATTTTACTGTGGCAGCAACTGGAGGACCTTTGCTGACCCAGAAATAGCCTGGCAATTCCTCTTCAGGAGAGATGCTCTTACACACCCTTGGGTTTGGGGTAGACAGGTCACCGGTGGAAGCAGGGCATACATGTACCACTGGCACGTGGAAGTGGTTTAGCACTGCACTGTGAAAAGAAAGCTTTTGGTCAAAATGCTGTTTCCTTAATTTTCTATTCAGACTTGGGCATATTCCAGCATCAAGAGAAGGATGGGAACCAACAGACCCTGGAGCCATAAAACACATTTGTCTGCTTTACAATTCCCGCTTTCAAGACCTGGCTTCTGGGAAGTGCAGCCCAACCTTCTCCTGTACAGACCACTGGCTCGAGAATGGATACGGGGCTTTCATGACCCAGGCAGAGAGCAGGGGATCTCGGCAGGCTGGGCGGGTGGCTGTGAAGAGGAGATGTCTGTGGACATTTCATGGGCTGGAATTCAATGGGAGGGAGCTGCTAGACATTGACCTGTGTTTGAAAGCTGGGTGCACCTTTGCAAGGGCAGCAGAAATTTTTGCAAGTGGAGTACCATGGCTTAATAGTGGTACCTCTCTCCGGACAAGCGTGAAAAAGCTCTCGGCTGGCCGTGAACTGTGGGATCAATATCAAGTCTGTGATTTGTACACAAATACTGCAATCTAATTGATACACATGGGCAACAGATATGCTTTTGCAAATCGGCTGTGATTACCAGGATCCCTTGCAGGACTCAATAAACAATGTCTGGCTTCGGGGCCGCAGAACACACACACGGCTACGCAAACCTCCCAAACAATTTTCCACTCTGCCACCCAGACTCCATCAGCCAAAAGCTTGTAAAAGAGCATGCGACGACACAAACAGCTTGGCTTTAGCTGAAAGCCCAAAGTACAAAAACTCATCTAGCCCAGTGCAGTTTGCATCCAATTCCCCGTCTGCCGTAGGGAACCATTTCACTTTCCAGGTTTATTCTTCAGTACCTTTAGAAACAAGAAGAGATGCACTTTCCCTCCCTTACCCGGGCACACTTCATCCTTCCCTCCATCTCCTAAGAGCTGAAAGCACTTCAGTCTCACGGCCAAGCATGGCTGGTCAGATGGGAAATCGCATGTTACCCCTGCCTTCTGTTTTCCCTGGTGCCATGCACTTCCCCGCTACCCTGATTTACTCGCAGACGTGTTGGGGAGAGTTTGCTCCGCTAACTTCAGGAGTCAGGCAGCATTTCCTGTGCCAGAATGATGGTTTAAGTAAGGTCCTTCCACTGACCTCCCCGTGACACTATGCTCATGAATAACCAGGTCTGTCGCTGCCCCTCATGCTTAATTTTCTTTGAGGAAATCTTCTGTTAAGTGGCAACAGTTTTCCATTTCAGTGTACAGCACTACCCAGCTGCTTGTTATTTCACTTGGCTGAGCCTGACAAGCTAATGGTATGTTTGATTTGCACTACCAGTTCCTGCTAGAGACATCATAACTTTTATTACAGACGTGGTTCTTGTTAGAGAGTCAGTTGTCCACAGAAGAAAAAAAAAAAAAGCACATTTATTTCAGTCAACTTACTGGTTAACTCATTATTTGCAAGCACAGTGCTGGCATCTAGCACACAATCTGCTGCATTTCTTTTTAGCCTATTTAACTGGGGTTTGTGCAGCAAACGGAGAAATCATTCTAGCTTTTCTTTTGATATGCATTCCCTTTACTGACCTAAGTCCTCTGAGGATGATCACTTTTCTGATTGCTAGAACATTTGCTGTAAACTTTCTTAGACACTGTGCAGCTAAACTCAGATCAACAGTTGCCACAGGGAAAAAAAAATGGGTACAGAGACAGGATAAGCAAGAATACATTTAACTGGATATAGCTCAGCCTAAACTTTCTGCCTTGGTTTTTCTGCTCCTGTTGATAAAGATATCAGAGTGCCTAAGGAACTTACATTTCTGCATTATTCTTACATTGGCAGAAGTACTGCATGTGCCACATGAAACTAATGCAAGAATAAAAAAGCAAACCAAAAGGACTAAACTGCTGCAGTCCTGCTTGTCTGCAAAACAGAGAATGAATACTTTAATGGGACTGCTTGGATTACAAAATCTGTTTCCCTATAACATCCTGCAATTCTTTCCTCCTTTCTGTATAGATCACCCACTCAGGACAGGGCAGTACCTTCCAAATCTTCCACCACACTGATCTGGAGCACCCCGATAGACATGTCTGTGTACCTCACGCTCAGCGACCCAGATGGAAGGATCCCAAAAATAAGATTGCTTATGGAAATTTTGGCTGCACTGCCCCTCCATCTCAGTTTAGTTGCCAGTAAGAAGGGGATGGTATTTGCACACATCACCACCACACTGCAGCCTTGTGTAAAATACGCTTGGTTAAAGCACAACGTGGACAAGCAAAAAATAAGTAGGCTCATACTGCCGGCTTTTCCTCGGAGTCAGAGTAAGTTTGTTAGATGCAGGCTGCCAGTGCAAGATATCCACTTGCAGTATTATCAGGGACTGTTAGTTTCTCATGCAGAATTTTCTCTAATAAAGGCCCTTTAAAGCTCCTGAAGTCTTGATCCTCAAAACAGCCAGTCTGGGGAGTGTTTCTTCCAGTCTTTGAAGTTGTAGCCCTCATAAAGCTGACCAGCGCTGTTTGCGGGTTTGTTTTCTTTCCATATCTCTCCTTTTCCTTTAAGACCAGACAGAAGATGACATTATTAGCAGGCTGCTCACAAGCACCTAGTAGTTTAGGGGCAGGCTTTTCATTTCTGCTTTCAAGCAGAGATGAAAGATTGTAAAAACCTCTCTTTTAATTTTTTTTTTTCCTTAGGGAATTACAGCTCACAAAAGTTCTTATAACTCCTTACAGCAGCTATTTTACTACTCAAAGAGGATATTTACTAGGTCACTTTCTTCCTGCAGCAGGCCTCAGTGTTAATAAACGGTGTCTGTGAGTTACTTTATGCTCTTCGTACTGTATTTTGATCTAGCTGTGCATTTAAGGAGCTAAAGAGAGTGTGTCCCGATGAACTACTACACCAGAGTTTGCTCTAGGCCAAAATGTAGAGAGGGCTTTCTTCTGGGGTTTGGGGTTTTTTTTAAAGTTTTTGTAGGTACATTGAAATCTGAAAAATGGGGCGAGCTGCCAAGGTTGCTCCGCAAGTCTGTTAGCTTCTGCTCACTCAGCATTAACATCTGTCTTCACTAAAGTGTTACTGGACCCCCGGTACACTACGCGGAGCAAGCTCCAGAGGCGCTTATAGAAAGCAGAGCTCAGGGAGGGGGGGGACCCACATCCCCCAAGCCTCCAACTAGTAGCACTTTTCCAGTTAAATTAAGGCATAGTTTTACTCCAGAAGGCTCTGTCCCAGAGCTGCGTGCCAGTGAGACGTAGTATCAAAGACAACCATGGGAGAAAGCCAGGGAGATTGTGCCAAGAGGAACCCGTACCTGGATTTTCTCTTTTGTCCCATTCAGAAGGTGACATAAAATACACCAAAGATTTTTTTTCTCTTTCCGCACAAGAAGTCAGATGATTTCAGTGTACGGTTTAAGCTCAAAAGTGCAATATCCCTGGAGGCCAGTTGCCCCTAAGCCCTCAAATAAGGCACGCAGTCGTTACAACATCGAGCTCAGCACTAACACACCCGAAGCAAGGCAGTACTGCATGTCTCCCTGCTGAGATTGCACAATATCTTTGTACCTAATTAACATCTACGTGTCCATCCTACAAAGAAGACAATTCTGTGTACATGTAAAGTGCATGAGTCTTAGCCAGCCCCTTTCAGGTCCTATGAAGGCAGGGGAGGCGGGGGGGAGATCACGTAAGCCCCCCACAGCAGCTGGTCTGACGTCTTACATGAGACTTGGGTGCACTCACCGAGGCTGTGCTCGTAGGTAACATCCAGCAAGTTAGTGAATTTGGGATCACATCCTTGAGGCGAAAGCAACATCCTGCTCTGCAACGCGTGCAAAGCCAAACAAGGTACCAGCACGTGGCAAACAGCAGCGCACCTCTGAAGGCACATCTTCAGCCTACGCACCATCCCATTTTACAGAGTAAGGTCCAGCTTTCCACGAGCTGACAAATTTCCAGGTTTTCCTTTGTGTACTGTGTGCTTACATGCCCGCCATGCAATCAGCAGTGCCGGGATTTGTGGATTTATTGGCTGTGACCAGACACAGGCTAAGTAAACAGATTAATATGTATTAACATACTGCATTCGTCCAAAGTTCAGAACTTGTGCGCACATGTGAAGGGGGTATTTATCCATGGTTCTTACCGAGGGAGCTGATTAAAAACAGGATCATGCAAAGTAAGCAGTGCAGTAAAAAGACGGCATTAAAACACTTTTCTACCTGAAATATCTGGAATAATGGTTACCTGATTTAATGGCTCATCAGACTATAGCTCTCACATAATCTTCAAGGGTTTGGTGGTTTTATGTTGTAACTTGTAGCTGATGCTGCAAGAAGTGAGAGTTCTTATGAAATTATCTCTGTATTGTTACCCAGAAAAAACATCCTTAAAAGAAGTCATAATGCCTCATCTACAAAAGACAAAGGAAGAGACGGGACACTCAGATATTGGTCATCTAATGAAAAAGAGGTCTCAAAACAGAGACAGGGACTTAGTACTGTAGCACCTTATTTTCAAGTTTTAGGCATATAGTCTTAAAGCCTTTGGACATTTTCTGTCTAAATATGGTGGGACAGTAAGTTAACTAAACTCCCATTTTATAATAGCAATAAAAAGCTCGAGGTGTGTGTTAACACTGTCAGAACTGCGGGTGTTAAGTACAGCAGCATGAGCTGCCACCTCACCCCCCTCCCAGCAAGGCTAGGCAAACCCCTCAGCTGGGCTCCCTGCAGAGGACCTGTGCTTGCAGCCCGGTTTGCGGAGCAGCACAAGGGTGCATTGCCGAGGCTCAAGTGGAGGGTGCTTTAGTGTTTGCTTCGGAGAAAATGTCACTTTCTATTGCATAATTTTTAATCCAAAAACCTGGGAAGAATCAGGAATGCAACGTCTTTTACAGAAGAGGATATCCTTGGGGGTTCCCATTGCAGTGGGTGCCTGGCCCTCAGGTCTCGGTCTGGGGAAGAAGTGCCTTGCTGCCTGCCCAACACGAGCCATCACTGAAACCCTGCTGCTGAAGGAGAAGAATCAGTCTTCATCAGGAAAGTGATGAAAAGGGACTTCGTGTTGAAAATGTTTGTGAAAAGATTTTCCCAGCAGCCACTCAGCTGCTCTCCCATGGAGGAGGTCAGGTAAAAGCCGGATGATCAGAGGTGCCACCAGCCCACAAGCTCTGGGATGTGGTGATCAAATTTTTCACTTCAGATCTTACAAAGAGACACCAAAACAGCCTCTTGTTTTGAACAGCAGTTCAAGTTACTTGATAATTTAGTGCTTAAGCTTGTACTACGTGTGTTATATGACATTTGATTTTCAGGAGCTGTGATTAGGCTGTCACTGTCCCCATCAAGCAGCTTCTCAACTGGACAGAGTCTCTTGTGGAATGGAAATCCTCACTGTTGACACAGGCATTTTAATCAAAGCATTTGCAAACCTTTTTCTGCTTCTATTTGTAGCCCAGACAAAACTTTTCATTTCTTTTATGCCTGAACCTTTAAGCCCAATCAATGATATAGGATATTTACTGTCAGATCTCCTAGCGAGCCTGGCTACCAGAGAGAAGGAACCTAGCATCCTTTATTTCTCTCAGCCCAGGTCTGACTTGCTCTCAGCTTTTCCATACCTTCTGTAAGTATCTTTACAACCTAGAGGTTATTCAGTGTCTCTTTCTCTCTTACAGTTCCCCAGAGTATCTATTTCTTCTACATAGAACCAAGTCAACAAAAAGATGGAGGAAAACACATCTCTGACTGTCTCAAGCACTTCCCTGGGATCTGAGAGGACCTGGAACCAGATGGGAATTTAAAAGCAGGTCTTCCTTTCCCAGTACAGGTGGATACAGTACACAGCGACAGGCAGGCAGCCCAGTCTCGGAAATCGTGCCCTGTGCTGTTTGCCATGCAAAGTCTGAGGCACAAAGCATGCTCCAAGCCTGCCAGCTGGCTCACGCTTCACAAGCAAGATAAGGCAGTGGTCAGGTAGGCAAAGGCTTATCTGGAGCTCCCCACAGCCTACTGATGTCTGGATCAGGGTGGGGTGCCAGTAGAAACGGAGATGCTGTAAGGGATTTAGGCATCTACAGGCTTGGACAAAGTTGAAAGTGGATTTTCTAGGATCTGACTGTTGGGTTGAAGCACTTGAGGTGGAACTCTGGTGTTCATGATGGATCTAGCCTTTACCAAGCCCAAATTTTAACCAGTGAAAATGCAGATCAATGTAGGTTCTGGCTGAAGTATCATCTGGAATGATCATGCAGAGTTTTGTTGTGACTCCATAAGTAGCCTGTGACAACACTAGCACCGCTTGTCTGTCTTTTCCAATTAAGTACTTAAGAGTTTCCCAAGGTAAATATTAATACTGCAGAAAGGAAATACTAACATGCACAAAATCCTTTCCAACCTTTCTGCTTAAATAGCTATCATTTTTTAGTGAGGTCACAGCATCCAGTTTTCTATAATAAAAAATAAGCAGGATAAGTAGTTTTACTCCTGTCAAAACTTGAATGCAATTTTATGTTTTTCTTTGACTTACCCTATAAATATTTTTACTACAACATTCAAAGTTTATGAGATCTCTAAGACTTGTAAAGAGGTTGAGTAACTGGAAACCAAAGGCTAATACCTACCACAGGGACTTGGGTTTTTTTTCTTGAGCAAGCCATTTATTAATATTAACAAAGGGTATTTTACTGATGATCTGTTTACAAAACTGAATATTATTTTACCTTTCCATTCCAGTGTAAACAAATCAATGAGGAGGGACAAACAAAAACCAGCACCACAGTGCCTGACAATGTTGTTTGAAGGATCTTTTCTCAGGTTACCTTTTTTCTGACAGTATCCCGTGAGCTGAGCTTCTGCACTTGAATCGCTGCTGAGCCCAAGTGCAGCTCGGGAGCTGCAAATCACAGCCTCACTGAACTGGAGGAAAGAACAGATTTAGCCATTTGTTGTGGATACCTTTGACAAGCTGTGTCCTTTTTCCTGTTCATGAGTCACTCACCAGGAGACTTTATCTTTTCTAATGCGTTTGCTATCTATAATTATAGTTGCAACAGTTATCCACCCATATAGGAAAATGTTGCCGTGCCTGAACACGACCAGGAGGAGCTGTGTCACAGGCCAGGAGGTAAGAGTTGATCTGCCCATATTCACCATGGCCACAGGAGAACATGCAGGTTTCGGCTCATGTGCTGGCACAGCTGAGGAGAGCTCTGTATCACTGCTTATTTGCTAGTCACTATTTTATTTCTGTTCCCAAACCATGATTTACTGACTGAAGATTAACTATTCCAAAAAGTTTGCGTAAGCAGGCAACCCAGCCTTTTGTGCAAACATTTGTGGATGGCCGTTAAACAAGTAGCTTGGGCCCAACTGAGCAAGGAGTCAAAATATTCACAGACTTTGGCTAAGTCTAGAAGAGCTGAGCCTGCCACCTTTGGCCATCCACCCTCTGGTTGCCCAGCCTCTTGACCACCTTCAGAGCCTTGGGAAGCCCACCACGCAACTGCAATCCTGAGGACAGCTGCTCACCCAGAACCGCAGCTGCTCCAGACTCTACTTCTAATCCTCCTTTCTTTACGGATTAAGGAATTAAGCCTTAATAGGGATTAAACCTTTCCCAGCCATAAAACTCAGCACTGGATTCATCACACAGTTGTAGCTCCCTACTTAGCCGTGTAGTTCTGGGTAGATGGGTAGCTAAATCTGATCAACTGAAAAAGAATACAAGGTTCATAATCAGCCAAAAAAACAAACAAAAATCCAAACTGCATACCTTTTATATATATATATATATATATATGCAGTCAGTTCCTTATACAGACTTGTGTATTTCAGTTTTGTTATCATCGTCTGTTATGCATCTTCTTAGCTGGTGGATTCCTGCATCTGTATGCAAGCCGTACATCTGAGAGTTCCACTTGCATTCACTATTGCATGTTCAGTTTATGCTGTTCATGCATAAATAACCTACGTGGACATCTCCTGATCTGCACAACCTCCTGGTAAAACACCGCAAGTATCCTGTGTAGATCTGTGTTGGTCCTTTAATGGACTATAGACATTCAGCTTAATCTGAAATCCAGCTGCTTATCAGTCACGACCTACGGACTTCACTACCTCAGCTGCACCGCAACCATCGCCAGGCTTCCTATTTTTCAGCCTGGGTAGCACTGCATTAGTTTACAGATGCTATTTGGGAAAAAGGAGAACTGGAAGGGATCGCAAAATGTTGTGTAATCGGAACACTTGTCCTGTGATCAGATCAAGTGAAAACAGAGCTTCCATGACTGACATGGCCCAAATCTCCTTATAAAACTGCCCAGTGTTGGGATTTTGCCACTCTGACCCAGTGTTTTGCCACTGAGATTACGGGAGAGAGATTCTCATTGTCCAACCCTTCGTTGCTAAAGCTTGCTGTGTCTTTTCCTCAAGGATCATGTGAATCCAAGGCCTGCCCTTTTAACCTTGGGAGCCGAGATATGAAACAGAAAGTGGTCTCTAACATTGTAAAATGAAAGGGAAGATTAAAATTGTACATTTTAATAGACAAAAGTCATGTTTCAATACACACTGGATATGGTTCAGTGGCAGTCAGTGGGAAAGGACAGCCAGAACCACTCCAGAAGAGGCTTTGTCACCAAGGAAGGTGTGTGTATGTGACTCAGCCTTCATGCCATGCTCTGCTCTGCTCAGCACAAATGCCATGACTGTGGCAAGGGTAATGATTAATACAAATGGGCACCGTGATGCCTGCACGTTTGTGGCCATGCAGGTGAGTAGACTTTGGCAGCAGCTTCCTGGAGATTTTGATTACATGGCAAACTGAGGAGCCAGAAGAGAAAAGTAAACAGACCTTGCTTTGGAGTGGTATTGCTCAGTGTGGCTTCCTATGCTAAACAAAGTCTCCAACAGGGACAAGATCCTGAGCTCTCTGGAAGTGCCAGTCTTTCTCCATCGGCTATATAGGGATAGTTTAGACCAACTTCTTTGAAAATAGAAGGAGTCAGAGAAAATTAATCCAGCCATTGATAAAATGCTAATTTTCTTTCTCCTTTTGAGATGGCAATTTCCCTTTTCTTTTGAGGTTTGCTTCAGGACAGGAGGAGGCTTTGAAAATGCTTCCCACCTTGTATAATTGTTGACATGGGAGCAGAGCACTTTGTTGTTAGGTGGCAGCATTCAGCCACCAAGCAATTGCCCTCACCACACCTCCTAGCCATCCTCCTGCTCTCGCAGTGTCAGCCCAGTGCAGATCTTTGGCACTCAAAGGCAGTGTGGACTCGAAAAGACGATGAGAAGGTGAGAGGAGGAGCAATATTGCTGCTGAGCTGGGTGGGGTGAGCTGGGCCTCAAAGGTTAGTCCCCAGTGAGGGACCATGTCAAACTAGAATTCTATTGTTGCATATATACCACTTTCATCTGGTACCTTCAAATCAGCATAAAAACACACTATAAAACTAATAGGATTCTGTGGTAATTGTTCTGCTACAATAAACATGCCTGACATGAAACGCAGTGAACTTTATGGCTTCTCTGGTGCCCATTTCTTGAAAGGAATCATAACAGGGGAGAGAGAGAAAGAACGGGAAATAACTCCGGAAAGAAAATTATCAAGATTATCCGGCTGACCGATGATTATGGGATTTGATATCATAGGGAAATTAACATTTTAAGGACTGGCCAAGCAGAGAAAGAAAAGCTCTCAGTTCTTTCCAAAATAAGCACGCATTTCATAGAATCATAGAATCACTAAGGTTGGAAGGAACTTCCGAGATCATCAAGTCCAACCGTCAACCTAACACCACCATGCCTGCTAGACCATGTCCTGGAGTGCCACGTCTACATGTTTTTTGAATGTCTTCAGGGACGGCGATTCTCTGGGCAGTCTGTTCCAACACCTCACTACGCTTTCTGTGAAGAAGTTTTTCCTAATATCCAACCTAAACCTGCCCTGACGCAACTTGAGGCCATTCCCTCTCGTCCTATTGCTTGTTACTTGGGAGAAGAGACTGACACCCTCCTCACTACAACCTCCTTTCAGGTAGTTGTAGAGAGCGATCAGGCCTCCCCTCAGCCTCCTCTTCT
>VWZZ01003513.1:56320-163591 GCA_013399095.1 Psophia crepitans
TCCCAGTTTGGTGTCATCTGCAAACTTACTGAGGGTGCACTCTATCCCCTCATCCAGGTCATCAATAAAGATGTTGAACAACACCAGCCCCAAGACTGAGTCCTGGGGAATGCTGCTAGTGACCGGCCGCCAACTAGATTTAACACCATTCAGGACAACAGTGCACATCTCTTCCTGCAGTTGGATGGCAATGCGGGGCATATTTATTACTGCTTCTGCTTGTAGTCTGACAGAGGTTTGCACACTGGTCCCCAGATCTCAGGTACTTCCCCACCACGTTCTTCTTCCTTGACTCACAGTCAGCAGCACCCTTGCCTCCGACTGCCCGGAGGTGTGCACTAGGATTTTGGTGACTCTCCTGCAGACAGGACTGAACATGTGAGTTTTGGAAGAGGGTAACCAACTCTGGGCTCTCCAAAGATGTCCATGTAGGGTTATTGTGTTGGCTGTGAATTCACTATTTTTTCTGGTTTTGCAAAGGAGCATTCCCTGGCTGCTGGCCACCATTTAAACAGAGATGACATCTGGTCAAGATGACCAAGGAGCAGTGGAGGGCACCCAGGTACAAAGAGAAGCTGACAGGTGTGAAGCAATGTGGTGAAGCAAGAGTGAGAGACCTGCCAAAAGAAAAATAGCAATGTGCCGGTAAACTGAAAACAAATGTATTCTCTGCGAAGTGGAGCTACTCGTGGTCAGGAAGGTTTGTTGACTGCAAAGTAGACCCATACATCATTAGAATTAGAGATTTTGTTTTGAGGCACCTTGTACACACTGTCTTCAGTTTATCCAGTGTAGTGCCACTGGTTAGACTGGCTGTCAGGACCTCCTTGTCCTTTGTACAGGTTCATTAAGTTTATCCTGAACCTACTGACTTTCCCCTCTTGAGAGTGTATTTTTAGAAGTCAGAAGCACGCCTGCTCTTCTCTGCATTTTAAATCCGAAAGACGATTTGCCTCAAACATTCCAAAAGAAAAAATAAATCTCCTGTGGCTTCACATTACATATGAAGTGTTTCAAGCCTAACATAGATTTGGGGTTTTATGTTTGGTGGTAAAGTTAGAAAGTATTTCAGTTCAAATTTAGAATACAGCACTCCCTATAACCTCAACCCCAAACTCCGCAACTCCAAGTTTAGTTCCTTATGGACTTTATTCCATAAACTGAGCTAAATACCTAGCTGTTGCCTAAGTACTACTTTAGGTGGCAAAGTCCAAAATTTAGATTCTCAAAGCTCTCACTCAGCACCACATAAGTGTCCAAGAGTAAAGTGCTCTGCATGCATAAGTATAAATTTTCTGGGCATGCATTTCTGAACATTCCAGTTTCTGTTTCTCAGATTGTGCCCTTCATATACAGCTAAACCTTGCCCTGAAGGAGGCTTTGGATGCCATGTTTCCTTTTCCTGTCTCCCCTTAACTGCCATTCTCGAGTCAAATACTGTCTTGGTCTCTTTAGTCCAAATCAGCTATCCGTAAGAGAGGTCTACCCAGGAAAAGTTTCTGAGCATTTTCCCAGAAACTGTCTGAAATGGGTTCAAGTCCTTTCAGGTTCCTTTGGGGTTTGAGCCAAGGTGTCTGACACAGCTGATGAGTGTAGACACAACTGGACAACCAGCACTGAGGAGGCTGGGAGGTAATGGGAGGTAACAGTGGGGAGGGAGATGATAAAGCAATACTCCCTCTGCTTGTTACAACATTCCTGTTTGGTCCAACTGGCCTTTCTGCATCACTGTGCCACATTCTGAGGCATCTTATATTACAGACATTGTAGCTTTGTGAGGAAGAGACAACTTGGGTTCACCCGAAGAAGGATCTTTGAACTGGAGGAGAGGAAGTGAAAGGAGATTCCTTTATACTCCAGTAAAAAAAAAAAAAAAGTGTTCAAGCTCAGTGAGGGATTCAAGAAAAAGAAAATCATGTAGATATGTTTGTTATTTTGCCTATATCTGCATATGTCTTGTGCTACCGAACCATTAACATTTACTTAATTTCACAGTTTTTAGAGTAGTTTCACAGTTTAGAGTATCAGGTCATCCCTTTCATCCTCCTTACCTGTTTGTTCAGCAAAGCAGCAGCTTCTGAATTTAGATTGTCCTTAAGGTTGATGCTCTAGCAAAGGGGGTGCTTAAGCTACTGTCTTTACTGAGGAAGAGGAAAGTAAAGCCAAAAGATGGATGTAGAGCTTTAGAGAGCTCTTTCTACCAGGCTGGGCATTAGCTATATGCCCAGGCTATCATGCTTCCACCACTCAACAGGTAGCAGCGCTGCCTCCTCTCTGGCACATTTCCAAGTTGTAGGAAGTCTAGTGCTAGTTTACAGAATTGAGACTATTTTACCCAGCTGCCTAAGGTCTTCAGGTCACATGCTGACACCCACAGAGAACAAGACACCAGTTTGAAGCCAGAGGCAAAAAAAGGTTAGTGCTAGAATTGTAATAATATTCGCTGAACTCCTCTCAGAGTCAAAAAATAATCTATTAGGGTGTATTCCTGCCAAGGTCTTAGTATTTGTATAACTCAGGCATAGTTTCCAACAGCAAGTAGAATAATAGTATCCAGAACACAAGCTTAGCTTCCATTTCCAATTGACATTCAATAAAGGTCAAGTCCTCCTTCCCCTGAACTCAATGTGAAAATCCTAATTAGCTTCAACAGAAAGCAGAATTGGCCCCAAAGAGTTAACAGTAGTAGGATATAAAACAGAAACAAAGCAAACTCTTAATAAAAAAAATTATGGTGTGTAGCTAAAAGCAGCCTCTTTGGAGTTGTACAGTTCGAAATAGGAGCAGAATTTCAGTCTCTAACATGCATTGATATCACTTGAGATGCAAAATTTGTGATTTTTTCAGTGCCAGAGACAACACGTTCCAGTATGCATAACATTTTACTTACTTATCTTCTGCTAGTTGCAGGGCACAATGTTTTTCACTGTTTGGAAATAACTCAGCTCTGAGTCACCACTGAAAAACCCTGTTCTAAATTGGTTTTCCCCAACAAACCTGGACTGTCTCGCTTAATTTGAAAAGTCCAAAGAAACCACAAAACCTGCTTTACAGCCCGTAGTCTGTGTCTGCTGTCCCATGGCTATCTCACATGGCGTGGGAGGAAAGAGCAGGTCAAGGCAACTCAAGGGTGAGGGTACTCCGGGGATCCCCGGTCTGGTGGAGACGACTGCACCGCACGGGGCAAAGGGGGTGGAACAGAACCTTGCTTTCAAAGCCATCTCCATCATTCCCACCTCCCGCTAAGCAGCAGCACATTTCCAGACTGAAACCCTTGTCATTGATTTCAAGGCAGTCAGACTCCCACTGACTTTCAAAAAGCTCTTACTTTATCTCCCACCGTGCCTGTGCTCAGCGCCGCCATGTAACACGTTATCAAGCAAGCACTGACAATGAGGAGGGTTTGGGATGCAAAGCTGGGTTTCCTGGATGCTTTGTAGCCTAGTACTTCAGCTAAAGGACCACCACACAGGACTGATTCTAATAAAGGTCTGCACGACTTTATTATGCTTCTTATTCTAAGTTATACATGCAAAGGCTTGACCGAAAACTACACAGTTCATATTCTTTTAATGGAGAGTATTTCTAGCAGTACAGACAAAGAGTTTTTTCCATCAGCTTGTTCACACGGTAACTTTTGTGCCCACTAATGTGAAAATGCGTGGCTTCAGATTTCACACCTTCACCTGCATTATCAGGGCTTAGAAGCAAGGGAGTAATTCAACTTGCCTTTGAGTTGGCAAGGCTGCAAGGACAGCTGTGCTCCATTCTTCACTTTGCACCTTGGTGCTGAAGCAGACGGTACAACTCCTGAGGGCCCCAGTCCTGCACCACTACCTCTGCAGGCAGAAGGACTGGACAGTATTGCAGAGAAAGCTTTGTATTAGTGCTGCCTCCTGTGAGTCTTTAGGAAGCTGAGCAAGTTGAGCATTTGCTAAGGCATAACTGAGACCAGCCAGAGGGTTCCTTGCAACTCATGCTCCATGAAAGCTCCTGCAAAGTCCTGGGGTATAAGAAGCTTTCCTGTCACAGTCCTTTTCCCAGCCCATCATTTTACTTTAACTCTCTTAAAGCAAAGAATTTCTTCTTAGTGCTCAGTCTTACTGGTCAGACTGAGAACAGTAAATCCTTAACTTATTACTGCTCCATGAGAACAGAGCATCAAATACGATATTTTAGGGGGGAGCTAGGAGGAAGAAAAGAAAGACATCCTAACTAATTTGCAGTAAGGTGAACCCAATTCACTTTGACAGGTTTCTGAACTCAAAAGTTGTATAGCATAACTGTAAATAATATGCCAATAGAATGATTCAAGGTGAAGTATCAGGTCATGTCTGTCCAACCTGAAATTTTTATTTTAAATAAATATCATCTAAAATTTCAGAGACCTACATATCTCATTTGGCAGCCGAGTAGGCCATAGGTTTATTGGAGAACTTAAGCAAGTGAAAGTGAAGGTATCTGCACCTACTTTTAAGAGCTAGAGATACATGATTGGTCTCTTTCTATTTGGGCAGTGATTAAAGCGTTGTACCATTGCTTCTTTTAGCACTTCACAAGCTTTCCTTCTTGTGGAGAAGAAGATTTTCTTGCACAACAATCATTTAATTCTTTGGGGATTTTTCAGACTGGCAAGCCCTTTGAGGGAAATTTTAAAGTTTTGGAACTTTTCAATTAATAATTCATACTTACCCTTAATAAAAGACATATTCAATGCTGAAGTTAAGTAAGATCTTTTGTTGTGAAAACATTGCATAGCTTTAATAATTCTGAGCAGATCAAATAAACCTTCATGAGTTAAGAAAGCAGCTCTGACAATGCCAACTTGCACTCTTCCAAATCCTAGCTCAGAGTGAATTAAAACTTCTGAAAATTATGTTCCACTGAGCACCAACAGAAAGGTTTTGTACCACTACACAGTGAAGCATAGCTAAAATTGTCTAGTAAATTTGTGCTTCTATTCTTCCCCACCCCAACAGTAAAATAGTTTTTCTTCTGTAAGTGGCCTCTTGTGCTGCCACTGGGCACCACTGGAAATAGCCTGGGTCCATCTTCTTCATTCCCTCCCATCAGGTATTTATATCCATGAGTAAGACCACCCTCAGCCTTCCCTTCTCTGGACTGAACAGTCTTAGCTGTCAGCCTCTCCTCATATGTCAGATGCTCCAGCCCCTTAATCATCTTCATGGCCTGTCACTGGAGTCTCTCCAGTATGTCCATATCTCCCTTATAGTGGGGAACCCAGAACTGGATATAGTACTCCAGATGAGTCTCACCAGGGCTGGGGAGGGAGGTGGCATAACATTCCCTAACCTGCTCTTGACGCCCTTCCTAATGCAGCCCAGAATATTGTTAGCCACCCTTGCCATAAAGGCAATTTGGTGGTTCATGTTCAACTTGGCATCCACCAGAACTTCCTGGGCCTGTTCTACAGAGATGATTTTGAGCTGGTTGGCCACCATCCTGCCCTGGTACATAGGGTTATTCGTGCCCAAATAAAGGACTTGAAACTCCATTTGTTAAACTTCATGAGGTTCATAAAATCATTGAACAGTTTGGGTTGGAAAGGCCCTTAAAGCAGTTCCAACCCCCCTGCCATGGGCAGGGACACCCTTCACTAGACCAGGTTGACCAAAGCCCCATCGAACCTGGTCTTGAACACTTCCAGGGCTGGGGCATCCACAGCTTCTCTGGGCAACCTGTGCCAGTGCCTCACCACCCTCACAGAGAAGAATTTCTTCCTAATAGCTAATCTAATCTACCCTCCTTTAGCTTGAAGCCATTACCCCTCACCCTATCACCACCACTGATAAAGAGACCCTCTCCATCTTTCCTGTAGACCTCCTTTAGGTACTGGAAGGCCTCTATAAGGTCTTGCTGGAGCCTTCTCTTCTCTAGGCTAAACAACCCCAACACTCTTACCTTATCTTCATAGGAGAGGTACTCCAGCCCTCTGATCATCTTCATGGCCCTCATTTGGACCCACTCAAGTTAATCCATGTCTTTCTTACGCTGGGGACCCCAGAGCTGGATACAGTACTCCAGGTGGGGTCTCACAAGAGCAGGGTAAAGGGGCAGAATCACCTACCTCAACCTGCTGGTCACACTTCTTTTGGTGCAGCCCAGGATGTTGTTGACTTTCTGGGGTGCGAGCACATATTACTGGCTCATATTCAGTTTTTCATCCACCAATACCTCCAAGTCCTTCTCCACAGGACTACTCTCAATCCACTCAACTCTCAGACTGTATCCATGTTTGGGATTGCCTTGACCCAGGTTCCCATCAGGCCATTTCTCCAGCCTGTTGAGGTCCCCCAAATGGCCTTTCCTAACACCATTCCTGCACTGTCAGACTGTATCTCTGTATCCCTTCCAGGTCACCTGGATCTATTTCCTTTTCTTGTGTGCTTGCTTTTTATGCTTGAGTTTTGTTAGGAGCACCTTGTTCGTGCATATAGGGCCTCCCTCTGCCTTTGATTTTCTGCACATTGGAATTGACCGTTCTTGAGTTTGGAGATGACAACCCTTGCAAATCAACCATCTCTCCTGGAGTTCTCTTCTTTATCTGTGTGCATATACCTGGGGTGGAGTCCCCTCTGTCTTGTTTGAGACCTCTCCTGTCCGCTCCACCCCATGCCCTTTGCTTGCCGTCCTTGTCTGCCACTTCACCACTTCTTTGTGAGTTGTCATCTCCCTTTTCTGTCATTCTTGATTTGATTCTCTGCTCTCCAGGCTGGCCAGCCTGTTGGCAAAGATTTTTTGCTCTGCTTGGTCAGATTGATCTCATCTCTTCCTAGCAGTCCCTGATTCTCAGAGAGACCCATGGCTCTCTGAGAGCCAAATCCCTGTTGCCAACACTGTCTGTGCAAGCAAGTGTGGACCTGCAGGGTCTGTCCTGTCCTCCTCAAGCCCTTCACCCTCCTCGGGAGGATTAAACTCATGTGGTCCCTGGGCCCTTGGCCCTTGCCCCAGAACCACATAGTCACTCTTATTATATGCTCCACATAATCATTTAGGCTGAAACAAAAAGGTGAAGCAAATGATTCAATTTTCTGAAGCTGTTCATATTTCAAGGGAGGTGGGAGAGAGACAGAGAGACAGGAACATGGATTTCATTTCCTTTCCTATACTCAAAGATTTGACATTTGCAGAATCCTTTATTAGGTTTGCAAATCTTCTCTTCTTGTAGCCCTCAAGGAAAAGGGAAAAAGAAATGTGAATCCACAATTTAAACAAAAAACATTCCCTGCCATTAGCATTTCTTTGATGATCCTTTGGTTTATTGTTGTGCATTAACTTCTGTATAATCACATAATTGCTACAACATTCATATAAATAATGCATTTGGAAGAGAAAGTAAACAGTGTGTCACATTCTATTCTCCAGTGAATTTAGCGGGACCCTCTGGCTTGACTTTAGTGCTAAAGCTGCTTTTTTGCCTTGGGGTAGCTAACGCCTGTTAACGAAGTTGAAGTAAACAGGGAAAATAAAAGCACTTTCATTTTATCATGAGATAAATTTGATGGGTCAGTCCTAAACCTCTCAGTGAATTTACTCCATGACAAAACTAATGTGTCTTGTCTTCACTGTACTGCTGCCTCAGGGGAGCTCATGTGTACTAGCTATCACTAGCAGAAAAGGCAGACATCATTTGTAGCCCCCTTTCCCCAAGTCCTCTTGGGTTTTCCTTTTATGAAAATTTCTGGTAAAAGCTTCTATAAAGTCTCAGAACAGAGTCACCCGTGTCCGCCAGCTGGGTTTTTTGCACTACATGGAAATATTTCTCAAGTACAGTCCTCTCTTCTCTCTCCTTTTCAAACACTTGCAGTTTAAAAAAGCCAAACCCTTCAGTATTTGACACAGTTTCAGCTCCATGGTCTACAGCCAGTTTTGCAAACTGCAACTTTATAATGATCTAGTTTTACAATTAGAAAAAGGTCGTGTTACTTTGAAAGGGACAGATACAGCTGGAATGGAGACAACTGAATTTTGCACTGAAAGCACTGACATGATTTTACCCACATATTTGGACCTGAATTTCACTAGGTTTTTATAAACAGCAATTTCAAAGACTTCTCTTACAGGTTTGGTATGCTCAGAGGGTGGATCTGTTTTGGGTAGTTTCAGAGCATAAGTCCACAGAGACACACAGGAAGGAGGATGTATAAGGAGAGGACAAGGGTACATGTCCATAGATATGTGAGATCCTTATTTTGTTGAATACGCTATAATCCTGCCAGTCCATTAGACGCCCAGGTAGGATCTGAGGGTATTCACAGCAGCTCGCCAATGAATGCAAAAGGAGGAAAACACAAAGTTAGCACGGGTAGGGTTCAGCGCTATCCTCACCCAGATATTCACTATCTGGTGATAAATTGAGTGATTTTTTAATGATAAGCTAGAGAATGTTTCCTGAAGGAGAAGGATACTGCTGTAATCAGGTAGAGTAGCAAGCAACTCAGAAGTAAGGGAACTCCGAAGAAAGGGAAGCATTTACTGCAAGGAGTGCTGGGGAAGGAGAGCCAACGTGCAGCAAGAGCCGAGATGCCATACGCAGGGGCCTGGATTTTCTGTACACCTCTCTACACCAGAGAGAGAAGAGCAGTGAAGCAGTGTGATGCCTCATTCAGGCATCCTCACCAGCCAGGGCTATTCAAAAGGGCAGACTCATGTGACAGCAAAGAAAAGGCAGCTCTGGCATCTCTGTGCTTCACCCCACATCAGCAGCTCACTCCTTTTACCCATCCCAAACTCTCCCTTTGCCAGTTTAATCAGGCAGTTTCCAGCATGTCAGGATTCATTGAGGTCCCTGTGCAGTAGCACTCCATCCATCCCTGGTGAGTCTGAGATGCTAGGGGAGTTAGCTGGGTATAGGGGACAGCAGCTCTTTGGTCCTCAGTCAGTTCTGTGGGCCATGAGCCCAGAAACATCTTTCTGCTTGCAGTCCAACCCAGACCATGCTCCCACATGTCATATTGTACTGGGACACCATTTCCTGAGCAACACCCTGTGCAGTGCAGAGCAAAAGAAAGAATTCCCACTCTGAATACAAAAAGTAACCGCTTTTGTTCTTCCTTGGTCTTAAGTGTTTTCCTACTGCAATGAGATCAGGATCAGCATGTATTAATCTCTAAGACTTCCTATTCGCTAAGCCTGTCTTTCTACCAACTCCAGCAGCAGTAGCTGTGCCCACAGAGAACCGGAGTTTCTATTTTCCTCATGAGGCTTGCCCTGGACAAAATTAGAAATTACTAATGGTAAAACACTAGCAGATACCTAGACTCCCCTCTACATTGCTGCTTCCACCACTACCATCAGTGGCTGGGTGGGAAATGCCTAACAGGTCTGCCTTGTACACAGATAGCTTGTGAAGGTACATCTGTAAACGGAGCCCCTCAAATTTCCAAAACTCTTCAGTTTTCTACTGATCTATGCTGTCCAACTCATGGTATCACTAGTCTTTCTGTTTTCGTGAAAACACAGTTGTGTCTGTCATCAACTTTGGGTGATAAGATCAGATTTTGAACTTGGATGCAAACCACATGGTAATTCCTGCTCTATAAAGACAAGAAAGACAATAAAGAGACCTCTCAGTACTGGTTTTGTTTCCTCTGAGCCTCATTAGGCACTTAGCCAGCGACTAGTCAGGTACAAAGGGGCAAGGACTCAGAAACGGGCCTCAGAGGTCCTGCCTTCCATCTGTGAGGGGTAAGTGTGAACCATAAGCCAAATTCATTTAGTTCCTTTTACATAATTGTCAGCTTCGCTCAAAGCGGTTTCTTCTCCTTGGTTGCAAGGGAAGACAGTCAATTGTTGTTCTATTCACTTCGTCACATAAACCCATCTGACAGGCATGACAGCAACTGCTTGCTAATTATGGAGCAAAATTTGCAGTGCAAGGTTTGTTGTGCCAACGGTCCCCAGAACAATCCTCGGATTGTTTTATGAGAAGATTGGGCAGTCAGGGTTGAGCACTTTTGCTTCAATTATCCCCATATGCTGTCACGGCTTGGAGCTGCTCTAGTGGAATGAAGAGAAGAAAATAAATGAGCTCTGCTCCAACCCTGGGAGCAGTTGCTGAACCCTGAAGAGCTTGGATGGTTGTATCTTTGTTAGCTGCTATTACAGATATTATTGCCTGGTAGTGGCACTGAAACTGAGGGTCCATTAGCCCCAAATTCGATGCTATGTCCAGGGATTTATAGCTCCACTGCAGAGCCATACTCTGGGGTGAAAATCAGCATTTGGTCTCAGCTAAACCCAGGTCTCTGACTTTATTATCCACTATTTTGAGTGATCTAACAAAGTACAGATATTGCTGGCATTGGATGTATTTAGTTTGCTGATTTTATCAAGAAGATTAATTGATTTGAGGGTGAGGGGTGACTAACAGAAAAGTTCATCTCGCTGGGGTGGAGTTAAAAAAATCAAGGAATTAATTGCTTAATGTAGGGATCTGAATGATATACAGACACCTAAAGAGGTGATTCTAAAAGAAGAAATGTAGCCATCTGATCATAAATCAGAATTATCCTTTCCCAGAATATTCCACAGTAAAACTAATTCTTACTGAAGTTACTGGGCTACACATTCTCAGTTTCTTACATGACCTGAGTTCTCAAAGCACTTTCATGACCCCCAGCCGGTTATTTTGCTCAAGAATTTCCTCTTCGTGACCTGGGTACACCTGTGTGGCTGTCATTTCCAACAGATCTTGGGTGATAAATTGGAAAAATAAAATGTGGAAAGGAGGCTATGTTTGTTTCGTGCAGCCAGTAAGTTACTCCAGAGTATGCCATTCCTTTGCAAAAACCAAGAATGAAAGCCCCTCCATGGACTTTGGCAGCTGCACAATCCCTGCATCTGGCTAACGCCAGAGATACCATGGGTGAGCCCTCTCCCACCACCACTCCTCCTCCCATACCTACTCCTTCTGCTCTGCTCGTACCCTCTGCAGCACTCACCAGGTCACAGCAGGACCAGTTCAGCTCAGTAGCACAGCAGAAAACTAATCAATTCCTTCTGCTGAGTTATTTTTCTAGCAGATGGCACATTGCATCAGCTCACCAGGCTGTCAGACAAGTCAGAGCCAGAGGGCCCTCACAACTGGGGGCACGCCTTTTGTTTGCAGCAAGATATTAGATCAATCCCATGAAAATTTTAACCATAACCTCTTGTCTCTACAGATTTACAGCAAGGATTCGGACTGCAGGGAAGGAGGACTTATGCCACAGGTCCACTAAAAGTTCACCTGGAGTCCTTTAGTGTGCTGGAGCAGTGTAACTTTACAGTAGCAACAAATACTCCTCTCTACCATAGCCTATAAAGGCTCCTGAAGGAGCTATTCCTCTCTTTCATGGATGTGAATCGTGTGACATGGTCCATCTTAACTACAAGCAAGCAGAGTGTATTTCCCTGTTCCACAGAGATTATTGCTGTTCCCACTGGAAAGGTTTTGGGAAGATGGGAACAACTCTAGAAAACCTAAGGTTTCAACAAATCTGAATTTTGTAGCAGAAAGTCTCTTTCTGCCCATACCCAAGCCCCCATACCCACAGATACGACCTTTTCAGAAACATCTTCCAAAGGCCTGTGGTATTGACAGAAAACAGGTGAGAGAACAGAGAAGAAAGAAAGAAAGCTGTAGGTGTCCAGCTTTACCGGATGTACCAGGCCAGTTTGGTACACTGCAGGGCAAGTCTGAGTTGATCTAGCACTGAAAAGCAGCAGAGAAGACCAGTGAAAATCCTTCATAAAATGTCCTCGAAGCAGTGTTTGTTGTAATAGCCACAAGAGTAAAAAGAAGTGTCTCATGTTTTGGTTATATTCCTTTAGCAACTCAGAATATTTCTAGCTGTCCTCAAAAGAAGAATGTAGGATTGGGACCTACAGGAAAGCTGGCGAGGGGCTGTTTCTTAGGGACTATAGTGACAGGACAAGGGGTAATGGGTTTAAACTAAAAGCGGGTGTATTTAGATTGGACATTAGAAAGAAATTCTTTAATGTGAGGGTGGTGAGGCACTGGAAGAGGTTGCCCAGAGAAGTTGTTGAGGTCCCATCCCTGCAATTGTTCAAGGCCAGGTTGGAAGGGGCTTTGTGCAACCTGGTCTAGCGGAGGGTGTCCCTGCCCATGGCAGGGGGCTTGGGACTAGATGATCCTTGTGGTCCCTTCCAACCCAAACCATTCTGTGATTCTGTGATTATTCCTTCCCTTTCTAGAAAAGGATTTAAGAAGGTATTGCAACTGACGGGCACCCCAAGCCCCATGGTGAGCTGTAGTGTGCATGTTAATCCAGTTAACACAGAGGCTAAGATTTCTCCTTAGCTACTGGAAGCATGTCCCTTAGCACTGCCATTCACCAAAGAAATTTGGCTCTAGCTCTGTCAAACTTGCCCAGCTCGGGCTGGGAGTTGCAGAATTTTTCCATTTCAGTTAATTGGTGTTTGGCCTGGATTTCAGCCACCAGAGTTCATGGGAGTTTGTGGGATCTGTCAGACAGATCCACTGAGGAACACAAGTCTGCTGTCACCCTAGAGGGATCTTCAGTGCTACTGGGTCAGCCCAGACCTGCAGTCCCCTCTCCTCCCACTCCTCTGGGTATTCCCCTTGCCTCTGCTCTTTGTACAGCTGCATTATTAGCGAGCAGAGAACCAGTCTGGCTGAGGAACAATCCTTTCACCCCGTTCAGAGCAATTCACTGCAAGACCTACTACACTGATGCTGAGGCACCACAGACCAACCATCAGGTCTGGAGGACGGGGAGCTCTGACTTGTGTTTGTCAGATTAAAGCAATCAGAGATCTGCAGGCCAGGTACTTATGTGAGGTTAAAAGTAAGCAGTTAATTGCTCCTTAGGCTGGACATCAGAAATATGATGAAAGAAAGTAGCTGAAATTTGGTTCAAATTCAGGTTGAGAGTAGGGTTAAGTTCACTGTGGTGATACCCTATTCTGCAACGTGCAGCTCATTCTCTCCCCGTTAGAACCGTACGTTGTATGAAGCAGTTGAATATTAGGGGAATTCCTAATGATTTCTGGCTCATGAATGCTTAACTGGGAAGAGTTATGGGAGCATCTCTGAAAATCCTGTGGTTAGGGCATCTCTGAGAGATCACAATTCAAACCTCTACTCCAGATGAGGTAGGAGTGGAGCTTCAACCTGGCCTCCCACATGCACCATGGTGGTACTAATATGCTACCAGACAATAGGAAGGAAGAAGTGGGGTGCCCATGTTTTTGTGTGATCATGCATGTCTCAAGCAACTCCAGAGACAAGAGGGGCAGGGAAATACACAGTGCACAGTTCTACCAGGGCTTGGACATGAGTCTGACCAGCCTGATGCCTATGATGTGAGGGCTCATCTGTGCAGACCTTCTCTACCGGTAAAACCATAAGCATTAACAAATTTAGGAAGCAATGGATCTCTGCCCTGGAAGCACCAGCATGTGCAGGTCTTAAGCTTGTAACTGGCACTTTATATACTGAAGTCCCCCACAGCAATCTAGCCAAAAGTATCTTTGGTGGCTTTTGGTTTTCAACACACAAACAGGGAGAGAGTACAGCTGAGTATTTCAACAGCGTACCTACAGCGGATGTGGACTGTGTGGGCTGGGGGGGTCTTTCAGCAAAAGCCTGGATTCCTTTCTGAAAGGCACACTCCAGTTCAGCCAGAGGTTATAGCCTTCATGCAGAAATTCCTCAGCTACGATCTGTGTTTTAATGCAGCAGGTCAAACCACCCTCATAATAGTACCTCTTGTCTTGTATAGATTATATGACATTTAAGAGGGGAAAGGGGGCACTCGAAGCTAAATCTCAGGATACTCCAACATCTGATGGTGTACAGGTCTGGCAAATGGATTTAGACACCCTTAACAAGAATACTTCAGTTTTCAGTCAGCCTCTAACTGTTTTATTGCTGGTGTGAGGTAACTTCAGGGTTAGCTTTCCCCAAAAGCTGACCCAAATAGGGTTTTTCCCCATACAAGTTGAAACAAATTTCAACTTAGTCTAACATACCCTGAGGTGGAGACCAAGATAAACAGTGGTGTAAAAGAAACACATCATCCCAGAAGATGACGAGGGTATTTCCCCAGAGGGTTTCCCAAGAAAACAGCAGAGCTGTTGTGGTAACACAGCCCTCTCCCTGTGCAGGGGGCAGCTCTGCAGTGGGATGTTGAGGAGAATGAGGTGACATGTGACAGCTGGCTCATGCAGCCTTGCTTAGCTCCAGGAGAAAGCTGTCCTCACCAGCCTACTAGTACGGGACTTCCCCCTCAAATGTCTATGTGGAGGGAGGATTTGAAGCATGTGAAGGGGGAGGTACTTTGTGGTTTTGCCAGGGGATCTCTGAGAGATCACCAGGGTGGGCAGGAGAAGAGGACCATGTGTGATAACCGTACGAGTGGAAACCAAGGTAACAGTGATGCAAGAACAGGGATGGATTTCAGGGTAGGAAATGGGGGCAGAAAGGCAGCATAGGGCAAAGCGGTAGACAGCTTTATGGGCACAGACATGAAGTTTGCTTTGCTCCATCCACAGCTGACATCTGCAGCACCATCCAGAGAAGTGACTACTGTTTCTGAAGACAGCTAAGCCGCCTTTACGTTGGCAAGCTCACATACTGCTCACGCAATAAACTGCAGCAATGGAGAGCACAGCACGGAACGCTGAACTCAGCTGTCATCCCAGGAAAATGCCCCTGCAGCTGGTTTGGCCCTGTTGTGCAAGCTGATGAGTTCAAACCCAGGTGCGTCAGTGGTTCACATGGGATTTTCAGCGTAGACAAAGCTTAAGAAGACAGCGGTAGTTAGATGGGAGCGAAAGAGCACTTTGGAAAACAGCAGCATGAGGCTGTCCCTTTCTTTGTGTATGTTTGGAGCCATTCAGGCCACAGAGCTGGAGATTACAGTAATTAAGGAATGAAATTAAGCCCTGGGCAGAAGCTGAGTTGATAGCATGTCATAAGGCCCTTTTTCTGAGTTGTTTGAACAGCTTACAGTTTTCCTATGGTTATTGCTTATTCAAAGCTGATTGTGGAATTATTTCCGTGAGTAATTCTTGGCCGCTGTATCCCTTGCAAGCAGTTCACTGCAGTCAGCTGATAGAAATTCAAGACTGGTCAGTCCCTTTTGCCTGTTCATATAGGTCACTCGTTCGGCTGCAGAGGAGAAATTGCTTTACGATGGGTCATGTGCCAGGGCTGCCAGAGTCCATGTCTCCTCGTTCGCCAGGTATGAGCGCTCGCAGGCTGGGACAGTGGGACAAGCCCGTTGCTGTTTCCTGGCTGTACAAGTGCCAGCACAGCATTTGAAAATATGGTATGGGTTTTTCTTGGGTGTTTTTAGTGGCTGCTCCAAGCTCGCTCTTTGGATGAGTCGTCCTGCCAGTCAACGTGCTTTGGGCAGTAAGGAGAAAGATGAGCATCAGAGGAGCCTTTCTGCAGGAGGGCCTGAGGGCACAGGATGCTGGCGGGACCCTGAGTGATGGTGAAGTCCACGTCCCTGAGCAGGCTCGAGCAGAGCAGGGCAGGCTCAGATGAGGATGCAAACTGAAGTGAAAAGTTAACCATGCTGTCAAAGCAAAGCTCTGTCAGCTGCCCATGCTCGGCAGAGTGAACAGACCCACGTGCATGAGAGCTACAGCATTCATCAAAGACAACAGAGCCTTCATGTGAGACAGAGTAAAACAACATCAATATATCCATCCAGCAGACACTGCTTTCAGGCTCCTTTCGCAAAAGGCTGTTCTGTTTTAAATAATGCCTCATATGTACCTAAGTTGTTAATTACAGACCGCATACTGTATGAGGAGCCAAATACCTCAGGAGGACCTCTGAGTTTCAGAGCAAGGACATTGGGAGGAAGAATAGTGGAAAAGAGTCACTATTAGATTATATAAATGGTGTGTTTGTTTCCTCTGCAACTTTTCCAGTTGCTGCGCTTTGAAGTGTCTCATTTTGGGGTCTCAATTGCATTCTGAAATGAACTCAAAATCTCTTCCATTTTAATGAACTACAAGACTTAAAATTATAATTTTATTGCATTTCCTATCCTGGTGGGGTTAACTAAAGTCTGTAAAGTGCACACTACCCATTAGGGATCATTAGGAAAGCATTTGGAAGTTGCACAGCCTCCTTGGACTTTCATCGTTAGTAGTACCTTTTGTGGCCATTCTGAGGAAAACCAGGGTTTCTTAAGCAAATATAAAACTGTTTAAATAACAGTTCCATCACAGCTCCACTAGTCCTCTGAGGATTTCCAAAGCCTTCTCTTCCCCCTGCCTTCCCATGAGTCCTTCAAAACTTTATATACAGTATTATGCAGGTTCTTGGTAGCTCCCTGGAAAGACAGACCAAGACCAGTTGCATAAAAACATGGTAGAGACTAGCAGGCACCTGGGAAGACAGGAAATCTAGTTACCTTTGTCCTGTCATTCTGTCCCACCTACCCTTTCTTGCACTGTGTCTACAGGCTGTTCCTCTCCCCGTAGTCAGCATTGGGCTCCACGTCCTACGCTTGCGCTCTGCTCCGAGGGTGCCAGGTGACCCACTGTCACTGCCTGGCAGCCTCTGCGTGGTGAATTGAGCTCCTGTTGAGAGCTGCCTTGCCAAAACCTTTTCCACACTACGATGGAAACCAAGTCAGAAATAACTCAGGAGTTGGCAAGATTTCTCAGAGCTTTCATTTCTTGAAATACTTTGCTGCCAAGCTCTGCTATTCACATCTTCTTGGGAATCTGTAGGATGATTATTTTTTTTTAATGCATTTCCCTCTGAGGAGGAGGGGAGAGATGTGAAGTCTAATACTTGTAAAACCTCTGTTTTCCAATATGAGGGTAAGCGAGTTAAGGAGTATGGTGATTAGGAGGTGAAGCTGTCGTTCATCATGTCATGTTCATGCGCCTGGGATGAACCTGGCATTTCTGGCAGGGTCATGTTCAGTGGCCTGCTTCCCTGTGGCTGCTGCATGTGGCACTTCAGAACATGAGATAAGGCCAAGGTTGCACTTTGCATGTTTTTCACACAGATTGCATCTTTGCTGTAGGTAAACATGAGGCAGGGGTCCCAGGTCTCCAATCAGGCATCTGCACTGGTCAGGGAATTTGTACAGTAGCCACATCCCCTTTGCTCTCCATGTAGATGTCCTAGAAACCAAATTCTGCAGCACAGGGTTATGAAAGGTCATCACTGGTGGTAGCGAGAGATAACACCCATTGTGGGCCTTGCACAGCAAAATAAAACACAGCCTAATTTTTCTCTATGAAATGTTTAATAAAGAATCAGTGGGAAGGAATGGATGGGAAGAGGGTCTGTTGTACCCAGAGGCAAGACCAGAAGTCATGATTATGTGGCCAAAGCTGACACTTTTAAAAAATATGAAGATATCTTTTTCCTCAAAGTCAGAGTGCTGGAGCAGAACCAGAGGAGAGCCTCACGAAATGCTTCTCTGTTTGGGGGAGGCACCACCCCACACAGGCAGGAATCAGCCTGCCGTCGATCCTTTCGTTGGGTCACTGCTGGCCTGAGAGAATAGGGAGATGGACTGCTACAGACCAGAAAAAAAAGCAGAGTATTCCCTGCTGCAGAACAGTTGGAAAGCTATGTTAAAAATATGTATATAAAAATCTCTGCCACTGATTGTTTATCCATTAATCCCTGGCCAAAAGCATTTTAAGCCAGAGGCTGTCAGATGAAAAAGTCATATGAAACTTGTTCTCACAGCAAGTTAGACAAGAAGTGTGTGTATGTGTACAGGAAAATAAAAAATCCTAAAAAGACAAAGTCCACTACGCCGATGTTGTAGCGCAAAAAGAAAAGAAACTAGATCCGTCCCAATTGCAACACATCTCCCTCCACCACTTCGTAGCACAGGCAGCAAAACAATACCTGTAAGAAAATCCTAGCACTGAGACCAGAATTAAGAGCGTTGCTCAGATCTGCCCCTCTGGGCGCTGGGTTTGGCGATGTGGTCTTCACAATCTACAGCTACATGTGGGCAGTGGAAAAATACTACTGAAAGACTAATTACCAAAAGCACTGGGTAGCAAAATCCTGATTTAAATATTTGCAGGAGGTAGACAGCAAGGTGCCAGCTTGAAGCTTGCAATTGCTTTTATTCCTGGCAAGAACCAGATACACTTCTAATACTAACTGTGGGCACAAAGTATTAGTTAGAAAGGCAGGGGATACTTATTCCCAGCTGCAGGGGAGACCAAAGTAGGCAGGAAACATCCTGATGTGGGTGCACCAAGGTGGAGCGTGATGACTGCAGGGATGAGACTTATGCAATGCGGTGGCATTGCAGAGGCAACTGTTCCCAAAACCCCTGGGCAGGGAATGCTCCAGGGCACCTCCTTGCTCCTGGGGCCAGCAAGGCTGGATGAATACTTTCTGTAAGAACACCGGCTGCCTTATTCCCCCTGACCTGAGCCTGCAGAGCTCATGATGCTGAAGAAAAAGATGCTATCATCCCTGAGGGACCATGGGGCCAGCCTGCAGCTCCAGCAGTGCTGCCTGACTTTGTGGCTGATGCCACCACAGGGTGGGTGACAGTCCCTTTGCCCTGGCAGGAGATTTCCGTCTCTCCAGGGAGCTCTGATCTGTGTAGTGTGCTTCACTGCTGTGGCTCTTCTCACCTCACTTCTCATGTCGCCCTGACTCCTGGATGAGGAGTTTCTGACTATGCTCATGAAGAGACTGTGTGGGCTCTGGTTTGTGGCAGACACTTACACCCCAGTCCAACCATCACTGGGCAAGGCAGAGGTTGCAGCCCCCCTGCCGGCACCTCTGCTCAGAGACAGCCCCGTGTCACTGGGCTGTCTCTCCCGGGCGTAGTCTCTTCCAGGCGCTCTGCTGAGCAGCTGCTGGGCCGCATTCAGCGCCTCCAGCCTCCCCGGCCGCCCCATCCATTGTTCGGTCGCTCTCCCAGTGACACCAATGACATTTTCTGAGTCATTCCATTTCCCCACCGCAACATTCTCCTGTCAGCTAGTTAACATGGTAATTATACAAGGAGCACACATCAAAGCAAAGCTGTCTTGGTACAGCAGTTTCCATATGCTGCTTAGCCTGCGTGTCCCACAATCCTCTGATTTTTTCCTCCCGGTCCCTTTTATTTCTGCAGCATCCGACACAGCCACTTTGCTGGTGCTCAGCGCACTAGCACATGCCATCGGCGACACAGCTTACTGCCGTGCTCGTGATCGGCAGGTTTCTATTTGATTGCTGAGGCATTAAATATATACGCTTACGGTGGCGTATAAAATCTGTGACCACATTAGCCACACTGTCAAGTTTAGGAAAATCCAAACTGAGTTATGGTGGGGAAACAAGTTACCACATCAGTTGAAGAAAGAGTCTGAATTAATTGGAAACCTCACAGGCTCAGATTTGGTTTCCGGGGCCTTCTCAGCTCACATCTCTATCTGTATTGTACTCTTTTTTGTTCAGGTTGTCTGTCTCCGCTCCTGCCTGCATGACACCTCTGCTAAACATGAGAGTGGATTGCCAGCACATTTCAGGAGTTTGACCACCACACGGCCTTCCCCAAGCCAGGTCTGGAGCGCAGACTTCAACCCACCCAAAGTGACGCTTCTTTGACTTCATTGGGACAGAGTAATTACTCAATAATTACCAGCAGACCCATCTACAGAGGCAGCCAAACCAAGGCATTTCACTGTTCTCCCATATTCCTTGTACCAAGACTAGACTTCTTCATTCCTTGTTCAGTTGGATGTATTTTGTGCCTACCAAAGACCCACCTTTACAACTCCAGCTTACACATGTGTTACAAGAGGGTGAGATACCCCACTGCTGTTTTTCCATATCCAGCTTCGCAGACAGACAGAGTTATACAACACTGCTGCTGCCAAAGGGGTTCGTATCCCACAGAAGGGAGGAAAAGAGGGAGCTGCTCTGTGCTCTCCAAGCTCCCCATGGCTCCTCACCTCAGACCTGGGAAAGGACACTCTAGCTCTCCGGATCTGTCAGCAATCATTTGTCTTGCACATGCAGCAGGTCTGGCCACCGGACAGGACCCAGCCTGCAGTCTGCTGCAGCACAGGATGCTGATGAGCAGAAAATGGCCCAAACGCAGGGAGGCAAAGGGAGAGTGCATCACCCTTGCACAAGTGCAGTGTTGAGCAGAAGTGTGGAACATAAGCAAGGAGCCAGCTGCAGCTCGGAGCCCTGTCCATGGGATTTGAACACTGAGCTGTCTCAAGCTTCTCTTGGAAGTGGCTGTGTTAACTTTGGAAATTTTCTCAAAGCCTAAGAAAAATATGAATCTCCTGTTTTCCCAGAGGTGGGATTGTCCCTTTGTGAATGCTTGTCCCATCTAAAAAACAGTTATCAGCCACTGTGACATGTCCAATCTCAAGCAGGTGATGAAGGAAGGCAGAGGCACAGGGTTGCCTACAGGCATAGTGAGCTTTTAACCCTTGATTAGGTTCAACATCTTTAAATGAGACTTTTGTTAAGTCTCGTCTGCACTTATGTCATGGAAAGGCAGCTGGAGGTCGTGTACCCACAGCTGCAGTAGTCTCTGGTCTCTGTAAACTCTGCAGGAGAAAGTGGTCTCATGGTTGCTGCAATCATCTCCTTATTTGCCTTCCAGGCCTAACAATCCCATAGATATTTAATAAAAGATTAATTTTAAAATTCTGGAAGCTGGTTAGGCAGAGACCATATGATGTTTCAAGCCAGCTTTGTACCATTGCTGGACAGAGAGAGGAAAATCTGACCCAGGATAGCAACGGGGCAGCCTGTACTAGGAGGTGCAGCTCTTAGGTCTTACTGGTGCAGGGAAGTGATGTAAGTCCTATGTCCAGCATAGAGCTGCTGTTTAGGTGTGTATATATGAACTCTCTCCTTTCTACCACTTTGCAGCTATTAGTCAAAATCAGTACTAATACACTTCTGCAGAGGCTGAAATTGTGGATCTTCTTTGGTTGATAGGAGCTTAGATGTGGTCAAAGGAAGTCCATGCAGCATTCCTTGTAAGCACCACTTTTTACAAACATTTCAAATCTATGTTTGAATCAGCTATGGGAAACGAAAATAGAGCAGGTAAATCTATCAAAAGACAAGAGAGCTCAGGTCCCTCTTCCCAAAGCGCTGTGGATGCTTCTGAAAGTCTGCACAACTTGCAGACAGTCCCAGATTTCACTGTTGAAAAACCAACAGCTTCTCCCCGACTTAGATATAGCCCTGTTCATCAGAATCCAGCATGCCTGAATTTCATCCTTAGGTCTCCCTGCTGGTTTTCAAACACAAAGCATCTTTTACTGTGATGCGTGACTGCACAGCTACAACCATCTTTAGCAGCCATGTTGGTCTGCATCTACGGCTAAAGAAAACAAGCAGCAAAGTCCCCAGTCTAATTCTTAGTCATCTCAGAAGTATGAGAGGCTTAGTATGAATGAAGAGAATAGACTGTTTGAGCTTTATGGTCCTTACAATCAATAGCTTAACCTTAAAGTTATTCATTTACATGACTGCTGGCAGAAGTCTCACCAGCTCTCCAAAACCAGTCGCAGATTAGATCCAATCCTACACATAGAGCGTACAAAGGACAGGGGAGGAAGCATAAGTAAGAGGAGAACAAAATTTACAGTGCAGTTAAAGGATATAGTATAAAAACCATCTGCTTTCAAAGTTCAGCTAAGCAGTACAGGGACCCTACTCTCTTCTCCGTCTGTTTTTCAGCAGTCCTGGGGCAGACTTTGCAAACCTTTGGACAGTGACTACATTAGCGCTGAGTTTTGTTTAATTTAGCACCCCTTAAGGGCAAGGTTGCCAGTGGGATATAAGCAGTTCAGCACACACGGGCGTGCTTGGGGACGATCTCATTTCTTCAGGTTACCTTGAAAAGGCCCCATTTTAAAACAACTAACTTTTCCTAAAGGTAACCCTCAGTACTTTCCCCATAATATCTGACCATCTGATGTGCGTTTTATTTAACATCGGACTCATGTCCCCTCTGAATTCCTTAAAAGTCTTTGAACATATCTGCATTCACTTCATTTATCCCTTTAAAACAACATGTCGCCTATTGGAAGGCTAAGACTAGCTGGCACAGCACAGAGGGAAGCTCTGCACCAGGGCGATAGCAGATATTATTTCAGGCCACTTTCTGAGCTATGCTTCTGCAATTCAAAATGTCTAATGAGCTTATTTGATTGTATCCATGCCAACAAAGAGATATAAACAGCTTTAATCACTGTTTCGCGTTGCTCTTGACCCCCTGCTTGGCTTCATTATTTTCCTTTTAGCCACATCAAGGCACAACACTCCAACTAAATCACTCAACCACTTGCTGAAGACCTGTCCATGTAATAAGATTTCTTTTTTATTGTCTCATGGGTTTTTTTGCACTGCTGTTTAACAAGCAGCAGCCAAGCTGGGTGTTAGCTCGAAAGCAGCAGCTACGTAAGAAATTAATGTCAATAGCTCTTGTTGGTTCCTTCATTTTCCGATAAATTTCTAAATTTATTACCCTAAACTGATTAGTGCCCAAAGACTGGGAGCAGGTCACAGCTTCTGGTCTTCTGTTTTGTCACTAACAATGTTGGAGGGAGAACAGAACAGGGAAACAAAAGGAAAAGGAAGCGTTAACAGTTCAAGTCACAGTAAGTGTTGGCCTGCTTAAACTAATAACATCAGACAATTCTCTATAGTCTAAAACACCCACAGTCCTCCCACAGAGCTCCAAGCACTCCATGATCAGTGAACCATGTTTTAATGATACATTCTCTTGTAGAGCTTAAAGGTTTGAAATATTAAATCTTTTCTGTCATGCATGCTGGCAGCAAATGGATCTGATGCCCATCCGTTAATGAAGTTTGTCTGTCTCTTGATCATTATAATGAGGGCATTAGCTAACATTACTTCTCCCCCCACTTTTTTAAATACGGGAAAAAAAAGAATGTCAAGGAGTACACCAAATATGACACATAACTACAAGTTCAAAAGGTCATTGAGGATTGAGGTTAGAAAGCATGGAGAAAATCTTGTGCCCTCCTAAAAAGTAGGTCATTTCTTTCAGCCCCACATACATCTAGGAAAAATCCTGAGGCATATGTGCAACCTCTGTTCTGTAAAAGAAATATCTTGAAGGTTGTTTCCTTTTTAAAAATACCTCTTTTTTCTTTCCTTATTCTGAAGTGGTTCTTAATGTGATATTGGCACATTCTGGGAAAAGGATCACACAATTGTAGTAAGTCTTAATTTCTCTAACATCTAGGTCTGTCGCCTGCTAAGTACTGTAAGAAGTGTCAGTGAATTCTGGAATTTTCTAAGAAGACATCAATTTTTCTTTCTACTTCTGGGAACCTGTGCTGGTTTTTAAGGCTACGGGCTGAGAGCAGCGTGGGGAGAAAGGCAACAGCCCAGCAGCATACGTGCTCAGTGCCACTGGGCTTGCTCATGAGCTCTCCCTGAGTCCACCCTCTGCTTCAAGGTGGGAACAACTCACACCTGACAGTCAGCTAACTTCATCACAGAGATGGCTACCATGGCTTTGAAGAAGTTCTCCAACATCTAAGCTATCTCTTCCTTGCTGTAATTCAGGTCTACTGTATGTCTTATCCAGCACAGGCACAGGGAGCGTGTTATTTCCTCTTCCCATTCCCTGATACATATCCTCTTGAGGCTGAACAACATTAATTGATTTAATCCTTTGTCATCAGGTAGATTCAGGTCATCAATGACATCAGATCACTCTCCCTGCTCTTTCCCACATGTCCCACATTGTCACACAGTGCTGTCACTGGGCATTTGCTGGTGCTGGGTGGAAGTTTGTGGGTGTTTCAGGACATACACACCAATGCACATCCTATAGCAGCATTTTCTCCCCTCCCCACAGCAGTACATCGCCGAGCTGAGGGCCCTCGGTGACAGCTGAGTCTTTCCTTACTCCCCTCTCTGAGTGGGAAAGCAGCTCTGATGCCTGCCTAGAAAGTGAGACGTAGAGTTTTCCACCTCTTTGAGAACCTACAGAACTGTAAGATGATACATAAACTGATGATAACTGTGCCTGTACTCATCACTTTATACTCCTTCAGACAAAAACCTGCCGGTATATAAAAGTCATTGTTCTTAACAAATAGACATGGGACCCAAATTGCAGAGCAGGTTCCTCAGCCTTCTGGGCACTGCACACTTAAAATACTGTGGTCATTTCAGGGAGTTTCAAAACAAAATGCTTTGGAACAATGGTATAGCTGAACTCCTAAGTAGTTTTGCTGTGAGGGTTAATAAGAAATGTTTTCCCCCAGCCACAAGTTTTGCAGCTGTAGTTATGATAGGATTGTGGCTGCAAAAGCCCCATTGTTAAACCTAATCTGCTGTTAAAGTGCTTAATCGAGAGATTATTAACATTTCTGATGAAATGCTTAGCTAAAGAGCAAAATGTAATCTTGGAGCTTTGCTGTCTGGACTTCCAGTTAATATCATAAGCACCACAAGCACACTAAATACCTAAACAGCATACGGGGTTATTAGCCTAATCCAGTGTGAGAGCACAGACACTCCCTCCCTCTGCTCCCTATACATTTCGTCTTAATGAAAACATTGTTAGTATTCTGCAGCCTTGCAGCTAAGGACAGATGCGTCATCTCACGAGGCAGAATAAATGCCAAAGCTGCTGGGCTGTTTCACGGTAGGAGACTAATCCTGAGCAGTGCTGTGCATCCACCCCTCTCGGTGTGCACTCACCACCCTTGCGCATCAGAACTGGTGGCCTTGGCTATACTTCCAGGGAAGATTGACAGGAAAAGAGGGAAGAAGAAGTGGCAACAGATGAATACAAACAGCAAAAAGCAGAGTGGTGACTGAAGAGCAGGAATAGAGCTGGCACAGTTTGTGAACATTTGCAGTCTTGAAGGACTGAAGAAGTCAATATATTTCTGCTAAACTCCATTTCCACAGAGAAAAGGAACTCTTCCCTGGTGCGAGGATGCTGCGATTTGTGATCCACACTGAGGCTGGCTCTGGTGTCTGGAACAGCACAATCTTCCTGTATTGACCATCACACCATGCCCGTGTAGCACCAACGAGCCCATCAACAGTTTGCTGCCGCAGGTACCTCACAGCAAAATTTTACCTCATGTCTTAATTTTCAAAAATCTCAAAAACTGACTTGTACATCTCTCTCTTCAAAAAAGGCAATTCATTCAGGTGCACATATACAAGACACTTGCAGATTAAGCAAATACATTTTGTTCCTTACCTAAGTAAGCCAGTTATCCAGGCTTCATCTCCAGCCAGGAAAACAGAGCCTCTGGAAAGCAGTTGATCCCCACCCTGCCTGTTCCAGCTGGGTGGGATTGTGTTTCAGCGGTGCCAGTCTCACTAACCCCAACACACAGGTGGTCCAGAATAGTAGTTTGGACTGTGTTTTTAGGAGGCTAAATTAAGTTCCAACAAATCTCATTTAACGTCTTCTGAAAATCCTGCTGAAGCAAGCAAGGCACCAACCGTCTCACCCAAAATTATATCACGTACAAGTGACGGTCAGAGTTGCATCCTGCACCACTCTTTCCTGGATTTCTCAGGGGTCAGAGGTAGCCTTGGCATCATGGGCCTGTCCCTAGCAGCATTCATTTGGGAAAACTCTCTGTTTCTTCAGTTCTAAACTTCATAACCACAAGAGATTTTCCTAGCCCAGAACAATCATAACCTCACCATTAGAAACAATGCAGCAGTGTTTCAAAATAAGCTGCAAGCTTCCAAATCCGGACTAGAAGATACCTCCCGGAACAATGGCTGTGCTGAACCCTGCTTGTGTTTTTTGAAAGCCGAGCTGCTTTTGAAATAATATAAAAAAAACCAAAGCTCTATAGCTGGGCTCTGGCTCGCTCTTGCTTAGTCTCTTTGCTCAAGTCATTTTAGGTCTAACTTGTCCAGCTTAATGAAATTCTTTACCTCATCCTGTTTTGGTGTCACTTTGTTGTTATCTGTTGCAACCAATAAATAATTTTTCTGTCTGTGACTATGGATTTGTGGTAAATATGAGCCTACCCCAGGCAAGTGGAGTAAACGGAGCCAAGTCGAACTGGAATACCACGAGAGTATTAGCTAGATTAAACATTAATAATGACTTTTCTCCTTTTGATCACTGAAGTAGCAATGAAGCAGTAGAAGGAAAGCCTAAGATGTTGACATATGTTTTTATTATCTTTAGTCTTCTTTTTTGAAGTCTTGGGAACTGGCTCCACAAATACTTCCCAGGTCAAAACCAGAGAATAATGTTATTTACTTCAGCAGTGAGCAGACTGGGCAATTTTATTAATAAAGATAGCTTGATTTATTCTTTCAAAAATTATCAGGAAAATAATCATATAAAAACTGCAAGGAAAAAAAAATAATCCAATTTTTAAAATTACTAACTTAGAGCTAGGGCAGATTGAAGAGATTCAAACATAAGTACCACAACAATGGAAATCCAACTAAGCTCTGTTTTCCTTGCTTTTCTCATTTTTAGTCATTCCTGCTGGTTTGGTTCTGCCGGGACTGGGAACAACTTCTCTTCAGCTTTTTGTCAGAAATGTTCGTTCATGTCACTTGCCTGATCAAGGGAAACACAACAGCAATCCCAGAAGACATCCATGCCTTCTCAAGATTTCCAGCTGCATTCCCCAGGCTCTAAAGGATGAAGTTTTCTAAGTCCTGAACTTGTGAAAAGAATCTGAGCCTTTCAGTCTGGCCTGTTGTTAGAAGGTCTGCTAAGATGTTGGCGTGGAAGGGAAAGACTGACACTGAGAATACAGTAAAAGTAGTAAGTTTAAAAAAGGAAATTGTATTAAGGAAATATAGAGATAACAGCAATATATCACTCCCAGTTATTTTTCCCCACCTTTCCCCACAGCTAGCATGTTTTTGTACTGATTATGAAAATACTTTAGGGTGGGAAATTCTCTTCTTTTTGTTTAATCAAAAACAATTCTACTTTTAATTGACTTTCCTATTTTGTTCCCTTGAGGCTTTGTTTTGTCAAAACCCTAAGATTCTGCGATCATGGAAAAGGTAACTTGAAGTATTTTGTTCAATTAATATTCCTGGATCAGTGAAATACACAGTTCTAACAGGAAAGTTCACGAATGGGGGCAGTGCCTGCATCTCTTTCCTGGGTCCTAAAAGAGACTGAGGATATCCAATCTTTTCTTGGTTTGTGCTGAAAGAAAGGAAAGAGTGAATCTGAAGCAATTCCTAGTCTGAAACAATTTGCTATTACGAAGTCCATGGGCTGCTGGAAACACTGGAGTTCACAGGAGATGTTAATTAAACTACTCCTGGCCCATCCTATAGTGTTTCCCTCATCCCTATGTTCACTTTAAAAAGCCCAATTAGCAGCAGGGTTGTATCAAGAAACACATCAATTTTTGTTTTTCTCTTCCTTCCCTCTCACATCCACATCCAAATCCCACTTCCTCCACATCTCTGCACACCAATAAAAACTCTGGTGTAAACACCAGGCGCATGAAGACCCAGACATGTCTGAAGACACCAAATGGCAATTATGGGCAGTGCACGATCCATGCAAACAATTAAATATGTCTGGTTATTCTGGATCCAACCATGGGTTATTCAATCCAGTCATTTACCCCTTTTTCATATTTTCCAGTGATTTAGTGTATTAACATAGCTTAATCATTCCCTGCCTTCACCCCTCGCTGTGGGATATTATCTTGGTAAAAGTACTGAGGGTGCAGCACGGACAGTTCCCTAAATGCTCAAATATATATATACACATACACACACACATTTTTTCAGGATGAAAAGTGTTTTAAATTGATTTCAACCTTTGGATCTGGGTTTTTACAGAGTAGCCACAGACTGTGACACAACCAGTGTTTTAAAAACTCATGCTCCTCAGACCAGTGTGTTAGCGGAGTTGTCAAAAAGCAGCTGCAGCGTCTCATCCCCAATGAATCTTGACATCGTTGACTCAAGGGTCATCTTGTCAACGTTACCAGACAGGCCTTGCCTTTCAAAGCCTTGCTGACACCTACACCAGCAGCAGCTCCCGAAGCAGGACCAGTGGCCACGGCCAGCGGCAGCATTGTTGGTCCAGGTCCTGTAGGGGTGTTGTGCCAGACAGCACTTGCAGAGTCTCTGAACTGAAGGAACATTCTTAAATGCTGTCTTGAGGAGACATGAACAGAAGCACCTGCTTCCTCAACAGAGGCCTGGATCTTGTATCAATATTAGGAGATATTACATCTGATCTACTAAGCTTTCTGCATTTAACCCCCCTTATTTAAAGACTAGCTTGTAAATTCACTGCTTCTTCTTGAGTTACCAAGCTTGTTTCCCTTATAAACTTAACAGAAGAGTAAATGTGCTACAGCAAGCCTGTTTATCATCTCCCTTGACAAAACCGTAAGCACCTCTGAACCAGCACGTACAGTCTTGCGGTCTGGCCAGTCCCTTTACTAAAGTGGAATTAAGTCTCCTGTACAAGCATGTTTCCTAGTGCTGAACTTCATTAGGAGAACAGAGGAGCACTTGGGTCCAATCAGAGAATAGCGTAACTACAAGTAGTTTAGGTATCTGAGTCCTTTTGAGTGTTACGGGTTTGGTCACTGAACTTAGCTCAGGTTTGGAGAAGACCTCAGATGAGAGCTGTCAAGAGCTCAGTCTCCAGAGCTGTTGTAATATTTTGTCTTGTTAGGCAGTAAAATGGTTTTGTTTTTTCTCTCTCCCTTCCTCATAGGATTAACTCATGACTGACACAAAAGAAGCAAACTGTCTCTTTGAATGTTGTGAATCATAGAATCACAGATTGCTTTGGGTTGGGAGGGACCTTAAAGATCACACAGAATCACAGAATTGTAGAGGTTGGAAGGGACCTCAAAAGATCATCTAGTCTAACCCCCCTGACAAGGCAGGACCACCTAGAGAAGACTATCTAGTTCCAACCCTCCTGCCATGGACAGGGACCCCCTCCACTAGACCAGGTTGTCCAAAGCCCCATCCAACCTGGCCTTGAACATCTCCAGGAAGGGGCCAGACACAACTCCTCTGGGCAACCTGTTCCAGTGCCTCACCACCCTCACAGCAAAGAATTTCTTCCTAATATCTAATCTAATTTAAATCTACCCTTCTTCATCTTAAAACCATTATGCCTTTTCCTGCCAAGACATGCCCTTGTAAACAGTCCCTCTCCAGCTTTCCTGTAGGCCCCTTTTAGATACTGGAAGGCTGCGAACAGATCTCTCCAGGCTGAACAACCACAACTGTCTCAGCTTGTCTTCATAGGAGAGGTGCTCCAGCCCTCTGATCTTCATGGTCTCCTCTGGACTTACTCCAACAGCTCCATGTCTGTCTTGTACTGGTGACCACAGAGCTGGATGCAATATTCCAAGTGGGATGTCACCAGAACAGTGTAGAGGGGGAGAATCACCTCCCTTGACCTACTGGTCACACTTCTTTTGGTGCAGCCCAGGACATGTACTGTATGAGCACTGTGTTCAGTTTTGGGCCCCTCACCACAAGAAAGACACTGAGACCGTGGAGCGTGTCCAGAGAAGGGCAACGAAACTGGTGAAGGGGCTGGAGCACAGGTCTGATGAGGAGCAGCTGAGGGAACTGGGACTGTTTAGTCTGGAGAAGAGGAGGATCAGGGGAGACCTTATTGCCCTCTACAACTACCTGAAAGGAAGTTGTGGCGAGCTGGGGCTCGGCCTCTTCTCACAGATAACTAGTGACAGGACAAGGGGGAATGGCTGCAAGTTGCGCCAGGGGAGGTTCAGGTTGGAGATGAGGAGAAATTTCTTCATGGAAAGGGTGGTCGGGCATTGGAATGGGTTGCCCAGGGAGGTGGTGGAGTCACCGTCCCTAGGTGTGTTTAAAGAAAGGTTGGATGTGGTACTTAAGGACATGGTTTAGTGGGTAATAGGTGGTAGGGGGACGTTTGGATTGGATGATTCTGGAGGCATCTTCCAACCTTAATGATTCTATAATTCTATGTGTGGCTTTCTGGGCTGCAAGCACACATTGCTCAGTCATGTTGAGATTCCTGTCCACCAACACCCACAAGTCCTTCTCCTCAGGGTTGCTCTTGATCCATTCTCAACCCAGCCTGTAGTTGTGCTTGGGTCTGCACTGACCCAGGTGCAGGACCTTGCACTTGGCCTTGTTGAGCCAACTTCATGAGGTTCACACAGGCCCACGTCTCAAGCCTGTCAAGGATGTCTGGATGGCATCCCTTTCCTCCAGCGTGTCGACTCCACCACACAGCTTGATGGTGTTGACAAATTTGCTGAGGGTGCCCTCCATTCCACTGTCCATGTCACTGACAAAGTTGTTAAACAGCACCAGTCCCAATACCAATCCCTTGAGGAACACCACTTGTCATTGGTCTCCATAAAACAAAAGCCTACAGATGTTTTCAAATGTGCTTTTATTCAAACTATGGGGCACTTTGCCAATATAGTGATTGCATAGCTGGTTATCGTGTGGTTCCATCACAAGCTTATGCACAATGTGGACAGTGTGATGAGCCAGAGAATAATATGTTATTTCTACAATGAAGTAGAGATAACACAACAGGGTCCTTCACCTGCAAGGCAAGGTCCCAGTCTCTACCTGTTCTGTTAGACATGTTTCCTGGTAACATTTGAATCCCTGCAGGACTCCTCTGTTGGAAAAGGTGGCAATGCATGTCTCACTGAGTCACAAAGTGGGTCTGCAACAGAGGCACAACTCAAACCATGATGATGCCTCCTGAGGGCCCTCATCCTTCTTCTTGGAAAGCAGAAACCACAAAGTTTAGGGCTTGGGGCTGACTAGCAGTATTAACAAAAAATTAAGATGAAGCTGCTTTAATGAAAGAAGCTAAAAGTTAGGTAATAACAATTGGTTTGGACAAATCTTAGTGAAGGAAGAACTAATGCCCAATACAAAGTCTGAGTGATTGCTGGACTGAAACATGGGTACAGTTTTCAGTTCAGACCATCTCCAAAGCATTGATGTTTACACAAATAAATGCTCACAAAGGAATGGTGGGAGAAATGCATTTGATAGTGCTTATCTAACCCCCCATTTAAATTGCTAGGTGGAACCAAGTGCCAAGTGGTCATCCTATTCATTTGATATATGCTCGGTTATCATGAAGAAGCCATTGTTTAATATGAGTAAGCCCTGCCCAATCCATGTTTGAGACTCTATAATGCGACAACATAGACTGTTCTGTTACATGGTGATATATGTGAAATGCAGGTGCCAGATCTGTAAAACAGCTCATGAAATAAGCTCATTCAACCAAATTAATAACAACTTCTGGCATAATAAGAGGGTACACCTGAAGCTGTAACAGGGGAGGGTTAGGCTGGAGATCAGGAAAAGGTTCTTCACCAAGAGGGTGTCAAGCACTGGAACAGGCTCCCCAGGGAAGTGGTCACAGCACTGAGCTTGGCTGGGTTCAAGAAGCGCCTGGACAATGCTCTCAGTCGTCTACTCTGACTTGGCTGGTCCTGTGTGGGGCCAGGAGTTAGACTCGATGATCCTTATGAGTCCCTTCCATCTTGGGGTATTCTATGATTCTATGATATTATTTTAAATTCATGGCAGAATAAATATTTTGTAGCTCATGTCAGAATAGGGGATAATTTGCATGTTTTAGATTCTCTTTATTTGGTTTTCATCATTTAAAGTATGTTCAGTAACTGTCAAAGGGCAAAAGTAAGGAGTAAGCTGGTAGTTGAAAGTTTCTCTATAGACCTGTGTAATAATGTAGAGAAGAAAGGAAAATACCTCTTCAGGTGACTGAACTTCAGGAAAATAACCAGTGATCACAACACAGTGAGAAGGAGAAATCTATATAAATAATGGAACATTAGTTTGACTCAGTGAAAAGGAAATAGAACAGCATGTTTACATTTTCAAAAGAAGCATTTTTGCCTTCATAATTAAGTTAGAGTTATCTTCAATTTGATTTTCCTGTCTGACTTCCAGCAGCATTTTAACTGTAAATGTCCTGAATAAAAACACTGTCATAGGAAAAATCTGGTATTACTTTGTGAACTGAGAGCTGAGTTTTTGGGGGTTTTGTTTGGTTTGTATTTTTTTTAAAGAATGGGCATAAATGCTTCCATGTGTTGACATGTCCCTGCTAGCAGTTAACTGTGTCCTACTGCTTCACTCCTGCGGCTGCAGCAGCTGGCCAGGGAGGTCTGCCATCACCCAGGTGGGCATCACGGCGAGGGCACCTGCTCACTGTGCTCACCTTTCCTCGACAGACGTTCCCAGCCATCAGCTCCACGTGTTTATGGCTATGAAACGCAGAAGTGACACTGCCAAACCCAAGCCATCATCTTTCCAGCAAGCTCTACAAGTTCAGACCACAAAACACTGGCGCTGATGCATCGCTGCTCGCTGGATGTCCCTCTGAGATTTGAGGAAACCAAGGAACAAGGAGGGAGAGAAGGAGAGAAAGAAGCGAGGAAAGAGAGAGGCTAGACAGAAATCGGGGGATGTGATGCAATGCTCCTGTGCTGGTGCCTGGGCCATGGAGCCAAGTCCATCCAGCGGTGTGGCTGGGGAAGGAGGTGGCACTCACCTCTGCTGCTGAGCTCCTCCAAGGTGCCCAGCCAGAGCTTTGTGGATGAGCAGCCACCAGGTACGGCTGACCCTCCCTGTGGGGGGTACATGTTGAGCCCTCCCGGCCCGGGATTCTGCACCCAGAAAATGCGTCCCGTGGAGTGAAACGAGAGCTCCCTGCACCCAGGACGTGGCTCTTTCATGTATCTCTAAAGCTTCGGATTCGGCACAAAGGACGCAGGAAGCGCGTTGACAACAATTCAAAGGCTGTTCTGATCTTTTGCCTAAAGCCATCCCTTTGAGCCTCAAATCATCTGTAGTTTCAAAGCTCTGTGTCTGAACTTCTGCATCCCAGAGGAGACCCGACCCTTAATGATTATTGTGCCTTCTGTGTCCATATTGAATTACAATCCTGAATTACACCCAAAGTTCGTGGGTGTTTTGAAGCTCTCACCAATTTTCAAAATAAACAGGGGCTTCTCCTTTCGACGCTGCCTGTTACAGTTCCCGATTCCCAGCTCTTCCCCGCAGCGTGTGGGCTACAGCTTTTCCTTCTCTCTCTGAACAGCAGGCTGGGACTCCGACTCCATCACACGGCTGACTGGGCTGGAGGCTCGAAGGGGAAGACTGGGTAATTAAAACAGAGAAAGTTGGTAATGTTCCTCCATGAGGACAAGGCTCATTGTTTTGGAGCTGCGGAGTTTCAGACAGTGCCGGGAGCAAACTCCACTAGCGCTGGCGTGTCCAAAGGGGTACAGCAGTGCTGCCAGTGCCTTCCTCCAGCAGCTCCAGCCGTGGACCAGCACTGCAGGGAGTGTTTGCACAGCAAAAGCCCACATACATTTACGCAGGCCTTTCTCACCATTTCTCTAGCTCCTTTCCCCATCTGCTGCAAAGCCTGCAGGCAGGTCTGGCCAGAACTGACCCTGAGAAGGTCCCAAACTGGCACTAGTTCTTGTGACAGAAGGAGGAAAAAGAATCTAACATGTACAAAAATATATTTACACCCGAGGGAGGAAACTAATTCCCTCCTCGCCTGCTAACCCTCCTCGCCAGTGGCTGTTTCCCTTCCATGGGCAGGGCTGTCTGGCTATCGGGATTCCCGTGCCCATTCTAAGGAGACCACCACCTCCCCTTCCTTCTCCCCCTCTTTGTTTCTTCCCCCTCCTTGATTTCCCTAGCATGTGCTATCTCCTATTCAGGTTTTTTTTCTGCTATCAGTATTTCCTCCTTCTGTTCTTTTCATTTTGTTCACTTGTTTCTTAATTTCTCCATAGTCTGGAAAAACTAAAGGCACACAGCCAGTTCTGCTTCTAGTATATACTTGAGGAGCCAAAAGCATGAAATGTAAATTAGTTTTAAAAGAAAAAAAATCATTTCATTAAGTAACATGGCTGGCTGGCACTCAGAAATGTCCTCTTGCAACATCCTCTGAGATCACATAGAGATGCATGTTATTCACTCAAAAGTACTACATGACATATTTGAATAATGTCTTTTAAACATTTTTGCAAGAACAAGACACCTTAAACCATATTCTGTAACTTGAAACTGGACAAAAAAAAATAACTTCTGATTTGAAACAACTTGCAATACAATTTCTAGCCAAAATGGGTGTATTTTCTGAGATTCTTCTACCCACGTCTTCTGTTTCAATATAAATTATTCTTCTAGAATTCAATTGGGCATATTCAGTCTTAAAATAGTTTTCCTTCCAAAGCACGAGGAGTACAAAAAACAAGGCACATGTTCTTTGTGAGGCTGCAGCGTCCTTGGATGTTCGCTGGTAAGGGACAGAGAGGAGCAGGTCACACAGGACCAAACTGCCAGCACAAGCTGTAACCAGCGGGACGGGCACTGCTGCACATCAGCTCCATACTGGTTATAATGAACAGCTTTGTAAGGGCTAGTTAAGAAAATACGAGATCAGGAAATAAAGGAAATAAAAAAGAGACCTTCTGCACAGTTTCTGTCCCTCTCTTTTAGGTCTCGCTGCTGAGGGCTGTCAAAGGAGTTGTGTGGAACAAGAAAAGAGTTTCGCACAGCAGCGCAGTGTAGAGCCAGCGTGTCATACCCGGGGCCACCCCAGTAAGACGTGCCTCAGGGAAGAGGAATCTGGTTTTGCCCTGAGCACCAGCCCTGCCTCACTGTCCCTCCTTCCCCACTCACCCACAGCGTCAGCCAGCTCCTGGCACAGCCACAGCCCCCTACGCCTGCCCGCACCTCCACAATACACATCCACAGGGTGCTGTGTCACCCGGAGTACTGGCTGAGTCTGACACGTCAGTCCTACGTGGATGTGACCCACTGCGTGCTCCAGCCAGGCCCCACAAGTGGAAGGCCATCCCTTTGCCAGGCATTGCCCGGGAGGCAGGGAGCATGCGTGTGCCTGGGGGTCTGCACCTCTTGTCACAGAGGCCTCTCCTGCAAGCCCTCCCGCATGACTCAGAGAAACAAGCATCTTCACTCGTGGTGATGATGTGATGTCTCACTGATGTATACTTAAAGGTCTGTGATAGAAACTTCATCATGGAAATCAAAATGGAAAACATGGTGCTGGCTCTGCCACTTGAAAGATTTATGTATAGCAAAGGCAAATTTGGCCCTGTTTTCACCATTTTTGGAACCACCTATAATTTTTAATGAACTACCTGCAAACAGTTTAAGAGTTTGCATCAACCTTCCCAAGTAAGTAGAAAGACTTAGCTGGGTGCTGGTTTTGCCATGGATGAGCCACAGCAATTTGTTAACTGTTTGCATCAACTGCTTACTCCTGGTGGTATATGACTGCTCATTGCAGACACATGACGCTGTCATTGAACCCCAGCCAGTGCCCAAGCAGGGCTCTTACCAAGGACATGTGTGTACTTGCAGAAACAGAGGGATGACAGATGAGAAATCTCTTGTGGTTTGTTTTTCCATGTAAACAAAAATGCTTTTTCATAAACATAACCAAGGATGCAGGGAGCTACACTGGGAAAACAAACTACGGAAAACTACTCTTGGCTGCGAAGTTTATTCTCCCTCCCCAGAAACGCTAATGAGTTGATATGGAGCACTGAATTCTCTGCATGCAATTAAAGCTGCATCAGAGAGGGGTATGTTTAGAGATGTCTGGGACGCTTCTCACAGAGGGAGCTATTCCAACCACCGACCATAGATGTCTGATTAAAGTGCAGCTCAAAGCCCCCACATTTAAGTTCCTGATTTCCCTTTGGAGTCAACAAAGAGAGGTTTGCTCCTCCAGAGAGCACTTGCATTAGATGTCTGAAGTTGGATCATACGAACAGTCCCTCACCCATCCCCAAATTCACCAAGGACTATTCTAGAAAATAGGTGTACTTAACCCCCAGCCAGCTATTACCCATGCAAGCAAACGCAGGTTTTGCATGAAAGTTCTGAAGAGCCAAAGGTCCATAAAACATCCCAGCAATAGGACTGGGGACTCTGGGGGCTGGTGGAGAGAGAGAGAAAAACTTTAAATTAAATTTGAAATGGACTGTTCCTGGAAGTGGCTCCTGCAGCGTTGCAAAGCCTGACTCTGTGCTCTCCAAGGCCACCTCCACACACAGCTACTGGGAAATACCATGTTAGAAAGCTGGAGAAAATCCTCTTCAGGCTGTTTATCCCGAGCAGGCAGAAAGCTGCCGAGGGCCAGGAGCTGCCTTAGGCGGCAGCAGAGATGAGGCTGGGGGCCATGCTGTGGAGACGTCCCCAACTGCGTGTTTTCAGCGAGCATCCCTCAGCCTTCCTGCCAAAGGCAGGGTGCCATTAGTGCTCAGGTCAATTATTCGATAGCCTGCTTATTGGGAACATATGACAGACACTTACCACATACCCTAAATATTCTCGATAGCTAGCATTTCTGAGACTCGTGTTCCTTTTTAACACCTCAAAGCACTTAGAAAAGGTTAGACCTCCATATCAGAAGTGAAGTTTTATACTTTCCACTAACATTTTATATAGCATTTTTGTTGACTGTAACACAGCACGCAGGGTCTCGTAGGCCCCCTTGCACTCCGTAGCCTTAGAAATAGATATTTTTTGTTGAAGGATGAAAATGTGTATTAAAGCATATAGGCATTTTAGGGAAAAAAAAAAACCAACAATGTTTGCAGCTGGCTCCATTTACTGATTACAGTTTCATTAACCATGGTAATAGTATTCCTGCTAGTAAATACTTGCTGAAGTATTTACTTTACAATGCTTAAGTATTGCTAGAAAACAATACTCTTCTTTGTTTTCTCATTCCAATAAAGTTACCATAAGATTACAAAGGAGTCTGATCCCAACGGAGGACTGCATTGGGGTTACACACACGCATAGGTACACACACACCCCTAGACTATCTCTATACATTCTGTCATTCACGTGATTTACAGCCATTCTTTAACTGACTTTCTTCTTGTTTTTACACAAACGGAAGATCTGCCTATATAACCTAAACATTTTCTCTACACAGTAAGTATTACCGTCTTCTAACTGGGAGGGTCAACATCTGACCCAGAACTGGCATTAAGCATTTAAGTCTTAAATAGTAGTAAGCAGTGAAAATAAAAGATTTTGCATGAGCTGAACAAGCACTCGGGAATAGGGAGAAGGACCCTGGCAGGACAGGACAGGACGGGACAGGACAGGACAGGACAGGACAAGGACAGACAGCAGGTAATGCTTTCCAAGGCTCACTGTTTCCAGCAATTTTCCAGCTTTGTCCCCTCCATCTCTGCATCTCCCTGTACATCAGTAGGGTCTCCAAGCATAGCCTACTTTGCCATCATAGCTCCATTTTACATCAGTACCTTGTTAACTCAGGGCTGGCTCCTTGTTCTCTTTTGTCCTTTTGTTTTGCATCCCTGAGAAATTTGTCTACAGTTAGGAGCCATCTGTCATCTCTTAAAGACTTCACTCTTTTGTAATTCATCTGTCACTCTCACATCTGCTGGGGATTGCGCAGAAATTAAACAAGGTCTGAATGCCTCAGAAACTGGCACTATAAGAAAATAAAATAATACAAGATCATTGCTTGGTTTCTACTGGAGCAAGAATTTAATTTGAGTTTACATCCCCCTGGCTTTCTGAGGTTTCTTCCCAGGTCAGAACAGGCTGGGCTTGTGTCTATCTGCACGTTGAAAGGCGACTGTGCACTGGAGACAGTATACCTCATCCACTGAAAAGCGCAAATAATTATTTACAAAGATTACTTTTTAACAGCAAGTTACCTCTGTTTGACCCTACTTTTCCACGGAGGAGCCCTACTCAAACACTTTCTGCATTGATAACTATTTCATATCCACCAAGGACATGCTCAAAATTTGGCATGCCGTCAATGGTATCTGCAAGGATTGTTAAGTGTTTGGGGAGTGAACAGTGCTGAGGCTTTCACTGACTGAAAAAAGTCTATCAGTTTTAAAATGTACCAATTTACAAAGAAAGTGCTTTGTTAGAGATTATTCTAAAAAAAACCCTTGCTGCGATTTGTACTGACAATAAACATGCAACGATGGACTGAATTAATTTCCTATGTGATCAAAACACATGATGTGCTTGATAATGGAATTACAGAACACTCTGCTCTCGTAAAGATGTTGCTGCAAGCAAATATTCTCTTCCGAATCTGGCACGGCTGACATGTGAGCGTGCACACAAGGGGAGGAAGGGGGGAGAGTGAGACGCAATTCTCTCGGGAGAGGAGGGTGAGCCAGTGAGGAAGGTATCTGCAACCGTGGCCCCGTCCGATGGACAAATTAGGGGAACAGGGAAAAAGGGAGGTTCAGTGGGGTTATCTGGCTGTGCTCGCCTCGCAGCTGCCTTCTCACCAGCGGCAGCAATCCTTGTGCTGAGCACACAACAACAGCCGTGCAGAGGAGTCCAGCTCTCATTCTCACTGAAATAAGAAGCGGCGTCTGCTGCAAGCAATAAAATTAAATGCAGCGACAGCAGCCTGTGTCTGTAGGTACCTAGTCAAGGTTGCACAGTGACACTGAGCTGCAGCAGCCAGACAGGAGCCAGGCTCTCAGCAGGTCCACGTGGGACATCCCCAAGTGAGGAGGTGCTGCCTGGTGAGCACACCTCCACACCAGTGTCTCCTCTGGCCTTGTCCAAGCCAGCAAGCAAGCCTGCCCTGGTAAGCCAGGGCATGATCCAGTGCTGCCTGCCCCAGCATAAAAAGAGTTAAGTTATACCAGCTGAGGTCTGATTTTTGTCTTTCTCTGTCCTTTTTTCCAGATGAAAGCTGAGCCACAAGTGCAGCAGACATGGGCTGTGCCAGACAGACTCACCTGGAATTAGTGACCCCGGTGTGCGTCCCAGAAGAGACAGGTCTGACCATGACGTTTGGCCATTGCAGCTGCCGAGCCAAGGAACCAGTGGAGCTGCTAGAGCCGGCAACAGGAGGAGCACCCAGCTCTTGGTGGTGGGGCCGGAGCCCTCCAGCACTCTGCAGTCCTCTGCCCCATGGCAACATCTGTGCCCAACGCCTGGCCCAGTAGCATCCCTCAGCAGTGTGGCTTCGTGGGAGACTGCAGCATATTAACCTTCTCCTACTGGGTTTTACTGGTAACAACTGACAAGCCTAAAATCTTTCCACAACCTTCTGAATTTACTGTTCATGAGGAAATCCTGACACCTACACATGGAGATGAGGAAGCCAAAGCACCATCCTTTGTTATTACCCACAGTAGCTGCATTCAAATATTTTCCACCCTAAAACCGGTCAGCGAGTTCCCTCTCCTGCACATGGAGAGGAGGACGTGTTCCAAAAAGCCTGAGGAATGGTGACAACAACAGCTTTGCAAAAACAAGAGGAACATGTGGGGTTTCCAGCCCTTTTCAGTTTTTCCCTGGTGCATTGTCTTGGGGACTGTGACAGGGCCAGTTGGTATTTCCTTTTTCTTTGAATTTTATAGCCTGTATTCATTTACCAAGCTGGGCCGATCTTAAAATGTGTATTCACCTTCCATTCGTTGCACTGTGCATCACTGCCTTGGGATGACGTGTTGCTTTTGTCAGCGCACCATTTTTGAAAGGAGGCAGACACACGCGTTTTAAGCGCCCCGTCCTCGGTTAATCTCAGCCACTGACGTGCATTTGAAGCTTTGGTTTTCGAAGGGATGTAGTATCAGTGATCTCGACAAACATTTCAGTTTGCCCACTGCCATCCAGGGCCTGTGCACACAAGTTTGCTTTTGCTGACTGCAGAAATACAAGCAGAACAGACTTACAGTAGGTATATAAACAAGAAGGTCACAAGGTTAATGTTTGACTCTAATCCTAATGACTTTTTTTCAGCCACGCACAAAGCATGACACCAGAAAGAATTCACTAACAACAAAGTAAAGATAAACAAGTACAAGAGCACAACCCTCTCTTTTGTACACCAGCTTCAGAAGTTGCAGAAAAGTATTTAAAGTACAAATAAAAATGCCCTAGTTTTATAGCAGAAGTAACTTTATCCATTCCTCTCCGTTATATGTGCAATAAGTTGCTCCAAGGTACTAATAAATATATCAGAGGAACTTACTGGTTTATAAATATTTTGAAAAAAATAGAAACTATTGCTTAAATAACCACTGTATAGAGAAAATAATCTCCCATGGAATCTATTAAACTGGGTTAATGAACTAGCAGGAAAAAGTTTCAAACCTCTTCCCCCAACATCTAATTCAGAGCAATTCTTTCAAGCTGAGTTTCAGACAAAAATAATGAGGAAAGTTGTTGAATATGGTTTTGAGTGAACACAAATTAAGTCAACTGTTTACAGAAATGTTTGCAAGCTGTGGCAAATACATTCTGGGTTGTTTAGTTAACGTGCTAGGTGATTCGAAATACAGCAACTACGTTATGGCTGTTACAAAGGCTCTGTCAAAATACAACAATATTGCTAAGGGCTCTTGAGACGCAGATACCGGACCCGGGCCAGTAAACAAACCCCAGAAGAAGTGCACATAGTTTACAAAAAATACAAATGCTGCCAGAAAATCTCTTCACATTTCTTTTCGCAGATAAATCTAAAACTTTATCAAAAAACTGCTTCTGTGCCCAGAATATTTGTTCTGTTTCAGGACAGTTTACTTTGGCAACTTACTCAACTTTGCATTTGTAATTAAATGATGAAGATGAGACAACGTGGCTCTGGAGAGATCATAGGAAACTGCGTCTTATCTATTTGCCTTTTATTTAGAGAGCTCTTCATGATTTGGCCTCCCTAACACATATTTCATTAAAGCAGGGGGGCAGCTTTGACACACAACCTTTTCCCTTAGTGCACACAGGACCTGTTATCCAGAGGCAAAGTCCAACATTTTCTACTGCCTCAGCTTCTGCCCCCATCAGCAATTTTTAAGCAATTCTCCCTGCTTTGGAGAATAGACATGTCTCCCCACGCTGCCTCGCTCCGTGATGGTAAAAACGTTCAAGCCCACTTCTGGCTCTGCAGAAATAAGACCTGAGCGAGTCTCTTAGTCGGAATTAAGTTCACATCTAATGTAATATGAACATATTTCCAGCATGGGAGTACCCTGGTGTCCAGCACTGCCTGGCTGTAGAGGACCGTATAGACCCTTGGCACAGTGTTTTACTGCCAGTCCATGAGAGATGTGTCTGCTAATCCCCAGCTGAAGGATTTACCCAAGGCAATGTAAGGATTCCCACAGAGTGCTGGAGATGGGGCTCACTTCTCTCAAATCCATGAAGCCTGTGCTCAGGGTGGTACTGCCTTCTCCAGAGGACTTTCAGACCCAAAGGGATGATAAGGAGTTCACATGGTGACACCTCCCAGAAAGCACAAGCAAGCCCTGCTGGCATGGATCATGCTACAGCAAGACAACAGCAGCATCCCCCAGTTGCATCAGCAGATGGAGTGGGATTGAGCTTACCTAGCATCTGAAAGTCGAGACCTTGTTCTGCTGGGGTCATCTTGGCTACTTCTGTGGGCAGTGCAAGGGAGGTCTCTAAGACAGTGGAGTGACCACCCACTAGAGTCACTAGTCCCCCTCCCCTGCAATGCAGAGATAACTACCTTCAAATTAGTTGGGACTTACACAGAATCACAGAATATTAGAGGTTGGAAGGGACCTTGGAAGATCATCTAGTACAACCCTCCTGCCAGGGCAGGACCACCTAGAGCACACTTAGTCACAAAGTGGATGTCTGTGTCTGGACTAGCAGCACTAAGCTCCTTAACATGCTGCCTTTCATCTAAAATATCTCCCTAGGAGCACTAATTTGGATGATAAAGACCATCTGGGGTATCTAGCTCAGCCGTAAGCTTCAACAATACATTTACTAAAACTAGATAAGGTGGTTCCCCCCATTATTAATTTGCTACTCAGGTGTCCTGGGGGACATGGCACCATGCAGTGCCTGGGCTCAGGTACCATGAGGAGGGATCATGGTCCTGCACCAGAGGGAGAGAATGACTTTGCAGTGGACTTGACCAAAGGCTGGTGAGGAGAGGATTTTGAGAAGACAGAAGCTCTGAAGGCACGATCGTTTCTGAATTAGCTGCTCAGGCCCACCCAAGTGATGTGTTTGGACTTAACATAGTTCGTTAACATCAATGGGTGACGTGAAGAATGGAGCTGTGGAGAGAGGCATGGTTTGACTTCTTATCCACCTAAATCAGCTCATGGTTGTGTGTGACTGTTTATGACAGCAGTAGTGTAGCTGACCTTCCAGACAGGAGTCTTTGGTCAGAAGGCCTTTTTTGCCTCTTTCACTATTTCAACATTCCCACTGATGTTATTCCGACAAGCAGATTTAGAAATGTTTGTAAGTTCTGATCAGCAGGCTGGAAATGTCTCAACATGAAATGCAACCTTCACAAGAGGAAATGTCACCCTAAGTTGCAGAGAGATATGAATTACCCCTGCTTGAATGCAATGGTGGGAAATCTGTTAGCAACGACGACTGCAGCAATGGGCCCATAAAACATGCCTACCATAGCTAGGATTCACTGAAACACAAGCTGTAGACTGATAGATGCAGGTTTCAGGGAATCAGTGACCTTCATGAAGAGCCCCCTGCTTGTGGTGACCCCGTTGGTGAGAGGACAAGCACAGGGGAAGAAGGCTTGGGTTTACACAGGAAATGTAAAGAGTTGTTGTGCCTCTCTCCCCCCAGCCATCAGCACAGTGCAGGCAGCGTGTTCCCACCAGCATCCCTGTGGCTGCTGGAGGGATGGTGGCTGTCACCAGCCTTGGCAGAGCTACAGTGAGGGGTACCATCCAGCCCATTCCAATGGGTCCTGTACACCCATAACTGCACTTCAAACACCTCCAAATGCCCAGAGGGCAAAATCCCCCACTGCCCTTGGGAGGGTTGCTGCATGCCCTTGACTTTGCTCTTCCAGTCTCAACAGGGCACGTCGGCAGGAGAATATTAACTCAACTTCTGCAGTGAAAATGCCATAGAAAAGCAGCAGAAAGAGCATCGTTTCTGTACTTCTGATGTGTACGTAAATTTTTTCCCATCTCCTGAGCAGCAGTGCTCTGAGATAGGCAGATTTATGTTTGAAAACTAGCTCCTCATTAGGGACAGAAATTTGATTTCTCAAACATTCTTGTGACAAAGCAAAGCAAAACAAAAGAGAAAAGGGGCTGTCTCTTTGCCATCATCAGCTAGGACGTGTCAAGAATTTGCTTCCATAATGAAGACAACTTGGCTGAAGCATTTTCAACCTGTAGAATAAATTAACTGGTTTTAAAACAAAACTTATATCACAACTGACAGACAAGCTGCATTAGATTAGCTCCGATCTAAAACTGAGAAAATGTCATGAGTATTCCCTCTGGGTTCAGACTGATACTGCTTCAGTCATGTTCTTGGCTCTTTGCGTTCTTCTCTAAGTTCCCTCCACCACACAATTGTGGAAACCTGATTTTAAACTCACACACTTGGATCTTCCCAGGCAGATTTTGTATGAAATGAGAGACTCCTGGAGGTGCCAGGAAGCAGGGTTTCTAAGCTTTTTAGCCAGAAGCAACTAAATCAGACAGAATAGGTATCTGCAAATTGTGAAAAAAAAAAAAAAGTCCAAGAGATAAGGTTTTCTAACGTGCCTCTGAAATGGCAAAAGCGCAATTTAAACTTTACACCCAGCAAATCTAGCTCATAACTGCCTAACAGTTTCTGAGGATACAAAAGCTAGATGTTGGTGGTTAAGAAAAACAAATTTTAAACACTTTCTAAAACTCTTCAATCCTGTTGAGTTGTTACTCAACTTCCCTTTAAGCAGTCATCTTTCCCTGGCTGCTTGCAAAACTCAGGAGCATCTTTTAGCTGGCTGGGGAACTGGATAAGGGAATCTCCTGTGTCAGCAAGCTCAGCACAAACTAGGAGACAAGAGACTGTGTAAGTCAAGTCAAATGAACATGCCATTATTTGAACACATATAAAAGAAAGGGCCTTGCCACTGCTTGGGCTGTAACATGGAGGCTCTGAGCTGAGTTTTAGAGAGTAAGGGGCTGGAAAAGCCCAGCCAGTGGTGTGGCCAAAGTCCTGGCACTGCACAGCACTGTGTGTAGTTCAGGAGAGGACTAGTGGTATCCTGAAAGGAGCATCTACCGGTTACACCAGGTTTGAAAGCCCCGGAAATCTAACTTTCCTAAAAAAACCATGCCGTTAGTCGCACACACACACTTATTTTGCCCAATTTTAGACAGACTCAAATTGACAAACATTTTCCAGTGCTCTGACCTTTCCCAGTCTACCCATCTCTGGCTTCACCTCTAATTAACAAGTGTTTTCTCCTGAAACATCACCTCTCATTAACAAGTGTTTTCTCCTGAAATGTCTATAACGTATCTATTCTAAGCAAAAACTAAACAGACAGAGGCTGTTGCCACCCACAGCCCACCCCAGGGAGGCACCCATGAGGTCTCTGACAATGAGCAGCAGCCTCCTGTCCACTCCCATTTCCCAGAGATCATCAGCAAAACAGAGAGTTTGCTCCTCTTGTAAACTCCTCCTGTGCTGCCACGGCAGAACATACACCTCTGTATCCGGATCAGTGACCTCAGAGAGCACAGAAGCAGAAATGCAGAAAGCACTTTCAGAAGGGAGGATTCATTTTTTTCCTGGTAATATCAAAAAGGAGGTCAGGCCCTGGAACAGGCTCCCCAGGGCAGTGGTCACAGCACTGAGCTTGACTGAGTTCAAGAAGCATCTGGACGATGTCCTCAGTCATCTGCTCTGATTGGGCTGATCCTGTGTGGAGCCAGGAGTTGGTCTCAATGATCCTTATGGGTCCCTTCCGACTCAGGATATTCTATTTTTAAAAAAAAAAAAAAGCCCTTGGCTCCTGCTGCATGGCATGGTCAGGAATGCTGGAAGCTCCTAAGAGGATTAAGACTTTTCTTCACTTTAGAAGAGAGAGCGCTTGGCCCAGGCTGTGGGTTCATGATGTAAAACATGCAGCAAAGACAACTTGGGGTGTTTTCCAAAATGAGAAGTGGGTGTCCATTCCCACTTCTCGTTTCTATTCCAGTGCCGTATTGCACTGACCCTGACTTTGTGCCAACACCAGCGTTCATGTGGCAAGATCTAATGCACATTAAGGAGCCAATCCATCTCTAAAAATGTAAGAAAAATCCTTTTTTTTTCTGACTTCCTGAACCTGGATTTGCTCTCAAATGGCTTTACAGCCTCCAAAGCTGTGACTCAGTACAGTACAGATGGGCAGATGCGCAGGGCAGGAATAGGTGTAGAGGGTGGGGGGAAGAGGCAGAAATACTGTAAAGCAGCATTTCCACCCAGCATTGGTTACAGTGAAACCAAACCGTCTCCATACCGTGGCTTGTGTACACTAAGTACAAGGACGCTGGCGTTACCAGGGAGCTCCTGGTGTGTGTCTGGGCTTGATGAGCAACAAGTGGGCTGACAAATCTAGCATGGAAAGGAAAAAGGAGCTCATGAGCTGCAAGGTACCTCCATCAGCCACACTTTACCTGAGCTTTCAAAGGTGACACCAGAGTGCCCTCGGTGCCCGTGCTCCCAGTGGGCCAACTAGGTGCACCCTGGGACAGTGGACCCATTTAGCATTTTGGAGAGCAGGATGGGATCAAATCCAGGACTGGATACTCAGGGCAGAAGGCTGCCCAGAGACTTGGAAATGACTTAGATTATTTTTTTTCTGCAATTCAAGTGTACCAGCCGGAAAAGGGACCCAAAGTGTGAAACAGTGTCAAGCTCAAGATCGAGGTCCACAAAGAATGGTGTACAGCAGCAAATGGGTCTAATGTTTGGGCAGTGATCTGAATACAGTGTTAGAAGAACAAGGAATTAGTTATCAGAGCAATGGATACTCCAGATAGTGTCAACAAAAGGATTCAGCCTGAAAGCCAGTGGGACCATTATTCCTGCTAAGCTATTTCACCAACCGTGGTGTTCCCAGAAAACCTGATACTGGGTAAAGCAGATAAGAAGGTGAAAAAGGTTTCCAGAGGTGATCTGAGAAAGCATGTGAAAAATGTCTGCATGAAGAAAAAGCACATGGGAAAGGGCACAGTTTGTAACAGCACTGAGGGGAGAAAATACAAGAGCAAGATGACTTTTCGAGCTGCAAGCTCAACAAGCTAAGAGGAGATGTGCTGACTGCAGACATGCTCCCTCAAGCATCCAACAGCTGCCTGCCAAAGCACCTCCTAAACATGATGATCTGATGGACAAAGTACTGCCAGGTCATGGACAAAATGGAGCGGGACTGCTCATGCAACTACTGAGGATGAGATGCTGTAGAAAGTGTCTGTGAGCCAAGGGAGGCCAAGGCAGCATATTCCGAAGCTCTGCCGGGAACTTCAGACAGAGCCTCAGTGCTAGGTGGGGTTTTGTTTAAAGGCATGGTGACTACCTTAGCAACAGAGAACGATACTTTGCAAAGGGTATGAGGAAGCAAGTTAGTGATTAAAAGGTCTCAGAAAAGAGCTATCATTGAGAAATTTTTATACTGAGCAGTGGAATTAGGGAAGACAACAAAATTTACTGCAAATGCCAAAAAAGTATGGGCCAAGTCAGGCCCATGTGAGTGACAGAAGGAAATTGTTCCTCTGCAGCAAAGCAGGCACGGATATGTTTAAATGCTCACCTCAGGCAATGCTCCATGCTCTCTCCTGAGCTGTCCATGCTAACAGATGCTACACCAAAACAGAGGATTACGGATGTCCTATCTTTCTTCACTATAGTATATGCCAGAGAAGCAAACACAAGTTTGTGGAGTGGATCAGACCATTTCCAATAAGACAGTTTTATTCCAGAGGAAGAGCACTCACAGGAAGATTGCCAGAAATTTCTGTGCCACCTTAAATTCCCAACCAAAATGAACCAAACAAATAAATAAGGCATTTCTGGTACCTTCCAAAAGAAGACCTCAATATTTCTCACAGGCATTGGTCCATCTAACAGTCCCTCTATGTTGTATTGTATATGTGGTAGATGAAAGCCCAAAATGGTAAATGAATTGCATAAAGTCTGTGGCAGTACTGGTAAGGAGACAAGACAAGTTTTCTGAGTCTGGCTTATTAAAAATAAAGTCATCTTTTTTCTTTATTTGGAGATGTCCAGATTCCTTCTCCAATCTACATATCAATAGATGTTTATCCCCTCTAGTGATTTCAGATTCTGCTTTTGTGGTGAGTTCAAGGAACAGTTTGTATTTTTATAGCTGGTTTTATATCACGCTTAAGCCCACCACAATTACTTCGTAAACATCACAATATCACAATGCAAACTTCATTAAGCTTTAGTAAAAGTAACTACATTGTCAACTAAATACATGATTAAAAAAATGGCAACCAACTTACCTCTTGGCTCTTATACCTTAGAATTAGATTACTATAAATACATACAATTGCATGCACTGCCAAACACAGTACTTCAATGTTTGTCCATAAAATGTAATTTGAAATGCATGTAGGATGGTACAGCTTTTGTAAAAGGAAGTTATTATCTGTGATAAAAGCAATTGTTGACGTTAGAAATACAGACTAGAGGATTCAGATGGGAAATTTAATAAAAACAAAACAAATGTAGAAAGGAAAAGGGAGGTTAACAATATGGCAAAGCAAAGCCAGATGTAGCAGTAAAATATCCGCCCAGAGGCAAACCTGGACTGCTACCTATCAGAGTGGCAGCACAGCTGGTTTATTTTTCACACTGGACATGGCTGATCATCAGACATCAGGCAAGTGTGCACTCAAGCTGAGAAAAAGCGAGGTTAACCATGCATGTCACTCATGAGGGAAGGGCCACTCGGGCAGGGAGCTTTTTGGGTTTTGTTCTGTGTTTTAAACAAATGCTACTACATACGTTTCCTCTTAGCAGTTGTCTGAGTTGCAAAGGTGAGTAAGAAAGCAAGCAAGCCAGGAGCACCGAGTCAATGTGAGCCTTTCTGCAGTACTCAGTGGGCCACAGGAGAGGCACCAAAGCCATACAACTCCTGCCCATGGACCACATCCACCTGTGCAGGGCGGGTGTGCTACCCCCAAACGGAACGGCCTTTTCTCCCACTTCAGCTCCTCTCCCAGCAGACAGCACATGCGTAACAAAAAAATGCTTTGAAACCTTCAGAACAAGGCACTCTGTGTGCATCCAGCTAAAGTACACTTCCCCAGGATGCGCAGAGTTAGGGGCAAGGAGAATTTCCTTGGAGAAACTCATGCTGGGAACAAATGACCCTACTTGGGATAATAAGTAACTTTGAATAATCTAATTGTACTGTATAGGGGGTTTTTTTTTCAGCTTGAAAATGTCAGGAAGAGGATGTTACAGCAGGACACAGACTAATAGACAGAACAAGCTGGCTCACATTACTATCTTCTGGCTTTTTTTGTTTTCTTGTTTTGGTCTTGTATCCTGCCATTGTATTACTCCATAGTAACAACCTGCTGAGTGAAAAGGGGATTTACAGTGCTTTTCTCTAGTTCTTAAAGTATTTCTGTCACTCAGCTGCCATTTCAGAGTTAAAGGAGAACGAACTACACATTTTGGACTGATCTATCTGTTGTCTTCCGTTTTTAAAGAAAGCTTTTCAATGACAAATGTGGCAGAAAGTATATTGCGTTGTGGGAGGGAACCAGTGTTTGGTATCCAAGGGGTACATCTGCACTAAATTATCATGCTTTAAATTTTGGACTGATTTTTCAGTTAACAAACTGTTTTACCGTGTTCCTTTAACTATTGGAGAAATAAGTTGCCTGTCAGTGTTTCTCTACCGAGAGTTGAAACTGAACATCAGCAGCGCACAGGCAGGGCAAGGTGGAGGGGAGGCAGAGCCTCTAACTGGGAGCTGGTACCTGCACCTCTGAAACTGATGTTCAAAATTGTTACCCACAAAGAATAAACATGTGAACTTCCATAGAAGATTTTATCCTTGCGTACACAACCATATACTGCTGCTGGTGTGCTCTCTGCAATGGGAGTTGGGTGTGTTCAGTATTTAAGCCACCTTCCCAGCAGATGCATGTGGAAATCCACAGACTGGTCACAAAGGTGTAACTCATGAGTGCACTGGGGAGGCACGGCCAGGCATGGCCCTGACATGGGGCAGGGGACTGCGCTGCAGCACGGATGTGCCCCTGGATGCAGGGACATCTCTGGCCACAGCTAAGGGGGACTGTGCACTGGGTAAGGACCAGGAGGGGGTAGGAGTGAAGGGTGGGAGCGGAGAGCACTGAATAGACGTAAGGTAGCTGCAGGGGAAGGGAGCCAGGCGTTTTAGTAATGATAACTTGGGAGGGACTGGTCTTTTCAGCATTATTTTCATCGCATGTAATTGGTGTGATCAGGAAGGACAATGGCTGCCACAGTGGGTGGTGAGGGGGGCCATAAGGACGGTGACAGGGGACAGAGGTGGTATCTTCCCTTACGCTCAGTGACAAGCAGAGGAGACAAAGAGCAGCAGTGAAATGAAGATGGTGTGATCATGGCATTGGCGCCCATGAGCCGGCATTGAGGAGATGGACAACGAGATGTTTGGCGGCACCTTGCACAGCTTGACTGCAGCAAACCAGTTCCAGTGTGAGCCCTGAAACCCTGTTCTAGAAATGTTTTGAGTCAGAACCAAGAGAGTTTTCCAGCTCTGCTATGAGTTCAGTTTCTCAACGTGATGAGATCCTTCCTGGCTCCCTGAGCTTTCATGTGGCAGCAGGGCTGGGCTTCCGAGCCATGGCCAAAACATCTGAGTGTACAGAAAAGGAGAGGCTGGAAAGTAAAGGTGGAAATAAACTTGGGGTGATATTTTCCCTCATAATGAACAGGGACAATCTATTTTCTCCATAAATCTTTGTTGCTTAAATTATTAAGGAACTTATACTGTGCAGAAAAACAAATAGAAAGAACGACGAAACAAGAAATTCAGACTGGTGCAATTAGTCCTTCTGGAGAGAATAGAAGACTGCCTCCAGCATAGGTAGGAAGCCCTCTCACCCTTTCCTCTCTGGTCCTGAGGTATAAGCAGGTTTGTGCATTATCTTCCCAGATCTGATCCCAGGCTTGAGATCTAGAGAATCTGTGGATGCTAGAGACGAACCTACAGGAAACATACTGTAAGTTTTTGAATGTTTTTCCATTGTATCTAGTACTGGGAGCTGAAATGAAACTCCATTCAGAGTAACTCGCTAGCCCGGACCCAGCACTCACCCTCCTCTTCGAGGAGTGGAGGGTGGAGAGGGTGAAGTGACAGACTTTGGTTGACAAGGTCATTCACTGAAGGAGCTGAGAAGTTATCTCATGTCTTGTGAATGCTGATCTGTGCCCTTTACACAACTCGATGAGACCTTAAATTATATGCTGTGAAGAGTCAAGATCATAAATAAAAAGGAGGGCTCCTCAGATAATGGCATTCCAGCAGGCTTACAAATATGCCTCATTTGGGAACATATTACATTACAGTTTTGGACTTGCCAAATGATCTTCTGTTCTATTTATTACCAGCAGCCTTATATCAGACTCATATTTTAAGTTCTTAATTTGTGCAACTTTTGTTCTACTTCTAACAGAAGATTTTCTTTTGCCTCTTGATCCCAACGCTCTTACCACTCAGGAATCAGAACTGACCAAGGACATCAGGAAAAGCCCTGGCATAGCCTGGCATTTTCCCCAGGTGCCCATCTGAGTACCACTAATACTGCAGCATCAAGATCAGCCCCATGGGAAGAGATTCATCTTCGTTGGCACTGAACAACACCAAGCTCAGAGATCAACTTTTTGGCCCCAGAAAAGCACTGACCAAACAAATGAGTGGATTTACATACAAAATTACATCAGGGACACCAAGTAAAGTGAAACAGATTCATTCTGACGGCACATGTAGAAAGGTTTGAATTATCCAGCACAAATTGGCCAACCCAGTTCCATCAAAGTGTTCTGCAGTTCTGCTTAGGATTTCAGATGTGTGTTATGAGGAGCAGCTGCTGCTGCAGGAAGCATGTTTCAGTCCAGGCAGGATCAAGCCCTAAGAGTTTCTGGTGCATGTTTCAGAGAAATCAGCCTCAGCCTTAGGTATCCAAGTTGGCTGTCGTAAATATTTATTCATTAAAGAAAGTCCTTGTTTGCTTCTGGTGCAGTTTCATAGCCTTCTAAAGACTCACGAACAAGGGAAATGGATGGGCAGGGAAGGGGGAGGAGGAATTTCCTCCCTTTCCTTATAAGTTAAAAGAAAAAATGACAAAACCAGCTTGCCTTGTGGAAAATAAACTTGTCCAGTTTTGTATACATGTGTTTACTGTACAAACTTTCAGTGACTCAGATGTGAAATGTGCCTCAGGTTTGTTATGTGTTTTGTTTAGTTTTCTGACTCTCCCTGAGAAAACATGGGCCACAGTTCAGGCTGATGTCTATCCCATCCAGCAGATTGCAGGGGATGCACAATAAAACCCCAGTCCTGTGAGTGTTTATGCATGCATGAATAGACCTGCATTCACGGGGTTTTTTCATGCATGTAATCATCCCAGGATCAGGGCCTCCGGCACAGCGCAGAACTTGGGTTCATACATTCACTTGGAGCAGGAATTTGTTGCATTATTTTCATAAGCTGTTCATCATATTTCAGAATTCACTGCTGCATTCATGCCAGCCTTCCTGACTGCACAGGACTGATTTTAAGAAATTATTTTAAATTTTAAGAGACTACCAATCTCCTTTTCCTTTCCTCTCAGCACTGATCTCCCTCAGACCCAATGTGCCTCCTTTTTAATCAAGCTTGCTTCTCCCGCAGCTCACTGATTAGGTCACATTTCAATTTGTGCCCGCAGAGTTGCTCCCGTGTTAGTGACTGGCAATGTTACAAACACAGTTTCTTGGCATTCTTGACTGTCAAAGTCAAAGACCCCCAGGTAACTATAGAGAGTTGGAAACTATTTCATGGGTTTGAACTATTTCTGCTTCCTTGTGATGCACAAATAAGAGCTACGATGTGGCTGATAAGGTTCATTGGATCTTTTGGATCCTCACCTGGGATCCTCACTTGACTCTTGTTTCACTTGCCTGGACAAATTTATTGTGATTTCAAGATGCCTTAATTGAGGGCCTGAGGGTGCTGACCTTCAGCAGCAGTTCCATCTACTCCACACATCCATCAGTCACTGCGTGCTGTTATTAAAAAAAAATGAAAACATCATCTCAGCATTTGTCAGTCCCTTGGATCATTTCATTCATTCAGTAGCTAGCAGAGGGTAGGGAGCAAAGAATCCCCTGAACCCACCTGCCATCAATCTGAGGGGCTGGGATGAATCTCAGAAACCGCAGATGAGCAGCACTAGGCAGCTTGGAGGTTAAGCCTTGACTCCGATTGTATTTGCTTTTTTGGGGTTCTGACCCTTTGCTTCTGAGTTTGTGATGAGACCTCCCCCTTGGTGGAATAAACCTTCACCTCATGTCCTGCACCTGCGCTTGCGCAACCCCTGGTATCCATACAAGCTGGGGGATAAAGGGATTGAGACCAGTCCTGAGGAGAAGAACTTGGGGGTACCAGTGGATGAGAAGCTGAACATGAGCTGGCAGTGTGTGCTTGCAGCCCAGAAAGCCATCCAGGACAGGAAAGACATGAAGCTGCTGGAGCAAGTCCAGAGGAGGGCCATGAAGATGATCAGAGGATTGGAACACCTTTCCTATGAGGAAAGGCTGAGAGAGTTGGGCTGAGAGAAAAGCATCCAGGGAGACCTTACTATAGCTTTTCAATACTTAAAAGGGGCTTATAAGAAAGGTGGGGACAGACTTTTTAGCAGGGCCTGTAGAGATAGGACGAAGGGTAATGGTTTTAAACTAGAAGAGGGTAGATTCAAACTAGATATAAGGAAGACATTTTTTACAACAGGGATAGTGAAATACTGGAACAGGTTTCCCAGAGAGGTGGTAGACGGCAGGTTGGATGAGGCTCTGAGCAACCTGATCTAGTGGAAGATGTACCTGCTCATTGCAGGGGTGTTGGACTAGATGACCTTAAAGGTCCCTTCCAACCCAAGCTATTCTATGATTCTGTGTTAGCTTTGTCTGGTACTGGAAGTTATCCGAGCAAGGCTGTCAAACACGAGGTAGTTGTCTGGAGATGACAAAGCCAAATGGTGCAGAGACAACCTGCCCCAAGGAGCAGTGTTTTGAACTCCCAGGAGTCAGAGGGAGTTTCTTGCCATCCTAACAGGGCCAAAAAGGGAGTTACTAACATCAGTCCCCGGGATGTGGGGAGGAGCTCCCTCTGACAGGTACAAGGTTACGTTAGGACCCCCATTCCTTGCCGGCAGCAGCAAGTCCATAGATACCCAACAACTCCAGGGAAACCCCCCAGTGACATTTCTACTGCACACCAACATTTCAGTCACTTGTCTGTTTGGGAACAGAAATACATGAAAACTACAATCCAGTTTCTTGGGTTCTCGGTAACATGCTGTTTATTGTTCCCGGAGGAACAATAAGGATTCTTAAAAGCAGATGGACTCAGACACTCTGATGAGTTGCTGCAAAAGCAAAACAATGGGCCAGATTTTTTAAAAATAGAAAGTACATCCATTGCACAAGTAAACCCCGCTCTCCTCTGTGCACAAAGTGAGACAAGATGGACAATGTTTTGCTGCACTTTTTAGCAAATGCAACTGAGTAAAGGGTTTTCCTGACACAGTAATCACAGAATCACACAGGACTTGACCAAGGACTTAAAAATGAATGTCACCACAGAATCACAGAATGGTTGAGGTTGGAAGGGGCTTAGATGTCTTCTGGTCCAAGCCCCTGCTCCAGCAGGGCGATCTACAGTGAGTTGCCGAGGACCACGTCCAGATGGCTTTTGTATATTTCCAAAGATGGAGACTCCACCACTTCTCTGGGCAACATGTGCCAGTGCTCATTCACCCTCACAGTGAAAGTGTTTCCTGATGTTCAGAGGGAACCTCCTGTGTTTTAACTGGTGCCCATTGCCCCGGGTTCTGTCACTGGGCACCACTGAAAAGAGTCTGGCTCCATCTTCTTTGCATCCTCCCTTCAGGTATTTATACACATTAACAAGATTCTCCCCTAAGACTTCTCCAGGTTAAACAGTCTCAGCTCCCTCATCCTTTCCTCACAGGAGAGATGTCATAGTCCCTTAATTATTTTCATGGCCCTTCATTGGACTCTCTCCAATATGTCCATATCTTTCTTGTATTAAGGAGCCCAGAACTGGACACAGCACTCCAGGTGTGGCCTTATCAATGCTGAGTAGAGGGGGATGATAACCTTCCTTGATCTGTGGCAATACTTTGCCTAATGCAGCCCAGGATATCATTTGCCTTCTTTGCGACAATGGCACGTTGTTGGTTCATGGTCAACTTGGTGACAAGCAGGACCCTCAGGTCCTTTTCTGCCAAGCTGCTTTCCAGCTGGGTGGCCCCAGCTTATACTGGTGTGTGGGTTTGTTTCTCTCCAGGTGCAGGACTTGGCACTTCCCCTTGATGAATTTCATGAGATTCCTGTCAGTGCATTTCTCCAGCCTGTTAAGGTCCCTCTTGATGGTGGCACAAAGCTCTGGCATATCAGCCACTCTTCCCAGTTTTATGTCATCAGCAAACTTGCTGAGGGTGCATCTGCTCCATCATCTGGATCATTACTGAAGATGTTAAACAGGATGGAGCAAGTCCAGAGGAGGGCCAAAATGTTGATCAGAGGGCTGGAGCACCTCTCCTGCAAGGACAGGCTGAGGGAGTTGGGCTTGCTCAGCCTGGAGAAGAGAAGGCTCCATCTAACTGTGGCCTTTCAGTACCTAAAGGGGGCCTACAGGGAAGATAGAGAGACTGTTTACAAAGGCATGTACTGATAGGAGAAGGAGTAATGGATTTAAACTAAAAGAGAGGAGATTTAGATTAGATGTCAGGAAGAAATTCTTTACTGTGAGGGTGGTGAGGCACTGGAACATGTTACCCAGAGAAGTTGTGGATGCCCCCTCCCTGGAAATGTTCAAGGCCAGGTTGGATGGGGCTTTGGGCAACCTGGTCTAGTGGAGGGTGTCCCTGCCCATGGCAGGGGGGTTGGAACTAGATCATCTTTTCCAACCTTAACCATTCTATGATTCTATAGGATCGGATTCACTATTGACTTCTGGGGTACACTGCTGCTGGCCTCCAACTAGACTTCACATCACTGACCACCACCCTCAGGCCTGGCCATTCAGCCATTTTTCAATCTAACTCACTGTCTGTTCATCCAGGCCACACATCAACAGCTTGTCTATGAGGATCTTATGGGAGACTGTGTCAAAGGCCCTGCTGAAGTTCAAGTAGACAACATCAACTACTCTCCTTTCTGTTTTACCAAGTCAGTCATTTCATTGTAGAAATTTATCAAGTTGGTTAAGCATGATTTTCCCTTGGTGAAACCATGCTGACTACTCCTGATGATCTTCTTCTCCTTAATGTGCCTGGAAATGGTTTCTAGAATTAGCTGCTTTATCACCTTTCCAGGGATCAAGATGAGGCTGACTGTCCTGTAGTTCTCTGCATCCTCCTCCTTTCCCTTCCTGAAGACAGAAGTGACTCTTACTTTCCTCTGTTCTTCAGGCACTTCCTCCAGTTGCCATGATCAAAGATTATCAAGAGTGCCATTGCAATGACATCTGCCAGCTACCTCAGCACTTGTGGTGCATCTCATCAGGGCCAATGGACTTCTGCATGTCCAGTTTGTAAAAGTATTCTCTGACCTGATCCTCTTCAACTAAGGGTACATCTTCCTTACTCCAGCCTTTCTCCCTGGTCTCTGTGACCTAGGATTCTTGAAGACCAGTCTTGACAGTAACAACAGAGGCAAAGGTGACATTCAGTACTTTTCCATGTCCTGTGCAACCAGGTCCCTCATCTCATTCAGCAATGGGCCCACATTTTCCCTAGGTTTCCTTTTGTCACCTATGCGCTTTAGAAACCATTCTTCCTGTCTTTGACAACACTGGCCAGATTCATTTTATCCAGATTCATTTGGGCTTTGGCTTTCCCAGCTTCATCCCTGGATGCTTATAAAATGTCTCTGTATTTCTGCCAGATTACCCGTCCTTGCTTCCACCCTCTGTATGCTTCCTTTGTAATGCAGCAAAAGGAACGTACAGCAAAGAGTATTTTCTTCACCCTGTGGAACAATTACTATTCAAAATGAACCTGAATAAACTCAAGCCATTACTGAGATTGAGAAAATATAAAATCCATGAAGAATTGTTATAAGCAATGCATCCACATTACTTCTCCATGCTTCTAGAGAAGGCTAAAAGGGAACATCAGATGGCCCAGCCCGATCTCCTGTAGGTCAGCATTACACCTGGATTGAAACCAATGTATATACATATACACACATCAAACACATGTATATACACATCAAACTATACAACTAAACCCAAACTATATAATATAAATATCAGGTATTATATAGCATGTATAATAAAGGGTTCTCTTTAAAGGCTAGTGGGCCCTTTGCTTTGATGAGTTAACATATTTCAGAGGGTGTGTATCTGATTCATGATTAAAGCTTATATATTTCTAGCACCAGAAGAAATTAAACCAATTTGCTGATCCCGTAGGTAGTCTGGTGTTAGAAAGAACAGTTGTTTCTTTTTACATGGTAAACTCAGTAATCATAGGTGGAGGGGAATTAACCCACATCAAAAAACAGAACCAGTTTTCCTAAATGAAATTTTGTAATGTGAAAGAAGTACTTTAAAGAAACTAATGAAACCCAAATATTGCATCATAATTTGTCCATTAATGTTGGTATCATCACTTTAAAATTCAGGTTACTATAGATACTATATTTTTCAGACAACCAAAGTAGGGCAAAAGGAGAGTGCCATAAAAAACAGACAGGTTTATGTCAGGGTGTATTTTCAGCTGCAGCATGTTCTTGTGTAAACCCCAGGATGCAGCACATAGTGCAACTTTTGTGTTTGAAGCTGTCCAATACTTTCAAGAAAACTAATATATCCACTTTGATTTTCATGAAATTCAGAACATAAAAGATCAAATACGCTTCAATAACGGATGCTAAATGTCAATGACATACCAGCAGAAAGGAATTTTTTTCCACATGGATATGGTATGAACGGAATGTGTTGGGAATAATGTCATTGCCCACAACAACAAACCCTTTTCTCAAGAATGTATCTCTTCTAACAAATGTTTAAAACGGGTGAGACAAGAGTCCCCTCTCCCCATTTCCATGTTTTGCTGTGCAATCTGTACAGGTATCATCTTTGGGGGATTTGGGTTTTATTGTAGGGCTCTAACACCACAGCACTTCCCTAAAACCATGTACTAAGTGGTAGAATTTGGTTTAGAGGGTACACAGCTCTCATTAAGACTTGGAGAGAGATCCTAAGTGACTCCAAAATTTGTAAATGTGCCATTCCCATGAACTTGGGACCGAGGTCTTGCCCTCCTTCCCCCTCCAGCACATGCAGCCTACATCCAGAAGACCTTATCCCACATCTCCCCACCCCAAATCCCAACCCTGTGCCACCATGACCTCCACCATTCTTGTATTCCACATTCCTCAGGGCCCTGCTGGTGCACTTCACCCTCCTCCTGCACATTGTTTCCTTCCCACACCAGAGGCCTCCAAGGAACTGCAGGGCAAGTCAGACACCATGTCAATGCTTGTACGTCCAGCATTAGAAAGATGCAGCTTTTTTAACTTTCTAGAAGTGTAGACCACACTTGACTCAAACTTGTCCTTCAGACTGATCCTGGTATCCAGACACAGCTACCTACAACTTCTCAAATGTATGAGAAAGGCCATTGTTTGTCATCCCCTTCTCATCCACTTCTGCCACTAATTCTTGACAGAGGTGCTGCCTGCCCTTGCTCTGTGCCAATGCAGGCCACCTTCACCGTGTGTGTAGGTGGAGTCAAGAGGAAGTAGAAGAAAACCCCTGTTGAATGCCACAAGTTGGTATCCACTCAGTAACATGAATAAGTTATAAACAAGTCTGTGATAAATGACAAATTCACTGAATGTAATGGGTATGCGCTTGCGTTAATGGTTAATATCTTACGCCAAGGTTTTCAAATGCAGTTGGTGATTTTGCATGTCACTGTTGTCACTTGCTGTGCACAAAACAGGAGGCCTGCTTTGGAGAAAGAGGTACAGCCTCTCTGAAAAATCGGGATGACACCCAAATGAGTGGCTCCCAACATTCTTTTTCAAAAATTTTTTACCTGGTTTTCATAATACTCACAGGCATCCTGAGTACCTCTGAAAAAAGCTGGAACTGCCTCTTCATAGCCAGGATGTATCTTAGCATCATTCAGCCCTGCCCACACCCATGTTGGGAGCAGCAGAAACAGGTTAGTGGTGTGCGTACTGAGCAGTGACACACCAGTGAGGTTTCTAAAAGCATCATCAGGAGAAACCTGCAGTCTCCTACAAATTCTTGAAGAAAACGGAAAGCTGAGTGCCGCTCACCTTCCACAGGAATTTCACCTATTTACACAGATATTCGGGTCATCTCCCTTACAAAGGTACACACCTGACACTGGAAAACAAAATAAACCATTTTCAAAGAGGACAATTGCAAATAGAACTTGTTAGCCAGGGTGATGATTTCTCATCCACTCAGAGTATTTTTGATGAGAGGAAAAGACCCATCTTCCCCAGGCTGCTGCCTCCTTAGCAATCTGCCATGGTGGTTACAACCTGCCCCTCAAACGCTCCTGTGTTTTGAATCCAAGCAAAAGCTTTGGTAGCTGTAAACCTAGCAGGGCCTAGTTTTCACTGATGAGAGGAAACAGGCTGACAGTGAGCTGATTAGAAAGCTCTTAGAGCCCTCTCAACGGAGTGGGGAGAAAAGGACAGCTTTCTTCATGCGCTGCCAGAGAGGGGACACGGGGACGTCCGGAGCCCGACTTGCTGTCTTCAGTGAGATCGTGCGGATGTGGGAAAAGAGTGTTTCAGGGAGGCTGAGCTGCCCTGCCAGCCTGCCCCTTCCTGACAGCCTCTGCTCTGAAGATAACAAGGGAGGAAATAATGAAACATTATGGTAAAGACTAGATGAATTTGAAGAGACAACTGCAAGCTGTTTCCTGGCCCCAGCCTTATCTGGAGTCCCAGAAAATAACCCTTTCTCTATGGTCAATAAATAACCCATTATGATTGGGGTGGGATACTTGGTTTAATTTCTCCCACTGAGTGCTCGGTAGCGGGACTTGATTTCCACGAAAAGCAGGGGCAACTGTATTTCTGCGTGTTTTGGAGCGGAGGGGAAAGGCTCTGCAGAATCCTCTCGCCAGGAGGGTGTGTGGGCTAAGTCAATAGTACTTAAATGCATCGTAGAAAATGAAGATGCAGAGCTAGGCTGGGAAGGAAGGGTTAAAAGGATGGACTTGAAAAGCCATGTAGAGGTTACTGAATGGACAAAGCAGCAAGCATTAAAAATAATTCAGCCAAAAAAATAAAAATAAATACAGGAGGAAATGACTTCATCGCAGCCCACACTGCGTTATCAGTACGAAAGCTCTGGGAGCTGCTTTTCTTTCCAAAATGGCAGCTGATAGCTGATCTAAACAAAAGGTCGTCAGGGCATCGAAGGGACAGGAGGGAGGCTCAGGGAGGAGACAAACAGAAGATGCACCAGAGCAGCAAGGATTTAGGGCCACGGGCAACCCCATGGCCGCAAACACTGACCAGCATCATCAACCATGAGAACAGGCAGCCCCCTTCTGTACCCTCTGCAATGAGTCCTTAAAGCCCATCGGAGCAGAAGCAGATGTGTCCCAGCTCAGGCATCCACTCTGACGTGTGGCCCAGTGGTGCCTCTACTTATCACACTTTAAACTTCAGGGCCCAAATCACACATTTCACCAGAAAACCATCACTTGCAGCTCTGCAACAACAGCCCAGCCTCAGTCCGAGGGCAGCAGTTCCCCGTGACAGCACCTCGAAAGGCTGTGTTTGCACAAACAGGTCAGCAGAGCAGCTGAAAATTTCTCACCATTTGGGTTGGGTCTGCATTTTCATTACAAATTTTATCCAGCTGTAGGAACACAGGGAAACTTGTGCGCGAGTTCACCATATTACACCCCTACCTGTCTTAAAGGACCACCCCTAGGGTATCCTCAAATTTACTAGCTGCAGCTCTGCTCTACCTCTGCAAGAAAATGAACTCTCTGAAGCAATCAACTTTTTGCTGGTCCCCTGAGTGGTCAAGAAGGCAATTTACGCTGCAGTTCATTCCTGCTACCTTCATAAAGTAGAAAAAAAAAAGAAGGAAAAAAAACCTGCTTACTCCCAACTGCAGGAACGGCGAAGCAAAATGCAGTTCGGTGATACTGTGGTTCCTATAAAACCAACCATCTTAGGTGTAAGTTTGGGTTGGGGTTGGGAATTCTTTTTCCTGTATAGTGAAATAACTGGGAGTTATAAAATCTTTCACTGAGTTTCCTGGGGTCTGAAAGACATCTGGGAGGATTACAGGAGGAATACCGTGTGCGGTAGCTGTGCTAGGAGCAGCCCCCATTTATGACTCCATCTGTAATTGCTGCACTTTGCCTGAAGCAGATGCTGAAACAGTCCCTGAAGTGAAGCGATGCCAATACCACGACTTAGCAACCAAACTCCGTGCCAGGACAGGCCATGGTCGGCTTTACCTTTCCTTCCCCTTGATCGAGCCCACCTTGGCATTTCCCAACCCTTTTTACTTTTATTACTGTCCCCACTAAAGTCTGCGCTGGATGGAGATAGCCGTTTCCACACTGTCCCCAGTGCAGAGGGAAGCGGATAAGGAAGGAGCGGGGCTGGGTGCAGCCCCACGGGAATGCCAGCCGCGAGGCCCCACTGTCACCTCTGTGGGACACCGCTGGTGGCTTCCTCACACTCGGCAGTGGAGGTGTCAGCTTCCAGGGCACTGGGCTGCACTCGCCAAGGCATGAGGCACCACCAGTCCCTTCTGCAAAGTGTCGCAGGAGGGTGAGCAAGGAGCACGCAGCAACGCAGCCATGCCTTAGGGCAGCGATGTGCTCGTTTGCCCCTTCTCATTTGGCTCTTTCTGTATCACAGGCTCATGATACTACTGGAGAATCCTTATCATAGTTTTGTTGAAACACATCCCTATATTAAGCAGGGATCCTGGAAAAAGTCAAAGAGGGGGAGAAGGATTCATCAGTGCAGACATATTTTTGCGGAGGCAGCTGACTGTTTCTCCACAAAGCATCCGGAGGGTTCTCTATGTTCCCAGTCAGCCTCCATGCCTCCAGCTGACTTCCCATAAAACTGCCGAAGGGTCTTTGATCTCAGGGTACACGTCCTTGCGAGAAGGGGAGGGGTAAAATCTCAGAGGTCGGGCAAACACTTGACAGTAGTTCCTGCAGCTCCTCAGACCCCAGCCAGCCTTTGAGGTCCTGTGCCAGAGATCGCAGATTTAGTTTGATCAGTCATGGGTTGAAAAGGCAGAGCAGAGCTGCTCAGGTCAAATCAGATGCTTAACTCTCCTTGCCTTTTGTGATGGGTGGGGCAAGACAGTAAAAACGAGGATGATAAGAAAGAACACCAAAAAAACAGACTAATGAGAAATTACGTATTGAAAGTATCAGCCTCCTCGTTACACATGATCTGAGTACAGATAACAGTTCATGGCTCAGCCAGTTTTCCAACCCAGCCTCATCAAATTCTCTAGAAGTGGCAAAAAATACAGAAATTAAGTGTTTCATTGGAACACACTATATCCCCAACTTTCCAGCCAACACACATAACACAGATTTTGCATTTTACAATCTATTATTTTTGCTGATGCTAGAACAGAGCTCCGACCCTGGAGGGGATAAAACTAGTCCAAATGATAACAGCATGAATGGCACTGAAAATAAACACATGTTCAGATAGATATTCTTTACTAATGTCTCTGACAGAAATTCCTCTGTGAGGAAAGAATTTCAGGCAGTAACGGAGGAGTCAGATCTTTACTCATTCCTGCCTTCCCGTTGACTCAATGCATATGGAGCACTCATGTAATAGATTTTCCCCTGGGAAACCAAACTTATCCTAAAAAACCATGGAATCAAAGGGATGGATTCCCCTCCTGCTTACACCACTTTCCTCTGCCAGAACACCCCTTATGTTAACAGCTCTCTATAGACATTATTAGCAAAAGTAAAACAAACTGTCCACTTTCAAACTATCCTGACTGAAACAGAAAGAACTTTTCTGTGCATCATGTTTTGCTGTTATCTAAAACACTGGAAATATTCTGGAAAAATAAATCAGCTGTTGAGAATCTGTGCTGAGGTCTGAATAAATAATTTGAGGCTGATATGAAGACAGGGCACGTAAACTGATAAATGTATAAATGTATAAATGTATAACTGGTTCCTCTTCATCAGCCCACCTCTCGGGAAGGGATACCTGCCAAAATGCTGACACCAGCTACTTAGGAACAAAAGAAGAATGCTGCACATGGAAACCTATAGGCAGCAGACAGTGCACAGTAGACTTTATCGTCTCTTAGCTAGGAGCCAGAAGAATGAAAAGTACAAATAGAGGTAATAATCTGGTAATGGACAATGCCCCAGAAGTTCAGACCAGAGACAATATCCCAGATTATTTGAAAAAGCTTCCCTGGAGCTGGGGTAATCTCTCCCAAGCAAACATTTCTAGTAAACACGGGACTTCCTGGGCTAGGTGCCACAGGAACCCTGCTCAGGACACCTCTCCTGGTTGTCTCCAAGCATCCCCTTCCACAGCAAGTGCAGTCCAGGGGTTGATGCTCAGATCTCCACAGAGCTCACCATGTGTGGAGATGATTCACCATGTGATTATCTCATAGCTCAGATGACTATGGAAGATGGGGAAAAGCTACTGAGTCTCAAAAAACAGATTAATTTGCAGAAAAGACAAACCTCTCTGCTTGGAAGAAGAAAGGAGGCGGTAAGCTAGAGTGGCCGGGGGCTGTGATGGAGAGGGTGCAAGAGCAAAGTTCTAAAGATTTTATTCCCAGGCATCTCTGCTTTATGTGTCCTCATGTTGTGAGGCATGGAAATCCCAGGACCATTTGCATGACAGGAGGAGGAAGAGGCGGATAGAAAAGCTGCCATGTTTACTAGGAGGTATATTTCAAGACCGGTTTGTCAAATATGCTTTGCATATACATCTAGCTACAGACAAAAGGAAGTAATTCATTCGCCAACTTCTGTGGTGAAAATTACTTCAAGATTTATTCCATGTCCATGTGCCAAGCACGCTCCTGATACAAACCCCACAGTTACACACCCATGCACACACATGGGTACACACACCCCCAGACATGGAGACCTCCCATCAGTGGTACTAAATAACTTATGAAAATGGTTATGTTTAATCTGGAACTAAAACTAAATCTGGAGGTGACAAGACAATCAACAAAGCCACAATGTTGAGAATTCTGAAATAGGAAACATCTGTCTGCAGAGGAGGCACTGCCTGCCCCAGCGGTGAGTGGCGGTGCAGGGAGGTGCTTGCCCAAGCCTTGGCTCACTGCAGAGGGCTGGAGACACAAGTCACCTCACGTTATGTTTTCTCTTCCTTATTGCCCTGGAATACTGTACATGCATGACTGTGTGTACAATGCTGTATATACTCCACCAGGACCATACATGCCCAACAGAAACAGAAAAATGACCAAAAATGAGAAGGTACAAGGTAGTTCCATTGGGAATCTCATCAACAAAATCATTGTTCAGCATAGGAAAGTGGCTTTGGTGTTTGGCTGTGGTGACACATCAGAGATGGGGGGAGTTGGGGCTTCCAGGTAGGCTGCAAAGAAATCTGGTCGGTAATACACGGATACTCAGTTTATTATAGCCAATGGGAGAAATGGGTCCATTGAAATCCATCAGGTCTGGAAGGCTCCCAGATGAAACTGAGGCTTTTTGGCATATATTTTCCAGAGGCCCAAGGAATATAAAAGCAAACAAAAGACACCATGCAGAAATAGGCAAAGGAACAAGAAGAAGATGATAAATAGCAGATAGGGGAAAGCTCTCACAGAAGGAAATGGACAAGTTTTATTTTTGGCTGTATGTTTCATTGTAGAAAGCAAACACTGCATAATGGACACACTAGTGCTCCAAAAACCACATCTCAGAGATACCGTTAGCTCAGGACATTCACAGCATATATAAGCTCGAAAAGACAAACATATACTTTGTGTAATCACGGTCCGAGTAAAGACTGCAGAGACCATTACCACACCAAAAGGATAACCCAGCCAACCACAGTCTCATAGGTTATAAAAAACTGCATTCAAGAAAGTCAATTAGGCTCCACAGAGCTCTTGAAATGACAGAAATGACAGGAAAGCAAAAGCATTTCTGAACTGAAGGACCAAATCCTGCTCCACCAGTTGCACGCAGTGTGAGCTATGCGTAATTATCCGAGGACAGAAACATAAAGAACAAGAAAATAATGCTGTTTAAAGCCAGTAATTGTTTCCTATGGTTTCACAGGGCTGTGCTGAATAAAATGCATTTGTTATGTTACGACAGTGGGTCACAGAAACCATAGCAAGGGAGGAAAATGCAGGAAGATTATATGTTGCAGGGAGACATAGCTGCAGTAAAGATGAACATAAAAAGCAAAACTGAATAGAGATCTAGAATTTCTAAATTACCCTTGGCCCAAATGTCTGGCTTACCACTGAAATAGTATAATTATAAAGCTGGCATAAAACAGGACATGGATCTAGTTACTAATTTCTTACTAGCAATAGCAGCAAAACAGTTTCTGCCAGTAGCGGGTCTCTTGACAAAAACCTTGTGTCTTCTACATGCTGTGACCTATGGGGAAAACTGTTTTTAATCAGGCAAATCTATAAATGGTATGCAGTTGTGGTTGCTCCTCTCAGATGTCAAAAGGAACAGAGGAGAAAGTGGGGGAAGGGGAGGGGGGATCTTCACTGTAATTTCTGGTTTAACACTTCGCTCTCTCTGAAATGCACAGTGGGACTTGTAGATTTAGGAGATTGCCTTTGTCACACAGGCGAGTGATGGCAGCAGTGTCACCTCACAAGCCCCGTGAAAACATAAAAATAAAACCTCTTCCTAACAGTATAGTTTTATCGCCTGTGCTCCACTTAAGTTTTGACTGTAAATACAGGGGGGTTTCGTGGCTGCAGTTCTGAACTCCGTCACTCTAATCTCTGTTTTCCAGCACACACTTAAGCCTAAGCACAAGAGCTACACCGCTAAAGTCAATGGCACAGCTCCTGTGCCAAGATGGTAAGCACGTGTTCAAGGGTCTCACTGGGCCTGTCCAAAGAGCTTGGACAGAAAGTAATACTAAATAGGGTTTTTCCTGTGTGGTAGGCATCCATGAAACACAGCAATCAGCGGAGTGGTGTCAGTGATTTAAACATTTAAATGTCTTACACCATATGATAGTCTCTATGTAGCTTAAGGTTGTGTGGAGATTTTTGTCCAGCCTTTTTACCAGTGAAATATTGTCTTCAACAAAACTAGACTTTTTTGCCATGTTTCTGCTTTCTACTGAGATGTTTGAACTTTTGACAAAAATCTGAACCCCTGAAAACCTACTAAGTTGGCTGCACTGAGCTACTGAGCCGAACACAGTTCCTTGGGCAGCACACGGCAATCAGATTAGTATTAGAAAAGCACAGCCCCTTTCTCATCCAGCAGCTCCATTTTAACCACAGTTTTGCAAACCTGTCATCTATACTTGGCATTTAAAATGTTATTTATTTACGTGTATGTATGCATACTGTGTATATATATTTTCCCGTTATTCTGCCTTGGGTATGTTGAGGGCCCTTCACTTGCCCAAGAGCTGCAAGGGTACTTAAGCATTTATGATCTGTGATTCAGAGCGAGTCTGAAGGTCATTAAAGGCTGGGTGAGGAAGCGGTTCACGCGACAGCCAGTTTACCATGATTGATTGTTGTGCTGTAAAATATTATGAAACCTCCCCATTAACTCTTTTTTTCCACACAGTGCCTACAAGCGGTGGTGAAAGCCATGAGGAGCAGTTGTGTCGGAGCACTGGCACAGGCAGTGCTTGTCCCTCCAGCTTTTCCAAATGGTTTTCTGGGTAACATCACAGCACTGCTGCAGTGTTGAGAAAGGGTCACCAAGGCTGACGGATAATGATTTTCAAAAGCAAACAAAACCTAGGAGTTGAAGAAATGTTTTTGCTCTTAAAAAAGTCCACATGCACTTCCACAGCCATGCAATAAAAGAGGTCATTGAACTGTGCTTTGCTAGATCATGATATCTTGCCAAGCTCCTGGACAAAGGTGATCCGTGACTACCTCCTCCCTCCTGCAGTGAGCAAAACAGAGAGAGAGCATTGCAGAGGTCCAGCAATGATCACCCCATGCTGCCCGTATGTCCTGTCCTACTCTGGATAGAGTTAGGGTTTTGTTAATACAGATGAATTAATGCCTTTAGATATTACTGGCAGAGCCTTGACCCAGTGGTGCCCATGTGCCTGCAGCCTAGGACTGTCCACTTACACTGCACCAAGTCCACAGCCCACTCCATATCATCCTTTCTTCCAAAAAACCCTGAGCCTGTAACAGACACACATTCATAAAACAGCAACAACAAAAAAAGTAGGTATCTCCCAAAACTCAAGAGCGGTGACAGAGAGGAATTTCATAGAATCATAGAATCACAGAATGGTTTGGGTTGGAAGTGACCTCAAAGATAATCTAGTTCCAATTCCCCTCCAATGGGCAGGGACACCCTACACTAGACCAGGTTGCCCAAAGCCCCATCCAACCTGGCCTTGAACACTTCCAGGGATGGGGCCTCCACAACTTCTCTGGGCAACCTGTTCCAGTGCCTCACCACCCTCACAGTAAAGAATTTCTTCCTAATATCTAACCTAAATCTCCCCTCTTTTAGTTTAAACCCATTACCCCTTGTCCTATTACTACACTCCCTGAAGAACAGTCCCTCTCCAAATTTCTTGTAGACTCCCTTCAGATACTGGAAGGCCTCAATTAGGTCTCCCTGGAGCCTTCTCTTCTCCAGGCTGAACAATTCCACCTCTCTAAGCCTGTCTCATACGAGAGGTGCTCCAGCCCTCTGATCATCACGAATTTCCTGATTGCGTGGCTCTAAGTAGCAAATCCAGCGATGAGACCTCACACACGTGACCTGTTGCCCATGCATATTCTCACAGTAAGTCCAAAAATGCACTTCAGTGTGATCAAGGGCATCTGGGTTCTGGTGACACAATAAATACAGCTGTTTGCATGACCAAGAAAAGAAGGAAAAAAGGCTCTGGCATAAGTAGCAAGTAATTAAAAAAGGAAAAGCCCTGCTTTGCTGTTCCTCTCTCATATCTACCCCAAAACAGAGAAATAGGCAACTCTGCTATAACTCCTGAACTGGAGCACAAACAGCAGGTCAAGGGTTTGTTTCTCTTACAGAACACTGATCCTTCAATTCTTACTCCAGTTCTCTATCACCAAATCCTGCCACGCACGTACCAACCAGCAGCCTAATCCTTGACTGGTCCCACTGCAAGATACTGTCCCCCATCAGGTGCGGCATCGGAGGAATGAGTGGGGTTACCCAAAGAACAAGAAAATTTGTGAATAGAAGCAGAAGAATCTAATTTTTAATACAGAACCCCCAGATGGCATCTGCACCCTCTCGTGAGCTCAGTTCTCAGGTTTGCAGTCTGTGTTAAAAAAGTGCCTTTTTACTTTCTCATTTGTTTGCCCAGAGATGTCATTCATGTCATCGCAAAGACCAGGCTGGGAGTCTTCAAAGGAAAAGGTTTGTTTAAGCAAAAAGACATCTTTTTTCTTTTTGTCTGATTCTTTCAGATTATGTGATTTACGTGTTTGGTTTCTACTTAAAATGGAACTTCAAATCATGGAAAAGATTATAGAAACGAAACTACAAATAGCCTGTTTCGTAAAAGTCCGCTTTTTATTTATTGAACAAAGGTAACTTTTCACTTTTACCCAAACCATTCTGTGTACCAGTAAAACCAATCAGACGACAAAATACTTTCTGCCAGAGCTCAAAAGTAAATTCAGTTCAGCAAGAAAAGTTTGTTTCCACAGGCTGTGAGCCTTTTATAAGTTACATTCAACCTTCCCTCTCCAATTATTATAGACATAAATTACAAGGTGAGCTAAAATACATACTCCTTTTTTTACAGTGAAATGTTGGGGTTGGTTCCCTTGGTTGCTGCTGAAGAATAAATTGTATCATTATAGCCTTCTTCTGGGTCTTGTTATTTTGACTTTTTGACTCCTACTAGCTGCAGTCCATACAATGCACAACTGTATTTGTTCACAAGGAATGCTTTGGTTCTTTCTGACTTTTTCCTTTCCACTTCCTAATGGTTTACACGTAGAAGCAGAGCTTTTGAAAAATTACCTAACACATACTATGTTTAATGAGTACATTTAAACATACTTTAGCTACAAATCTTATCAGCTGATTACTTAACCTTTGTGGATAGGCTAAATATTTTCTTCGATGCTTAAATAAATATGATACATGGTTCCCGTGGAAAGCCTAATGAGAAGGAAGTTGTTTTTAAACTGAAGACAAGACTTTTCCTTTAATTTATTTTATCAGTATTTTTTCCAAGTGATCAAAGCAAGCAGTTTGTATGGCAGACCTAAATTGCTAAAAGAAAAATTAAGTACTAAAATATTAATTCTGCTATACTTTATTTGGGAGATGGGGGTTGTACGCCATAGGGAAAGACAGTCAAGAATTTGCTGCACACTATGAAGCACATGGTATGAGGCGAGAAGTCAAAATCCTGCTGTCTCTCAAGGTGGATTTGAATAATGAAAATCAATATGCGTATATGTCTTTCAGATTTCGGTAACAATAAAACATGTATATAAAATGCCTAGCTCCCCTGAATGCCTTATGGACAAAGCCTCACTCGAGAGCATCAGCCTCCATGCGCCAGCCCCAGCGCCTGGGAGTGGGCAACCGGTCTGTCAGGGACATGTGAAAGGCACGTGTGCACCCGTGGTCGCTCAACTGACACAGGCTGCCGCGCTTCCAGACACTTGGTTTGCAGCGCGGGACTACAGCATCCCCCCGGTCCACTGCCCCAGCCTGGAGCAGGGCACTGCTGCTTCGCGCACAGAGGCGCTGCAAGGTGAGGGGCTGGCTGAGAGCATCTCCTGCCCCACACCTGAGACTTATAGATGCATGACAAATGTACTCACATGCGTACAGTACCGTATGTATCCACACAGTGGATATCCACGTAGCGCTCACAGCAGCAGGAGAGGGGGGACCCAGTGCTCCTTTGGGGCACAGCTCCTTCGATGGGGGTTCCCAGCCGCGCTCCCCAGTGCAGGAGCATGAACTATCAAAACCATTCATGTCATGGATCTTTTCTTCTTCAAACCAAAACACCACACACGCACAGAAATCACCCAGAAAGTGTGCAGGAGAAAACTTGGTCTTTATTCTGGGGCAGAATGAAGGAGAATGTGAAAACTCACTGACGTCATGAAAGAAAGAAGTTGAATAGGTCAAGAAGCAGAGATGTAAGCTTAAGGAAATGGCAAGGCACACAAGAAAAGATAAGGGAGATTGTATAAATAAATAAGCACACAGAAAGGAGCTGAGAGCACTGTGAACAAAGCCGTACTCTTCAGCTCGGGTTCACAATCCCTTTTCAGCCTGAAAGCCCCAGAAGGTTTCAGAGGAGGAGTGGGCCCTTTTCAAAATTTCACATAGCGACATCGCTGTATGACACCCGCAATCTTATTTTCCTTTGTTACCTTCTGCAGATCGAGCAGAGGGGACCTGCAGGCATCACCGTGCTCTCCCCGGGTGTGCAGACCCTTGGCTGGAAGGAGTCCTACTTTCATAATTAAAAATGAAACTAAGCAAAGCAGTAAAAAGGAAAATAAATAGTACAAGCAAGGCTGGCTTAGCACGCCTTTTGTATCCTGATCTGCTTGGAGGAAGAAAAAAGAGAGATAACTGAAGTAGTATTAGTTTAGTTGTTACTGGCAGCGGATGTCACCTCAGCTCAGAAGCTGAAAATTAATGAGTGTACTTAGAGAGTTTTAATTACTGTTCTTAACTCCTGAGTGTAAACTTCATCTGCCTACTGGGAATCTTCTCTTCACTGCTGGAGATAGCTGTTAGAGTCATGTAATAATCACGGAACAGGACTGTATCTTTTGCACTGTGCTTGCTTTAATTTTCAGGTACATTTGTTAGATCATATATTTAGAACCACCATAATTTTTACATCCCGTGTGCCAAAAGCAGATACATACATCATACCTGAAGCTAGGATGGCAGTGCAGGCAGACATGTCCCAGCCAGCACCAGACCCCTGTGCTCACTGTGCTTTATCATTACACTAAACTTGATCCAAAAAACTAATTTAGAAGCCAATTCATGTTTATTTATACTGGTCCACTGAAAGATGTGGCAGTAGAAAAGTCAGCACAGGCTCTACAAAGTCACCAGTGCCAGGTTGTGTTGGTGGTTTGCTGGCCTATATGTATGCCTCCACATCTTCTACTCCTTACCGTAGCTAAAATCTGCTCTGTGGACAGTTCAAAGGAAAATACAAGTATAACAGTCTAATTTGCACTGCCTGACTTAGAAAGTATAATGATGCGTACAAGTGATTATTGGGTGTATTCTGCACTAGTTCACCCACAGGACAACAGGCCCTTCGTGTGCCCGTGGAAGAACTGTCAAGCTGGAAACACACACCAAAACTCATTCTGCAGTGAGCTTGCAGCTCAATAGAAGCAACACGCTATGTTTCTGGTATATGACAACCAGCATCATGGCCTTACAGCGCTGGGAGAGGACTTGGGCAGCAGATTTTTATTGCCTCTAATTCAAGACAACCTGAGTTAGAAACGCTGTCCCCTTGCAGGCTACAAAAAGGTTATGCATGCTATAAATGTCTTCCAGGCTCCATGGAGTAAATCCCTGGTTTAGAAGTGTTTTGAGGGAAAGAACAACTAAAATTATAGAAACAAACTAAAACTGGAACAAAATGCAACACAACTCTAACAAAGGCAGCTTCTGCCTGTCTACCAGAATACTGTTATCTGATCTTACGGACAAAGGAAGTATGAGAAGATGTCATTTATCTGGACTAGAATAAAGCATTTGATACCCTGCCAGATGGAAACTATTAGTTCAAGTAGAGAAAGTGGGGATTAAGATAAGAATTGCAAAGCAGTTAAGGAATTGACTGAAGGGGAGGTGACAATGGGTTGAGCCGAAAGGAAGAAAATCACTCAGAGTTTTGCAAGGGTCAGTATCAATCCTATTTATTTCTTTAACAGTTTTGGCACAAAAGAGTGTCTAATGAAACTTTCATTTGACTGAGGCTGGGGAACCTTGTCCATAGTGAGAAGCAGCAGAATTTTACCTAGAAGAGCCAAACAGTTCAGAAACAACAAACATGGAGGAAAATTTTATCATATAAGGTGAAAGGGCGCACTTAAGGAATCATGAGGAGGAGCCTGTGCCAACCATGTATATGACTACAAGCCAGCAATGTGGCCTGACCACTGGAAAAGGTAAATGTCACCTAGAATGAAGTAAAGTATTTCCACTATAGGAAGGGAAGTGTTACTGAAATCAATAAATGCCAGGCACTGGCAGGACCTCATCAAGAAGACCATGCCCAGTTTTGGTCACCTAGGCTACGTGTGTGCTGCTAAATGAAAACATGCTGGGGACTGCTTTCTGGCTTGGATGCCAAGCAGTATGTCTAAACCTCTAAACCCTCCCACCTTCTCAAAAAACTCAAGCTCAAACTGCAATTTAGGAATGGTCCTTGGCCTTTGCTAGCTTCAAAACCAAGACCAAGTATTCCTAGGAGAGTACTAACTAGTGAAGGCAAAAACCATGCAGAAAGTAAATCGTGTGCAGGTGTCTTTGGCCTGATCCCTTGCTCTGTTTAGTTTGCTGGGGTGGACCCACCCCAGTGTGCCCAGGATCTCTGCACTGATTAACGCATGCTGAAGAGGAAGGCTGCTAGGATGAGGGGAAAACTGGAGACCAACTTACAGGAGAAGATAAGAAGCACTTGTACTATCTAGCAACACAGAGGCTGAGAAAGTAGATGATTGGCATAAATAAGAACTAGGGGAGAAATATTTAAACCGAAAGACAACACTTGCCATGAGTAAATTAAGAGAGGCATAACAAGCTTATCCATTCATCCAACAGAGCAGCCTTCCAGAGGAGGTAGAGAGGGAAAAGATTTTAATTTTAAGAAGGAACTTGTAAAGTTTTCTGCGGCAGGTACACACAGCAATCCAGAGGACTATAAAGATGATGCATGCTGTGTCATTGCAGTCTTGCCCTGCTCCACGGTTTGAACTCTCATTGCCTCCCTCCAGTTTTCGTACATGCACAAAACAGGGCACAATTTACAAACCCTGGTAGGTGTCTCGGAGACTGCTGAGATGAGTGAAGGTAAACAGATCTGTATTCGTTCTGCTCACTTCTGAGTTCGCACCCTTGTCCCTAACTAGTGCCACTTCTTCATCTGAACACATGCATCACCACAAGCAGAGATACTGAAAAAACAGTCTTAACAAGGAGAAGCAGAAGAGCTTTAGTTGTGCCTTGTTGGCTTTGTTCAGCTAGCCCAGTTTCACTGAAGAGCAATTAAATAGAAGAGGGGCCTAGGGAAGCTTATCTTCTTCAGGAAGCATAGCACACATTTTTTATGAATCTCTCAATGGTAAGGCTAAAACCAGACAAAGATAAACAAGAGTGGGGGAAGCTCTACCTAATGGCTCACACATTAATTCCAGTTTTGTCTTGTTTCACTTATATGTAGATACAGCTGCATAATCTACTCATCAGCTGAGCTGAGCCTCTCCTTACATTTCCAGAGGTCATAACCATTAGTTATTCCCATATCATAATTTAAAGAAGCTGTAAGCCTCTTCTAGGCTGAAATTTGTAGATCGTCCCCTTCTAAGCTAGCAAATTGACTCTGGGCTTCCAAGTGTTGCTCAGCCATTCCATGTATGAAAATACATGGAAAAATGTAAGGACGACATAATCACTCTGACTGGAAAGCCACAGTCAAAGACCACATGGCAAGCTGGGCAGGGAGCTCTTCTGCTGCCTGGTGGCACGTTTTAAGTCTCAGCATTGTTGTAGTTCCTCAGAAACAAAACTTCTGTCATTTTGGTCAGGGGCAGAGGAGGAGACTGGAGCGCGCTGCCTGGTCAGCCAGGCACCCATGTACAGAGGAACACTTACGTCTCACAGCAGCTGCTGGGACTGAGGTGCAGCTCCCTGCCCTTCTTCTGCCATATCCTGGATGCATCCTCTCTCTTCAGGCTTCTTCTGTGGCGAGATACGATGTACATAAATCCAGCCTAGAACTGAAACACCTTCTCCTTTTTTAGAAGTTTCACTGAACACAGTATATTCTCATTAAAACAAAATGGTTTCAACAACAACAACAAAAAGGATTCAGCCAAAAAAATAATCCTCTAGCTGCCAGAATTTTTCCATTCACCTATAAAACCCATCAGGGAAAAAAGTTGCTGTTTGACATTTAAATAAGAACTCTTCCCCTGTGATGCACTGTGGTGCAGTTACAAGGGCGTAGTCAGACATTTGCTAAGTAGGCTGTAGTTATAATTTTTAATTTCCTAGAGGCAACATTCCCCTTCACCTCCCCCAAACCCAAGTCTCCTATATGTCAGTGTCATGGGCTGTTGCCATGCCACCAGCCGGCCACTGATCTTTTTTGAGAACAAACGTGTCCTTATTATGAAGATTAAACTGGTGACACCGTTTATCCACATGCCAGACACTGAGGGTATAGCATCCCATCGCTGCTCTTGAATGACATTAATCTGACCTGGCCTGACCACACTCTTCACAACAGCACACTTCTCCTTAGCCAGAACTGGAACTCGGATGAATTGTACTTTATTCACTATAAAGTCCTGAGCCTCCATCTCTCTGCACAGAACTTTCTGAATATTTCCTCTAAGTTCACCAAATGTTTCCTTGTTCCCAAGCCACAGAGAAGCTGCTGGGGAAGGGGTGGTGGTGAAGGGGGGGTGAGGGAATCCCTGCGGCTGCAGCCTCCAGCCCTCTGTAGGGATGACTTCTCACGCTCCGTGAGCCTGACCAAAAACCTGGCAGGCTGGGAAGTCTCCTTCAAGCCCAGTGGATTTTGGATCTGCACCTCACGATGTTAACTGTCGAAGAGGAAAGCATGTCTGATAAACAGAAACAAGCAAAGCAGATAGAAGTGCCCTAACATCAGAAAAAGGTCATCCATAGGTGACCTCATAAGTAGTCTGTGTGATGGAACAGAGCAACGGTTTTGAGCAGTTGGCAGTCAGGTCAAAGTCTCAAGTGGGGCTGGAACCACCATTGTAAGGGAGAAAGGACAACAAAACTCATTATTTTCAGTAGCCCTACTTGTTCTTGTTCAGTCCTGTTGTCAGGTATGCTAACTCCCTAGTCCTGGAGGGGAAGCACAAAACCAGAGGGGGTGCATCGCTCTCTCCCCTACCTTCCTGATGGTTCCTGTCCCGTCCCCCATCCCCCCCAGCACCCAGTATGTTTCTCCTCACTGGCACAGGTTTTGCTGGCACCAGAACATAACTTGCACCTGGCTCCAGTTGCCTCTTTCTCCTTTGTTAGAAGGGCTCCCAGTTCATGCCATCTCTTTCTCATCAGTTTTTACTGCAACCCATGGGAGACAAGGCAGGAGGAAAAGGGAAGAGGCAACAAGCCAGGTTTTGTAATGCTCAGATGCAGTTTCACATCCAGGAGATATGAGATCCTTCAGCCACGGGGCCAACAACATCACAACAGAAGCCATGCATCCTAATACAAATGTTAGACAATGTGTTTCTATGATCTAACTTTCCTTCAGTCTTCCCACAAAACCACAAAGAGTAGTGGGAGAAGAGTTAACACATCCTCTTCTAGGTTTCCTTTAACAAATGTGACAACGTATCACTGATTGAGAGGCAATTAAAAGTCTGATGGATTGATTTGAGGAAGCAAATCCTGTATCTGTCCTGTCCATTAAGTCCCACAGAACCTCTCCTGTGCTAAAACCTGTATGGAGAAACATTAGCTTCCACAGACATCAGTCAGGATCCACTGGGTGAACTGGACCTGAAGCAGTGATATTGGTACCCAAGTCTGACACTACATGTCTGCATGAGAAATCATGGACTGGTTCCTCCTGCCACCAGGGTTCAAAGGAAGAAGAGACATCTAGCAAAGCCCTGCAGAGAGAAACAATGCACTCGCCTGGCTGCCCTCCATTGCCCACGCCTCGCTGGAGGAACACATTCACTGCCCTCACCACCAGTCACACGAGGGAAGGGATGAGCCAGTCCCCAAGGTCCAGCCTTGCATGCAGCATCAACTGCAGGAGTTATTTATAGTCCCTCGGGAAGTGACAGGGGCCGTGGATGTGAATGGGAGGGAGATTCAGACCAGATGTCCGCAGGCCCTTTCCAAGCAAGCCCACATAAATGTGCAGCACAGCTCACAACCAGAGCTGCGTTGTGTCAGACCGCTGTGGTTACCCGAGGACCAATGTGATAGCATCGCGACGGTGGTGGAGCAGGGGAAAGGATTCTTGCTCGCTAATTGAATAGGGGCCTCAACTAAAGGAGAACAATGCGCAGCGCTGGGGTGGCTGGGCTGCATTGTGAGAGCCTCTGCAAGCAGCGGCCACCGCTGCCAGTCCCATTGTTTGGCGCTATCTCCATTTGCTTGCAGGCCAGACCTCCTTGTCCTCGCCTGGGCGGGCCATACGCGTCTGCACCTCACAACTCTGCCAGCCACCTCTACCTCGGGTGGCAAGTCCTCACCAAAGCTGCAGCTGGACCTGGGTGCTGATGGAGGTAGAGCGCTCCATCGAGCACGGGATATGCTTCTTGTGTTTCCAACACCGCCAGTGAATCCAGACGCTTACCACAGCCTTATTGTTGCTGTTACTATGAGACCAAGTCCACAATAACTGCATTTTTCCAGTGCTGGTTAGAACAGATGCACTTTGCCAGCAAGGGATTTTGGTTTCTTTAAAAAAAAAAAAAACAGAAACACAACCCTTTGCATGTGTTAGATTTCATTCAATGGAATTAGAGGGATGTCAGCTGCTGAAATCAGAGTGACATCACTGAAGTCAACAGAGTACATGCTCGTTGTGCAGCTGCACCCTGGACTAGAGTTTTACCAATGGGAGGCTGATGAACATACCATTAAACCAGTCCTACGCTTGAAAACAAGAGACCAGTTCCTTGCTAACAACAACAAAAAGGAGCAGAAAAAAGTAAAACAGGTAAAGTGGAGGGTGCGAAAGGATGGGAAAGGAGAATCCTGCTGAAACAGAACAACCTGGAACCACTTTCCAAAAACACGCACAAACGATGCTAACTAAAGAAGCTCCCCTGACATGCAGCTCTATCACTAAGCCCTTCTGCTTTTTCTGTAAGCCTTTATCGCTGACCCGTCTCAGCTGATGAGTGTAGGGTCTTGGTTGCCTGGGCTGGCCTGAGGTGAGACACAGGATGAAGAGCAACTGCTCAGCTATGCTGACTCAGTACAATGAAGGACTTTATGCACCATTCAGTTACACAAAACAAGGATCTTGGAGTCTTTTCTAAAGACCTGGCATTTAGCCCATCTGTCACACAGTTTCAGGACCTATTGGAGAGCCCAGCAACGTGATGAGAGATTCTTCAGATAAAATAAGACATTTAGAAAAATGGAACTGAAAATTCAATAGAATAGGAAATGTTGCAGAGGTTTGGAAATGTTCCATTTGCCTCATGGTCTATTCTAAGTTTTCATGCAGCTCTGTACTGCCCTGCTAGCCAGATTCAGAAGCAGAAAAACCTCTCTAAAAAGGCTGGTTAATCACCAGGAATCTCACCAAAAAAAAAAAAAAAATCTGTTCTTCCCTAGCCAGTTTCCAGGTAGTAAAAATAAATTTCTAAATTTATTTAGAAATTTATCTAAATTTATTGCAAGCTATGCCTAATTTTGCTTCACGCTTGAACAAAATCATTTCCTTCCTTAGAGCAGTACTTGCTTGTACTCGGGACGAGGCAGATACAATAGTTTTGGCTGAGTCTTGGAATTAATTCAAAGCTGATGTGAAATACTAAAAATCTTGATAAACAGAGGCCCAACGAATTAAAGAGCTAATGGTCTTTGCAGGGAAGCAGCTCCACGTTGTATCTAAAGGCTCTGATGTTCCCCCATCCCTACTGGTTATGCAGTCTGGTTTGAAGAAACAGCCACAGGCTTGGAAGGAGACGGTTTAAATAAAGCAGCTCTCCACTTCCAGGTGTTAGTCCTCCCAGTTCATGTTTTGCATCCTCATTACTCAGAGGAAGAGACGAATTTTCCTGCTGGATAAACCCAAAGCCCAGGTAGTGCCAAATCCTGTCACAGTAGGGTCTGGGGCAGGTGCCCCCCAGGTGAAAGCAGGATTCCTGGGTAGGGGTAACCAGGTAGGAGACCCCGCTGTCGGGCAAGAGCAAGTCCATCCTTTCATCTCTCATACACGGCTGATCATATTCCTTATTCGTTTTCACCCTGAATGTCCAGATCCAGACATTTCCATCCCAGACAGCCTGAGTATTCCTCTGGAAAACCTCACCCTCCTGTGTACCCTGCTAGCTGAGCAGTTCAGCCATTCCTCAGAGCAACGAGATCCATAAAGCTGCGTGTGAATTTTGTAAAAAGTGTTTCCCTCATTCGTTTTATGGCTGTTGCCCTTTAGTTTAGTTGAGTGCCATTGGTCTAATGCAAAGATGCAGGACGGGAGTGAACTAAGGAGGGCTCTCAGATGGTCTTCTCTACAAATTCAGTCGAGTCATCTTTTTCTCCTGTCCTCTTCCTTTCACAGCAAAAAAAGTGAAAGCCCATCTATTCTTCTTTCATTTTCTGTGACTATTTCCATATTCCTCTTCTTTTCCCCACAATTTTTTTCTGAGAGGTACATTCAGGGAATTCAATTACCTTTTTCCTGACTGCCTGTTACAGCAGTTATAAACCTAAATTGTAAAGGGGCACTCTCCAGCCACCGAGCTGCAGCCCACTTCGGAGGTGTCATGGACTAAGAACACCACTGCGGGCAGCTCTGCAGCCGCTCGGGGAGCCGAGCTGAGGTGACTGAGAGACTGGGCAGACCCGTCCGCACCAACTCGTCAGCTGGGGACATCTGGACAAGATGAGCAAGCACTATACGTTCAAAAACTGCTGTAAGGGGAACATTTCATCCCAGGCTCCTGTTTACTGACGGTTTACTTCAATCTTTTGCTGGCACTACCTCTCTTTTACCCAGCAAATTAGTCAATGAATGGATCTTTCCTGAGTGTAGCCCCATCAGCTCATTGCACAGCATATACCTCAGTCATGTTTATCCAACTTTGCCTTCCGGTCCCATTTGTACTGATACTGTCCTTCTTGGAATAACAATTATTAAACCACTTGGTGCCTTTCATGGTTAATTATTTCCTTTCTTTAACACAGTCTGCCTTCAAACTGCAGGCTATGTCTTGAACACACCCCAGTATCCCCACTGTCATTGCTTACGACAAATAATGTTGGAAAGTCCATATTACTGAATTATGGGATTCTGTCACCTATATTTCTTCTGCAAAGTTTCATCATTTAGTAATTTTTCATGACCACTATCATAACATTTTCTGCCTTTTTGACCTGCCGTTCAGGCAGATGGTGAAGGTAGATTTCCTCGGTTTTGTTATGTTTCTCACTTACAAGTTAGGAGGTTGCTAAACTGAGGTCCCTGCCGTATGACTGAAGCAGGTAGGATAACCATGTTGAAGAAACAACTACTATGAAATGTGCAAAATTTGAATGTGTTCTTTGGTTCATATTTCTTTATTTCATCATTTTTACATATCAGGTACTGTTAAAAACTAACCTGGATTTACCACCCCCTTATAAAAAACTATGACTCTTTCAAAAATCCTTTACCACATAGTTTTTTTCTCTACTTCAGCTCCAAATAGTACAAAGATCCTAAGCCTCTCTTAATTTATCTCTGTGTGATACAGGGCAAGACCACAATTCTTAATTTAATACAATAATATTGATAAGTACTGAGATGGTATACCTGTTCTGCAAAGTTATGCCTAAGGCTTTGTTCCATTTTAGTTAGATAAAATGTCTAACGTGCTTAAACCAACAGAGCCTCTTCACATTTCCAAGCTGTAAGGAACAGACTTTAGTAGGGCAGTGCATGTTTTTCAAACTGCAGTCATATTAGTCCCAGAGACACACACAGCACGCTTGAACTAATGCAGAAACTTGTGTAGGTGTGACCCAAGTGATTGCTACTGCACAAATTTTGACACTGGCATTGCTCTATGCGTCATGGTTTAACCCCAGCCAGCAACTCAGCACCACACAGCCACTCACTCATTCCCCACCACTCCAGTGGGATGGGGGAGAGAATCAGAAGGGTAAAATGTGAAAACTCATGGGTTCAGATAAGAACAGTTTCATAACAAAAATAATAATAACAATAATAATAATAACCAAATATAATAATAATCAATGAAAATAATAATCAATTAAAATAATAATCAATGAAAATAATAAAAAGACAAATAAAACCCAAGAAAAACAAGCGAGACGAACGAAAAACTATTGCTCACCACTCACCAACCAATGCCCAGACAGTCCCCAAGCAGCAATCGCTGCTCCCCCAGCCAACTTCTCCCATTTTATATGCTAAGCATGATGTCGTATTGTATGGAATATCTCTCTGATCAGTTGGGGTCAGCTGCCCTAGCCATGTCCCCTCACAGCCCCTTGCTGACAGGCAAGGAGCCAACTTGCTGACAGGGCATGAGAGGCTGAGAAGTCCTTGTCTCAGTGTAAGCACTACTTAGCAACAACTAAAACATCAGTGTGTTATCAACATTACCCTCATACTAAATCTGAACCACAACACTGTACCAGCTACTAGGAAGAAAATTAACTCTGTCCCAGTCGAAACCAGGACACTATGTCATAGGCATAACAGGCCAGTCTCTTACCCAATGACCAATGTATAGCCCACAATGGGAAAAGAAGATACAGTTGGCAACCCATTATGTTGCAAAACTTATGGAGAAAAGGAAAAACTGGGATAAGTTTTCAGACATTTGGAAATAACTGTAGATTCTGCTCTAAATTAGCAAGGACTGTGTGCATGTGTTTACTTGTCACTCTTCATCTTGTTACCTCTTCCCCTACTATGTGTTAACATAAAGCTTTCTGTAGGAGTTCCATTTATCACATAAGCCAAGAGGTAGTAAGAGAAAGAAAAAAAAAAACCAGAAAACAAAAAAAGTCCATATAGTCTATAGCCTCTTCAGCAAGACTTAAAGAGACACTATTCCTCATTACCTTTACAAAGAGAAAATTAATGGTAAGCTATGTCCTTCCCAGAGGATAATCCCATGCCAAGGGCAAAGCTGAAGGCTGCAGAACATCACACCCACCTCTGTTTCCCTGAACACTGACCATGTGTACTGGCACTTTTCAAAAGGGAGCTGCCTGGCAAATGCACTTCTCACCACTGCATTTCTTCAGCTTCTTCATATCAGAATTTCCAAATACAAAGTCCAGGTAAAGACTCTCCCAATAGCTACTTCATCTGGCTCCAGGCATTCACTTAGAAGCTGCTTAGTACCTTTGCGTCACAGAATCCTTCTGACAGTGGATTTTTTTTCAGGTTTATTTCACAGACTATTTTGTCAAAAACAGTAGGAAAAAAAAAGATGAGGCAGATCAACACGCCAGTAGAAAATTAAGCTTTCTTTTCTGAGAGCAGTCAGCTCAAAGAGGTGCCACTTACTGCAGAAGTCTTTGTAAAGGAAGGATAAATCTGGCAGCCAGTGCTTGCAGTCATTCTCCACAGGAGAGGGGATGTCTGCCCTTCAAAGGAGGCAGTTGCTTGTAAAGAATCCTGCTAATGACACCTAGGATAATCAGTGCAAACAGGTCTTTCTGCTTCTGGGCTCCACGCCATCTGCGCATTCAGAGGTTGGATAGCTGAAGGCAGTGCACTCCAGGGTTTGCTGCTTTGGGAGATTCAGGTGGGAATATACCTTGGGGATGGGAGGGGTTATGCTTAGGGAGAGTGATCCAACCTCTCATTTGAAAAGAGTGAATTTAGCAAATCTGGACTCTTTGTGGTACTGTATGTTAAGTAATTACTGGCTCCAACCCTGAATTTCTTAAGAAATTTCCTCTCAGACCTCTCTCAATGGGAGCTTGACTGTGTGATAATAAGGTGAAAACTCATGGATGGATGATGTACCACTTCTTCTGCTGAGCTTGTAAAGGCCAGGTGCAATGGGGTCCTGAGCTGCTTGATTCTCACAGATAACTAGTGACAGGACTAGGGGGAACGGCTGCAAGTTGTGCCAGGGGAGGTTCAGGTTGGAGATGAGGAGAAATTTCTTCTCAGAAAGGGGGGTCGGGCATTGGAACGTGTTGCCCAGGGAGGTGGTGGAGTCACCATCCCTGGGGGTGTTTAAGAAAAGGTTAGATGCGGTACTGAAGGAGATGGTTTAGTGGGTAATAGGTGGGGGGGGACGGTTGGACTGGATGATCCTTGAGGTCTCTTCCAACCTTAATGATTCTATGATTCTATGATTGGTGTTTTCTACCATATATGTTCCAAAAAACCAGCCTCCCTCGTCCATGTTCAGTGAGCTAGGTGTTGCACAGATTAGTCACCATGCTTTCAGCATTACTGCATGCTCATGTGTCTCCAGAGACAGTGCTGCCTGCTGATGTTCAGAGCCATGGACTGGTGTCTCCTGTCACTTCATGGCAACTCACCTGGCACTGTTTCCTGCTAAGTGGCGTGTCTGTGCTGCAGAGCTGTTGGTGGCCTCACATTAAAGAACTGTATTTGAGCACCTGAATAAAGGCTCAGAAGACTGACCAGGAACACTAGTTGTGAGAGTCCTAAGCCTTTGACTTCAGGGTCTTAAGGCTGACGAACTTTGTTTTCAGAGTCAGTAAAGCATTTTGGAGCAAACCGGGCATGGAGCAAATTCCTGATAATGGATTCTAAAGCATCCAAGATATAGTGATATCAAGAAAGACAAGAAAATATATTTGTTAAGATCTGGGGTTTAGGCTGGAATACAAAAATCCTTTGGGAAAAAGAAAGCGGTGCAGATGCTCTTTGGACCTTCTGGAAGTGTTTTACTGGTGAAAGCAGTTCCAGACTCCAGGCTACATCAGAAAATCCTGGCCCTTCTACTAAGCTAATTGACTTAGTATTTTGGCAATATGTGTTTACTCCCCCCTTCCCCTCTTTTACTACCTTTTCTATTTCAATGCTGTAAAACTCAACTAACTTCTAAAAAACAAGTTCACTTTTTTTTCCAGTGTTTGTTAGACCTTCTCCACCTAGTTAATGACTGGCTGGAACAGCAGCAAGGCCAGGAATGCTTCATGCTCTGGGCACTCACTAATTGGGTTGTTAGCAGACTAGAGAGACAGGAGGAGATGGGGAAAAGCACTGCTATTATAAGCCCAAGAGTGTAAAGAAAAAGAAAGTGAAATAAATATAGAATTGTTATGTTAGGGAAATTACGGTTCTTAACGCCCTATTTTTCTAAAAAAAAATAGCTCCCTCGGGACATCTTGCAAGCACTAAAAACAAAATAGACCAGAAATATAACTGGCTTTATTTTTTATAGCAAACTCAGAAAAAAAGATACATTTCCTTTTATAAAATGAATCGTCAGCCCCAACCCTCCTGCCACTTGGCAATGACTGAGGCTGAGGCCGTGAAGGAACAGTGCCAGCATCCAGGCTCAGTTTGGGTTAACGGGGAACGCTGACCAGTGGAGCCCTTACAGATGTAAAACCAACATCACCTTGTCTGTAGACTCTCACCTGTAGTTCTCGCAGGCTGAGTGACACAATGCAGGGTCGAGCCTGCTATTTTTATGCTCCTAACACTCAGCAGCTTCTTGCAGATGAAGGAGCCACGCTCCTGCATACCAACCGGAGCCACGGCAGCAGCAGAAGTTTAAGCTCTTTGGAGAAGGGGCCACAAGAGCCAGCGGAGCAGCAAGAGCTGGCGGTGCAGGGGACAGCTGAGATGGGTGCAGATCTGCTGTGTTTGGAAGCTGCCTGCACAGCCGGTGTGAAGGCACATCAGCTGCAGGCAGGTGCCGTGGGCTCTCTGCTGGCACTGCTGGGGAGACACCAGTCAGGACATGTGTGAAACTTGAGGAGTAAGACAGGGCCAACAGATTATTTCATGCCATGAGACGCGCACAGCACCACAGTGCTGCAGGGCCAGCGGCCAGAGCCACCAAACCCCCCTGCCCGCTGCACCCTCGCCGAGCCAGGGTCCTTTGCCCCAAGGGAGCCAGGGCTGGGGCAAGCCATGCATGGCCACCAAAGCAAAGGCTTCCTCCTCTGCCTCTCCTCATCACCCAGTGCCAGGAGGGCAGTGGGGACTGGGACTCCTCCGGTCCTATCCGCTCACCCCAGCCTTCCCAGAGGAGCTGCACCACGGGCTTTGTGCACGCGTGTCTACAGGCGCGTGAGTCTATAGGCGTGCGTGTTTATTGCCAGCCCTCCCCGGCCCCTCTGTGAGGTGTGAATTTCACCTCAGGTGAATTATTTCTCCAGGGATTACATAACAAAGTGATTGTGAAAATACCATCGTCCGTGTTATAGAAACTTAACAGAGCCCCTGGAGTCTTTAAATTAAAACATTGCACTCAAGCGCTTTTTGCCATGTATCTCCTCCTACACACGGCTCATTCTAGTCTGAAAAATAAAAAGGCAGGACAGCTTCCTACAGGCTTTCAAAGAGAAGATCCTACCCTAATTAACTATAATCTTGTTCAGACGGCATTTTCCTTCAAGATTCAAAGGCTAGCAGGGGGCTGGAGCTAGGCAGAAAAGGAGATTATTAAAACTTTAATAACATGAGCCTTTGAACCTTCCCAAATTCTTTACAATTTTCTCACATCTCCAACCCAGATGTCTGCATTTAAAAACCGTGCCAACAAACATGAACTTTTTGTTTATGCTTTTATATCTTTCAATGAACAGTCTCTTTTAAAATGATAGGAAACATCATGCTTGCAGCTTGCAAAGCAGGATGACAAGGCTAAAGATTAAAAAAAAGGAAAAAAAAAGACAAAGAGGGTTTCTCCAGCGCTGTTTCCAGAAGGTGAAGCCGTTCCAAGAAGCACGGGCAATGCCTCCACAGCGCTCCAGGCGGAGTTGGAACTGGGTAAGAAATGGTTTTCCTGTTCAGTAAACAATTTTAAGAGTTCAAAAATGTTCTCATGCAGCATCAGAGCATAGCTGAGACCTTGGGAATTTTTTTTTTTTTGAAAGAAAAAGAAAAAAAAACCCTCTACACACGCCTGTAAAAGAGCACTTGTAGAAGTTAGCACAGCGCAGCAAGGGTTCCTGCAACTAAGGCATTTCAGCAGAGTCATGGTAAGCCCTGAGACACGGTGTGGGAAGTTTCCTTCTCTGTAAGATTTTTATTGCTTGTTGAGGGAGGAACAGATTCAGCAGGAGAGCCGGAAAGAGGTGCATTCAGTGGCCCTGGCCCGAAGAAGCAGGGCCACAGCCCTGCCCCACCAGGGAGCAACCAGACCCACCCCATCAGCGGTGTTTCTGCAGAATGACTTTTGTCCAGGCTGGATCTGAGGTATTTCCCTGAGTAGAGTTTAGTCAAAACTGGCATGCTGCCATCCAAAAGCTTCTGATACAAGGAATAAAAGAAACCCTTCTCTCCAAATGCTCCTCACCAGTTCTGGTCGTGGTTCAAGGGAAGGACCAGACTCTTGCTCCAGCTGACCTAACACTGCAAGATCTCTGCCAAGCCTTATAGCAGAGGAATAAAAATGGAAGCTATCCTGGCAGGCACTGCACTCCCAGCTTTTCCAGAAGCCTAGGAGGTAAAAAGCCCTTTCCTTTCTACAAGGATTGCCCTGGGATCCAATAGCCAATGAGAAAAGTTCAAGTCATCATAATTGCTCTAGTTTTTGAAAATGAGTGGTTGTTCAAACACATGTATTTGTTATGACTTGCTTCCCAATCCCACAGCAAGAGCAAGGGAATGAGCTATTCAACAGCCAAAAATTCAGGGAAGTCTCTTACCATTAGAGCCCTGCTGTTGGTACTACCTGCTGGTCTGGCTCCAGGTGGCCAGGGTCTGCAGGGCTTTGCCAAGAGCATAGCCAACGCCTTCAGACCTGGAAAGTACCTTTTCTTTGTGGCAGAGACGGGAAGTAGGAGTGAGGATCCTGAAACGGGCTCTAAGGACACACCAGGCTGTAAATCCTTCCTGCTTCCCCATCCCTGCAGTGGGAAGAACGCAGATGGGCACCCTCCAAACTCCCAACTGGTCACCACACTGCTTCCGTCAGAAACATTTATTGCTCCACCTTCCCCTCCTGTTTCTTGTAGTTTGAGGGACAATGTTTTTAAAAGCCAAAGGTCCCTAATGGAAGGACTCCTTGGCAGAGCACATGCCCTGCAGTCACAGCTTAATGCCTTTTTGGGCTCAGGGAGAGCTGAAAATGGTAGAACTCACCAATGCTCCTGAGAACAAAACTTTGAACGGGCTTGAAAGGACCATGCCCACTTCTAGACAAACTGTAGGCTCATATATCTCCAGATGGATGGTATCTAATCTTTCCTCCCTAACAATCATTTCCCAGTTGTATCTCTAAACTTAAACGAAGAAGGGAATTTGATTATTTTTACAGCTACCTGTAAAAATACCTTTTCATGGTTTCTATGCCAGATAAACCAAACACACTCAGGCTAATCAATGTACCCGAGCAAGACCAAAGTGGGGAAAAAAAGCAACAAGTGCTAACTATGTCATTTCTAATTTCTCTAAGCAGGTATTACTGAATTGCACATGTACCAGCACTGCAGCAGGGTTGGAAAAAAAAAAGTGTTGTGACTCACGTCTTTTTATGTTTGGACCGTTCTGAGTTCAAATCCCAACAAGCAACACAATAACTCCTGGTGCCAGCTCTTAGTGGAAACACGTTTACTAAAACAGTGTCATTGCACTCACCCAGCTACACCCAGGATCCCCAAACCCTGCAGCTCAGCTCCTGGCTTTGCTGTGCTGTCCCCAAACTCCCCTCCTCAAAGGAGGGATAATAGCACTTCTCTCCTTACTACAAGTCTACAAGGATAAAGAAGTTCAAGATCCTGGTGAGGTGTTTGGTTGCCACAGTGATGGGGCTGCATACATCCCCAAGAGATTATTCTTTCTTTCATGTGCAAGACAAAATATGTTGAGAACCACAGAATCGCTCAGGAGGTCACAGCTGATGAAGTGGTGCTTTATTTATCCACTTCCCGCAGGGCTGCCCACGATGCAGAGCCAGGTAGCTGGTGCACACGAGGCACGGGGTCCTTGCCGGTCATAGCAGTGGCTGCCGAGCTCCATGACAGAGGCAGCATGAAGGTGACCCGAATGATGTTTGAGTTGGAGCCAGCCTGTGAATCAGAGGCAGCCCTTGAGCATAGCAGGGACGTAAGCGTTTGCTCCTGCCATAGCTTTTCCCTTTCCTTTTCAGCCTCTGCAGCTCCTCTGAATCCAAAGGAAGCAGAAAATACCTCTGTGCCCATGACAGGGACGCCAGGCCCTGCTGTCAGCAAGGGAGGTGAAGGGCTGGGAAAGTCACAGCGGGAGGATTCAACCGAGAGCAGGAGCAAAGTGTTGTAGCAGCCTCTTGCGAAGTCCCTCTGGAGGGACATGGCCTCCCCAGCAGCCGTCGAGCACTCCCGGACCCTCATCCCACGGGGCGGGAAGGATGGAGCCGGGCAACACCTTGCAGAGGAGTGCAAGCTAAAGCACCTTTCCACGCACCCAGCCAGACAACAGGAGAACGGACGGGCCTTAAAGAATGTGGATTTTAGTTTGGATTTACTGAAGGTAAGCAACTGCCCGAAAAGCATTGCTAAAAAGATGTCACTCGGTTCTGTGACTCTGAGGGTGTCTGCTTAAATGGATTCACAGCTGGTGGAGAAAGAAAGGTTTGGGGTTGGAGTTTTGGTTTTGTTTTGTTTTTAATGTTGCTACTGGACATTACACAAGTTGGTGCTGAATTCCTCACCTCTGGATTTCACTTTAAGTGACTCTTCCAGGCAACCTCCCAGGCACAGGAAAGCTAATTTCTCCGATAAAACGCATGACCCCCTCACGCCAGGCTACCCCATTTCATACCGCATGCCCCTTAGTGCAAGACGTTAAGGCAGGGGCAGGCAATCCAGTCCAAGATTTATTCTGTTCTAATCAGCCCAGGCTTTGAGAATCTCCGTGTGGATTTGAGCCTGTGCTCAGTAGCTCATTGACTGCTGTTTTAATGCCGAAGCCTTTGCAACCCAGCTGCAGTAATTACCCCCACGGAGCATGAGGAATCTTAGTTATAAACTAGCTGGCAATCTTGCAAGAATATGTCTCCTAGAGGACTTCAGGACATTTCTTTCTGAAGTTACCCCTGTTAAATCATTCCTAAGCTGTCTTCAAAAAAAAAAAAAAAAGGAATGAACCTTGAGAGTAACCCTTGCTTTGGTTTTAAATACTCTCTTTTCCTCGTAAAAGTCAGCTGATCTTTGGAGCCTTCAAATCTCCCAAAGCTATTTCAGTTAAATAATCTCTAATGTTCTGAAATGAAGCAAACGTTCAACAGGAAAGCTTAGGAGAGACATTAAGAGCTGTTAGACTCTAAGTCAGAGCTTAACACAGCTTGTGCAGAGAAAATGTCCTGTTATACTCAGCCAGGCAGGATACTTCCACTTGGTTTATATCAGAGAAGCCTTATTGCACAGTAAACATTACACCAAAGCCTTGTCCAGCAGATCCAAATTCAGCTCTTGGCATTGATGTTAGGCCAAAGTTGGTGCAGGTCTACCCCTGTGTAGAAATGGCACTAAGCTGTGGAGCCTCTCTGCTTCAGCTGCGTAAGTACAGTCTGGCTCAGAAGTGACTGTGACCCATTTGATGACAAGCTAGAAGTAGCTGTGGAAAGGTGTGATGCCTGAAGGGCAAGCAGCCAAGGACAAAACCCATGGTACAGCTGATACCCTTGTTGTCACTCAAAGTGGAGAAGGGATGGGTGGGGAGCACAAACCTGTATGATAATCGGAGTCCTGCAGTCCTGGAGGCAAATTCCTCCAAGGAAGCACTGAAACCCTGCTGGCAAGCAAGAGATGATGCCATCCAAATCTGTGCTATTCATCCTCTGCAGAAACAGAGCTCTTGTAGGCAAATTCTACTTAGCAATGTGCACTCAGAGGGGGCAGCTGTGCTCATGGAGGATGCTGTAGGACTGAGCTCTGTGCAGACCAGACTGCTGTGGAGGTGCAGGACGTAAAAGACAACTAGTGCAGAACTTCCTTCAGTGGCGATTACTACCACTAAGGACTTTTTTTAAGCCCTTTTTGCTTTGAACAGGTAACTAAAGGTTAAACAGTGTGTCACCTCATCCCATTGCTGAATCTGGTCCCTGTGTGTATAAACTTGACTGAAGTGGGACAGACCCCTTCACACTCTGGGCTACCTTTGGGCAGCTGGCAGGAGGCAGCAGAGGCTCCAGAGATGCCCATGGATGGAGAGGCTGCACAGCAGAGGGTTTCACTACCACAGACATGCTTGAATGAGCTGGAGATAAAATGGCTTCTTCCTAGTCGGGCTGCTTTTAAATCCAGTCATGGTGGGTTCGGCCATTTATGTTCTCCAATTGTCATACCAAGAACTGGGAGCTCTTTAAAATTGCTCTTTTTCACATTTCTCCAAGTGAAAAAAAAAAAATCTGTATTTTTCAAAACATACCAGTTAGTCACCATTACAGCAAATTCTCTAGTATCAAGGCCAGGTAGCGTTACTGTCTGATGGGGAGATAACGTTCTTGCCTTTCCCAATGCACTTTCTTGAGCTCAGTCCTACAGCATCCTCCATGAGCAGAGCTGCCCCCTCTGAGTTTGGGTGGACTCTATATGGACCTGCACATTTTTCCCACTGGTGGACTCTGCAGAGAGCCGAGGATGGGACGAGCAAGCAACACGAGTGCTGGCACCGCCTGTGGGGCAGCCAAGGGCTGAGGAGCCTCAGGGCCACGTGTGCTTCTTACAGACCAAATTCAGACCTGTCAGGAGGTCTGCAGGTTTTTCCAGAGCAACAAGACCTATTAAACTGCAGATAAGAGGTTGACAGAAAAATGCCCTGAAAGGCAATTAGACTCTCTTACTTTGTGGGGTGTCCAGCAGCAGTTATCAAGCTCTGTAGCAGGCAGTGCTGCTGAGACTGAACCAGGGAGATAAGTCACCAGATCAGCCCAGTTAATTATCATGGCCCTGCAGTAGCTTTTTGTCAAAGTCAAGAAGATTTAATTCAACATGCCAAAACCCCCTTTTTATGTCAAAGAACATCTATCCTGACCTGGAGGGATGGTAGGAAAGGGAAAGATATTTTTTCAATTAAAAAAAAAAAAAGCCAACCACATATACACAAAGCAAAATACTTTCTGTGTGAATTGAACAGCTCCTAAGAGACATCTTGGAGCAGCAAGGGAGCTGGGTAATCTTTATTAAGGGAATTCTTCAGAGATCGAAGCTTTGCTTTGGTTGCCGGCTGCCTCCTGGGGAGAGAAAACACTACGGAAATGAAATATGACCTTGCAGTGTTGTGGCAGAGTATTTCCAGTCCTTTGCCTTGTCCGTGTGAGTAACCCCTGCTGGGGTAAGGAGCCCCTTTCAATGGTTACCTGCATGGCAGTGCTTCATCGCACCGCACTCTTACCGAACACGCACAGACCTGGAAGCTCTAACAAAACTCTTTGTCCCAAGATTTGGAGGATGTAACCAACCTCTAGTATCTGCTCAGGGCATCAGAAATTCTTCAAAGCCTGAGTTTTGAGACCCACTCCCTCCCCAGCCACTCCTGCACAGCATGTCCTCCCAGAGCAGGCACCCACGGGGAGAAGGGTGTCACCCCGGCCAGCCCGTGCCGGTGCCGCAGAGCTAACCCCGGCGCTGCAGCGTGCCCTGCCCGTCCTCTGCCAGGGCAGCGGGGAACTGCGGTACCCAGCCCCGGCACGGGCGGAAACCCCTGCCAGCACACCTCTCCATCCTTCCCCCCCAGATGCAGTCGTTTTCAGCAATCTCGTTTTCTTTTTTTTTTTTTCTTTTTTCCTAAATCTTGTCTAAAATAATTAAAGGGGTAAAGTATTCCCCAAATAAAAATATCAACAATATCTGAGCTTCCCCACTTTAATCTGCACCCCCCCTGCAAGCCAAGACCCTCCTATTAGCACTGCGCTGGGGTGTGATTTCATTAAATGAATAGTTGATTATAGAGTAATTACAACCTTCCCTGGGCTGCTGCTTTTTTTCTGTTTGTTTTAATTTCATATTTTTTTTTGTTCCTGCCTTGTTCCACCATGGTCTGTTCATTCCCAATCACAGATTTTTCCCCCCCTTGGTGAAGGGAGGGCTAGATAACACTCAGGTGTAATTCCTGCCCCAGCCACGTGCAATTTGGTACAGAATGAGTAAATGTGCCTGTAATTTCGCCTTCATTGCGGCGCAGCCGTCTACCGCCTGGATGGCGGCACCGTGATACTGTTACCTGTTTATCTCCCGGAGGTACAAGCACTGCTGGCAAGCCCCTGCCCATCGCTGTTTACGTGCAAGGAGTTAATACGCTAGCGTTACAGTGCCCTTGGTGAAACCGTAATTAGGCAACGGCTTTATTGTACTGCTTGTGAGCATTCCCTGACAGCACAGCCACTGGGTGCTTTCCAAACTGCCACAGTTTCAGGCCCCAACCTGAAATTCTCATTTAGGGGAGGACTTTTACTGTTGCTAATCCCTCAAGTACCTCTCTGAGGTCCTGGTTTGCGTGGGCGGGGGGGTGGTGGTGCCAGAGCATGGGGCTGGACTGGGCAGGGCTGGCAAATGCCAGGGTGAGCTTCTCCACTCCGTCGGCTGTGTGAAGTCAGGACAAGGCACCGGAGGTGTACGGCAATGCTGGTGGGCTGAGCCGGCAGGGCAGAGGGTGCAGTGCCCTGGCAGTGGAGGTCCAAGCAGCCTGCTGGCCCCGGGAGACGTGGGCTCAGGGGCTCGGCCTCCAGCAGCGCCGGTGCCAACGGGTGAGGGCTGCAGGAAAGGAGGAGAGGCTGAACAGCAATGCCCTTTTTGTCAGGGGAGCTATTTTAAACCATCTTCTTTGTGGGTAGCCCTTCTGGCTCCCAAGACTGTCTGAGGCAGAGGTGTAGAAAATGTTGGAGGGCAGAACATCAGAGCAGCACTCCAGGAGGACAAAGACAGTCTGTCTGTGCCGGAGCACAGCCTTTCACAGGACTAAGAGGCACACTCACACTTGCTCAACTGAGACTAAAGATACAAACATATCCAAGGCTCCTGTAGCTACCTCAGAGCTCCTGTTATTTAGGCTTTGGGATTTTTGTTTCTCCTCCAACAGCAGACACCCCTCTGCTTGCACACTCTCCATGCAAGCCACGGAAAGCTGCATGGCCGTGGAAGACATCAGCTCACAAGATTCTAATAAAGCAGCACTGACTGCTCCAAACTACAGCTTTTAGGGCTACTCAGATGTTAGATGGGCAGAGAATAAGCATTTAAGAAGAGTCATTGGCAAGAAGAGGGTCACTAAATCTGTTGTCTACAGTGATGGGGAGGAGGAAAGCCAAGAGCAAGGCAGGGACAGACAGCATCCGGCGGGACCGTGGACAGCCCTGTAGTCTCAGGGGTTGCCTAGTCTTGGTGAAGCACCTCTGTCTCCTTACCAGGGCTGATGCCACCAACTGGGCACCTAACAGCCCCTGGCCAGGGCTGGAGATCTCTCCTGGCTGGAAACAAGGGCTGGGAAGTTGGAGAGAAAGGGCAGACCTGAGCACTTGAGGGGCAGGAGGGCTGCAACCCCACAGTGCTGCCCAGGGAGCCCAGTCCCTGTGTCCCTGGGGATGCCCACACCGATGGGACATCTGCTTCCCCGTGGCCACACTGGGTGCTGTATGCATTGACACAGGGCATGGGACCTTCACGTGTGTTGTAGTTCAGCTTCAGCCACAGCCGACCTCGTGGCAAGCTAATTTCCAGCTTCCAAAAGCCTGCCAGCCTGAGTTTCCTTTGAGCATTCACTTGTAGCAGTGCCTTACATGTCTGGCATATGGGTAACGTGCCTGGCTGTCCTGATAAAATATGTCAATGCCTTCCCATCTTCAGCAGAGACCAAAGGCATTTTCAGCGTAAGGCAGAGCTGCAGCAACTTCTGCCTAAACTAACATTTCATTTCCTTGCTACAGCTCACTTCTATTGTCATCACTTTCATGCCTCTAATTAACTTGCATCTGTTTCGTGTTTGAAGTTTATAACACTTGCCCACTTTGGCTACAGTAGTTTATAACCCAGCGCTAAACATATGTTTATGTTTACTGCACACCAGCTCTGAATCCTCTGACCTAGCATTGTATCAGTTCATTATGCCATTAATGGAGAGCCTCTGAGACAGGGCTGAAGCCTTCAGCGGCAATAAATCGGGGAATCGTTTGGAGATGGTTGAAGAGAGGTGGCCAGTGAGGACATGCTTGACCTGACGTCCAGAGGTGTTGAGCACTTGCCACCCACCCTGTAACCACTGGGATTTTTAGCACCTCCAAACATGAAACCACAACAGCTTTCAGCAAAACTGTTGTGTGGATCTCAGAGAAGACACTTAAATCCTGTGCCCTCTTGGCATCAGAAACCCTCAGCACGTCCTACCTACCTACCTTTGACTTTGTATTGGGGCTAATGAGATCTTCAAAAGTGTTACACATGGCCGGGAGGGAGGGGGTGGTTCTGTAATGTACCATATTACATACATACTGTATAGCATATTGCTAAATAATACTTACCCCCTGCCATAGCTGTCAGGTAACAGGCTGGTGTTCTGGCACCAGCTGAGGTGAATATTAAAGTCCAGTTGGCCATTCAGACCAGTTTTACATTCATGAGCATCAGTGGAGCTACTTCTATTTTCCACCAGACGTGATAAATCTTGCCAACCTCTGGGTGACGTAAGCACACCGCCTCTTCATAGCCTGAGCCATTAAGGTGATGCCTAGATAAATGTGTTTATTTTTCATGCAGATAACAGGATGCTCCTTAGAGCTAATAAGGGTGTACTTTCTCTTGCATTGCTATTATCTCCCTCATTGAGAACCGTAATTAGCATCATTGATTGTTTGTGTAGTTTTCCTTCTAATTGTTTTTTTTTATGCTATGGTTGACTGAAACTGCAATGTGCGTTAAGTCAATACAGGAAAAGTTATGTTTGATCTCTGTCTTTACACTGTTTGGACTGATCTTCCCAGGAAACGTGCGTAAGCTGTTCCTGTGACGCACCACAATACTTTACACCGTACATCCAATTTAAAAGGGACAACCGTACATTTTCCATCCAACAAAAATACCCACTCTGCTAATATTATCCCCAAACACTTGAATTAGCTGCTCCCACTTCTCTCATGGTTTCTTGATGGGGATATACAACCAAATTCTGAGGTTCTTGCTGGGGCGAGTTTCTATCACCAAACCAAAGGGCGGGTGGCATGCAGCTCCCATCTGGGGACCCGGCGACGAAAGGGCCTTCCCCTCGCTCTCCCTCTGCACAGGCATTGCTCTCGAGAGGTGGTTTCACACAGGACATTTTCTGCAAGCATGTGATCTCTTGCTGCCAATTAAGAATGTTAGAAGAGTCTTCCTGTTATTGATTACATACAGCGAGGATTAAATAAAACCACAGACAGCCATGACGCATAAGGAAATGCCCACTCGTAGAGCCTGAAATGCAGAGATCAGTGTTGTCTTGCTGAAGTCAGTGCCACAAAGCTGGCCTGCAGCAAGCTATCTGACCAAGCATCTCCAGGACTGCTGTTCTTCCTGTTCAGGAGAAAGCATCAGTTTATATCCGTCTATGGTCAGCCATTTCTTTCAGATAACAAGAGCTACACAAATACTAGATTTACAGTAATAAAATCTGTACAGCAAATTGGCCTGAAAGTAAAAACCTTTGCACAGCTTTTATTCTTTTTTTCTGGCTTCCATACACCCACGTAGGTGTGGGCACACGCTGACAGAGACATGCAGTGAAAAGCCTCTCCTTTTCAAACTGTCTCTGAGGGGCAGAGCCATCCCCAGCATGGGAACCATTGCAGAAGGACATCAGCACCCTCAGAGTGTGGCTGGAAGAGGCGTCAGGTCCTTCAGCATCCCCCTGCAGAAAGGGCCGTCACGAACACCAGACCAGGCCAGTCAAGGACAATCCAACCCAAAGCTTCCCCTCTGTCCTGGCCGTGTGCGTTACACTTGGACTGCTTTTCTGTAAGAAGCAAGCTGGAAAAGAGTCACTCCACTTTTTGCCACGTCCATCTGCATTACTTCCTAACCTATTAGAAATCTGGAACAGGGAAAGATTTCTTACTTCTTTTGTTTCACTTTTCTCTCATCCTGTTGAATAGGGAATACCCAGACTCTTCCCTAATTTGGCAGAAATTCAGTTCACCTAGTCTCAAAACTTCAGAGCAGAGATGAACCCATTAAGCCCATTACCATTTGTCCTAGCAACGAATTGGTATATGGAAACATGAAGAAAACAATTTTTAATTACTTTTTCCATTATCTAGTTCTCACTTGCTGCCATTTCCCGTTTGCCTAGTCCAGCTTCTTTATTCTCCTTGTGTCTGGCCCATAGCAATTATCTCGATATCTAGGAAAAAGCATTAGGTTTTCAGATCTCAAGCTCCATTTTGACAAAGGCTTTGCAATCCAGAGACACTATGGGGAGCGGATTAAACTTCCATCTGTTTGCCTTGAGGGGGCAAAGCAGAGAAATCAGAGAGAGGTTTCAAAAGAAAGTGCTTATGTGATAACACTGCGCACTCACCAGGCAGGAAAGTCTCAGGTAAGACAGAATAGAATAGAATAGAATAGAATCATTAAGGTTGGAAGTGACCTCAAGGATCATCTAGTCCAACCATCCCCCCACAGATGTGCTTGGGAGTCATCGCAGTCATCGACTGGAGCAGATTCTTAAAAATTCACTTTACACACAGCAGGCTGGAAAGATGCCTTTAGATCCCTCCCTCCAGAGTGCCTGATTGCCTCTCTAGACCGTCTGCAGCTACAATTTTTCAGCCAGGAGTGAGGAAGTGGCCCAATCCTCCACGCAGCTGAAGCACAAACTGAAGCACCAGCGCAGCATCACCCACAGGCAGAAGAGAGAGCCCGCGGAGGAGCAATCCCATCCCTCTGTACAGGTGAGCATCCCATAGCACAACAGGGGCAGAAGCGGTGGTAGGACCACCACTGGGTCCCCTGCAGCACCCCAATCCTTGGGCCACTGTCCCCAAGGAGAGGGGGTGCAGGAGCTGCTGCGGTCTGGCCCCCGCACCGCGCGCTGGCACTGACCCTTCTGGGGACAGAGCTGAGTGCGGCCGTGACTCATCAGCCTCCACTTCCCCACCAGCGGCTGGTGACTAATTGTATTTACTCCCATTCTCCGTGTTTTGGGGAGAACAAACATAAACAGGCTTAGCAGTAATTGTTGCTATGTCTCTACTGTTTCCTCCTTCGGCCAAGTAGGGGGTTTCCCACACACACATAGTTTTAGAGCAGCATTTTAAGTCTTTTTTTCTTATTTTTAAGAAATAGTGTGAACATTTCTTGGCTGGTGGGAAAAGAAGGACGGAAACTCCAAGGAGTCATTTCTGATTTTCTGCAGACTCTGAGGAAAAGTTTCTCTAACTTGTCTACAGAAGAGGACTGGTCTGCTCTGGGCAGCAAACATTGCCACAGTGCAAAGCAGAATGCTTCCCAGTGCCCTGGAGAAGACCTCATCGGCTCTGGAAAGATCAGCTGTAAGGACGACATCTCTAAGCACATGGCTCAGAAACACAGCACCCTTGGAAGCACGTCTCCTGACAGGAACATCAAGCATCTCGAAAGCTGGTCTGGAGGACTAGCTCCTGTCACACGGCTTTGCCTGGGAAGCAGTTATGTTTCTACGTACCCACAGGCCTATGGTCCCTTGCACACAACTGTACATACGCAAGTATCTTTGCGCATAGATATATGTAGTGAGAATTGCAGCTCATGTCTGGAATGGATGTGAAAAGTTCTTGGGAGGCGAAGTCTTCTCCCTGCCTGGAGAATACATGGATTGGCCAGAGGGTACAGGGAGAAAAGCAAATGATGAGTGTGCAGCCAACTGGACAGGGCACTCAGATAACTCAGGTTCTATTTAATATGTTATTAATTATATAAAACAGTTACACAATTATAAAATAACTTGCATAGTACCGATATCTAAATTAATCACATAATTCCAGCCTCAGTCAGAAGTCTCAGATTATTTTATTTATAAATTTTATAAACACATATTTTTATGTATTTAGAATATGTATAACCCAAAGCTCAGCAAATAGGATGCTTTCCTGAGGGAAGGGAGACCTTTGGCCAAGTTTTCACTGATGCAAAACCCAGAGGATTGTTTCATGACAGTACCGACAGTGCCCCGGCAAGGCAACCCAGCCCAGGCTGGTCCGGAGCACAGGCTGCCGGTCTCTGCAGCCCGCAGTTGGGCATTTAATTCCAAGTTTAAGCTCATCTCTGTGCTCTGCCTGCAAGCTGGCCTGTTTAAGGAGCTGAAATCTTGCTGCGAGAAACCTGCCTAATTTTGTAGAGCATCCTGATAGCCTTGATAATACTGTCACCCTCTTTACACACCATAAGGGGCTTACTTATTACTACAAGTACAGTTGTGACTATTTTCAGGGAAGAAAATAGATTTTGTGTGCTCTGATCTTCCTTTTGTGCTAAATCCTTCCACTTTGGCCCAGGCAAAAACTCTCAGTGACTTTATCTGGCAGGACTCTACCATCCTGGTCTGAAACCAAGCATTTTGTGGCAATTACTCTCCAATTGCTGCTATTCAACCATACCAGCTTTATAGAAAGCTGTTGGGAAAAAAATCCCCAAAATCAAGAAAAAGTAGGGTTAGTATCTGTAAGTCCAGGTGGGCAACTCTTACTCAAAGGAGGAAAACGGCCCGTCATGGAGAAAATCAGTGGGATGAGATAGTTAAGTGAAGACTGGAAACTATACCCGTACATTGCGTTTCTGATTAATTTTCATTGAATCATATAGGTAGCAGATCCCTGTAGTTTTGCTGTTGGATGTTTCTATCAAATCCCCAGAAAGCATCCCCAGCTGTGACTAAGCAGACCCCAGGCCGCCGGTCCTGCAGCAGTGCTTCCCTCCAAAGCAGACGGCTCAGGAATCCCAATACTGGCAACTACTTACTTACAAATTTGTCGTGTCACAAAATACTCTGGCAACTATTTGGGAGCAAACAGTTCCCAGGGTATTTCATAACTCATTACAGATTTGCAAACCGTTCATGAGTGATCAGATATCAATACGTAGGTAGGGTGCAGCACCAGAAGAGATCCACTGTTTTGATGAGAGATCAGCCACGTGCAGCGGGCACCTGCTCGGTGCTGTACTCAGTACTGTTACGTCAGGATCATCGACTGCCATTTAAAAACAGGAAATGTCATTGAATATTTGGCCGTGGCTTGAAGATTACTGGGCCATTATAATCTGCTTGCTAAGATGCTGATAGGAGAAAGCTGAACGCCTCCCGCATGCGAGGAGACACTCTGCCAGTACAAAGAGCTCCCGGAGCCCTCGGAGCAGCGGGTGTGCTGGCTCCAGCACACACGCAGCCCCAAGGTGGAGCAGACTGTTTTTCTCGTACCATGTACATAACACTCCACCCAAGCCTCCCTGTGTAAATAGAAAATAAAGTCAAATTATGCCAGTAAAGAGTGGATTGCACTGGTCACCGGGAGTGCTTGTGTATGTTCAGCCATAATCGACGATAAGGTGCGTGCCATAAAATGCCTCCTGGAGGCAGCTTGGCTGGAAGCTGCAAGATGCCAGCAGAACCACCAGCATTTCACTTCACCCCATGGGGACAGCCAGGGAGGGACTGAGGAAAGGGTCGGAGCTGCTTGGGACCGCAGAAGTCCCCAGGGCCAAGGGGGTCCCTCTCTCCTGCAGGAGAAAGACAGGAGTGTCGATTGCCACCAGCAGATAGAAGGGGACGAAGTTCGTTTCAAAGAGGTAAAGGGTAACAACCTTTTCACAGACAAACTGTCCTGCAGTCAGTAAAGCACAGCAGTAATCAGGGCACAGATAACAGAGCATATACTGAAGACAAAGACTACAGAACCCCACAACCAATCCATCCTGCAGCAAGAAGCTGCTGTAAAGCAGTTTTAACGCAAGCTTAGAAACGCAATTAGAAATGCAATGCTTTCACTTAGGATACTTTTAAGAACAAAAATTTGCGGCACATTTCATTGGCATTAAAATAAATAAAAAAACATCCGAGCAGGTCCCAAATTTGGTGCATTTCTTACAAACAAAAAGAAGAATAATTTATTTCTGTCATCCGTCAATGCAGAAAAAAATGTTGCCAGCTTCTGATACAAAAGCTACACAAAATCTCACTTCCAAGCGAGTTGGTTTTATACTTTTTATTTATGAAGAGGAAGTCCCCAGCGTCTGGACCTGTGCCGTCCCGAGGTGAGGCTGCTTGTCAGTGGAGGCTGGCAGAGGCCAGCTCCGCTCACCCCCCTGGGAGTTCATCATGGGGGGACCACGCTCCCACCTTCCCTCCCGCTGGCGAGGACGCGGGTGGAATTGGGTTTGACGAAATATAGTTGTGGCTGTCCTTTACAGTCCCCCTCGGGAAAAAAAAAAATCAAATAAGGGAAAGGTTATTGCAGACTGATAACAGCTAGGGAGGCTGGGCACGGTACCTGTTGCCAGGGAGAGTTTGCTCCAGCACGGGCAGGGCCCCCTGCGCCTCCGGCCCGCGGGGAGAGGTCAGGGAAAGGCATCCAGGGGAGGGAGGGAGCTGGAGAGGAGCACCCCTGCTAGATGAGGAGCTGAGGAGAGATTGCAGCCAGCCAGGCCGGGAGCCCAGGTGGTCGGGGAGCAAGATTTGAGGAGGGGGTTTTGTGGGAAAAACCATTGCACGTGTTCATGTAATTAAAACTGTTGTCGTCACGCCTATGCGCGGAGGAGGTGAATTATGGCTGAACACGCAGCTTTGGGCACTTGGTAACTTTTGAGAGCTGCTCTTCTGCAGGCTTAGCAATCATGTTGTGTGCAAAATTTCTTGTGTGCAAAATAACAGCAGGCCGCAGGTGATGGAAACTTTTTGCGGGGAGCAAGGGAGAAGAGCGATCCTGCCAGCAGGGAGACTGCTGCAGAAGTACCCGCGCCTCTGCACTGGCCGCTTTATGCTGCTCTCGCTTGCGCCATGAGCACGCTCAGGAGAGAGCGTGGGGCCGGAGAGGTGGGAGGATAGAAACGCATCACCCCGCCGGCTGGGAACCCGTCGCATAAAGCCGCAGCTTAGGCTGGGGCTCACATGCCAGCGTGGTGCCTGTAGGCACGGGGCAGGGGTGGTGCGGACTTACCGGGGGCATTGTTTGGGCCTTGGGAAGCTAAGCCAGCTGTGACTTAAAAGCCTTGAAAACAGGCCCCCTCCTGAGCACAGTCTCACCATGCAGCAGACCAAGCCTGGCACCCCGGCAGCACAACCCCCCTTTTCCTTCGCACTGTCGGGGTGCTGCTCCCCACAGCACCTGCGGGAAGAACAGGCTGCACCCCAGGACAAGGCTCCTGAACTGGCTGAGAGGCTGCCCCTGATGAACACACACGGGGGGAGTGAAGGCCCACGCTGGACACAATTTGGGGTGCAAATTAGCATTAATTTGCAGCATTAATTTTCAGTGCCCTCCACCAGACTGTGACAAAGTGAATGCCATGGCAGGAGGGACCCTCCCCGAACCTGCTGTGGCCCCCCCCAGCAACGGGCCCACTGCGACCGCAGGTGCCCAGCGTGGAGCTCAGCAAAACCCCGCCAGCCACCGTGACCAAACACCCTCCCTAGGACCGGAGTGAATTATGCACATCCTTAAGTATTTGCAGGATAGAGGCCTTAGTTCACTGGGTTAAAATACCAGAACAATATAAAACACCTCTGCCTCTGGAACCCACTGCACTTCATAAAAATCCTAGGGACCCTGCTGGAGCTAAGCCATTGTTGATAGCCATAAAAAATTGGTTAATAAATCTTCTTCCACCAATGAAATAGCTACTTCACAGCCAGAACTAAACAAATTGAGCATTTCAAAGCAACCTGCTTGACACAAGCCCTGATTTGCACACCAATACAAGCATCCCCACTGCCCAGCCTGGGCAGGACCCCGAGCCCCACCGTTCATCCCTCCCCGCCGTCACAGCCGAGTGCCAGGGGGAGATTTATTGCACCAATATTTTCCTCCCAAGTGACAGGAAGGGGATTTGTCTCTGCAACCCAAAGGCTTTTAGGGTGAAACAATCCCGAAAGCAGAGACCAGCCCAGTGCACGGCGGCCACGCTGGCTACCTGCATGGGCACTGCTCGGCTGACGGTCCCCCATCATCTCAGCCTCTGCCACCAACAGACACTAAAAGTTTCACAATGCGGGTTTTACCTTTTTTGGTTGCCCTCCTTTTAGAAGTGGAAATGCAATTAAACAAAAGGCAAGTGCTCATTTTCCCGCTGCTCCATGGACACTGTTCTGACAGTTTAATCTAAGAGGTGAAAAAGCAATTAAAGAGGCTGCTCTGTCAGTCTCAAGTCAGTATTTCTTAAATACAGCTGGTAGCCAAGATGAGGGAAATAATACGTTTCACTAGATTTTCACAACTGCACAGCCATTGATGTATTATAATAGCGTGATAACTAGAAAGAGAAAAAATACTTTAACATTCCAGTTCTAATAAAAACTTCTTTAAAAAGAAAGTCTCACCCTGAATTCTTGCCAGCATCTTTTTCTACGAAGTCAGGGCTGACTTGTTCACTTCCCTCCTGCCTACAGCGAAGAGCGGGGCTGAGCTGTGGGACAGGACCTGCTTCCAGGCAGAAATGTTCAGTGAAAAGTTGCATCTGACTCTCGATGTTTCAACAGAACTATTTGCTTAAATGAATGTTGTATATTTTCTTCGCGAATCACACAGGGGAAGAAGCAACACATTTTTAGGCCCTTTTAGCAACTTGAAAACAGTGATGAGCAAGTCCTAAATTTTTCAAAGCCATTTGATTTGGGGCTCAGATTTCCTGATAACTTGTTAGGATTTGGGTTTGCAAGACAGGTGTTTGGCATTTCTAACTCCCTGCTCCCTTTAGGAGACATCAAACCGAGCATTAAACTCCTACGGTCTTCAAAGTTCAAGTCAAGGTGGTTTTTGTTTTGCTTTTCCCCCTGAAGGTCAGCTCAGGATTGAATCCTTTTGTCAAGGTTGGCTGGAGAGCAGGCGGCTCTGTTAATCTGCAGGCACTGCGGCTCCCTCCTGGCTTCCTTCCCTTGCAGTTTGTTTTACTTCAGGATTCACCCCCTGGGATTATAAAGGCTGCAGACAAGGGTTAAAGGTGAAACAAAGAAAAGGAGGTTGGCTGTTTATTTAGAGGGAGCCAGAATTCATAATGTTGGAGACACTGGGCCCCTCCCAAGAGATAACCGTCATTTTACAGCACCTCTCCACATCCTTTTTTTTTTTTTTTTAGAAATAAAATACTGTGACAGATCCTAAATACCATTTCCCAGAGTAATTCCTAGAACCAAAACAAGGAAGTTTTTTCCTGCAATGTGACCAGCCACTGGAACAAAACAAATACGCTTCATTGATCTCCATGTAGGAAAGCATCTGAAAAAAAGAAATAAAGACAATTTTGCCTCCTTCAGAGATTTCCTTCTTTTATTCATTCAACTTGTACCTTATTATGGAGGACTTTTTTTGACCATAGATCTTTTTCCCTTGGGAGATAATCTTCTTATCCTCCTCCTTTTCAATGGGGAGGCCAAATTTTTCTTGCCTTTATTCATTGTGGAACCCCACTGATCTGGAGCTAACAGGCACATCCCATCCCACACAGGCAGCCCAGTGAAACACTTTGTTCATACTTCAACAATCACGACCGCAGCAAGGAGCGGTGCAGATGCATCCATTACACCCAAGGAAAAACCTTGCTCTTTCCCAGGCTTTTCTGGGTGTTTGCCCTCCAGGGCAGCATCCACTTGCAATAAGATAGCAAGATTTACAACGGAGCAAGTGGTTGTACAACAACAAAAACTGGATTCCAGGGTCCTGATAAGAGAAGGTAAGCCGGCCTGCGACCAGAGCCTGGCCAGTCACCCGACCACTAATCCGGGGTGAATCTGCTGGCGTCAGTGGCTTTATGCTAAACACACACTGGGGTGAAAAATGAGAGTCGCAGCTCAGCGCCGGCAGCCCAGCTCCGGCACTCTGCTACCAGAAGCGGCTGCTTACTTTCAAGCTCTCCGCACAGCCTGTAATCACCCAAGATTGAAACCAGATTTACAAGCTCTTTAGAGGAGGAGAAGTTTGTGATTTCCAAAGCAGACACATTCGGTATTTCAGAAAAAGGTCAAGCCCCCTGTGGAGTAAGGGGGTTTTAATAGAATCAGTTCAGCAGGAGTTAAGAGGAGACATACCAACCCAGCGCTCGCAAAGCCAGGAGAAGCAGACCTAAGAAAAGCCACAACCATTATTGTTTTGAGGAAAGAATCAGGGAAAGAGAGAGGCACGGGAGACGCTAAATTACATCTTGGACGTTTGACTTCATTTATTCAGTCCGAGACTTTCTGGGTTAGAAACAGAGAGGGTTGTCCTTAAGCTCCATGGCTGCAGTGGTTTCAAAGAAAGGAGTGTTTGTTATTGTCTGCGAGGGAAATCTGAGAGTGCGTAGCACAATGACAAATCCAGGCTCCCAAGTGAAATGCACTTTACAAGCATAGGCACCGCTTACCACCTCACCTCTTCAGCCTCCAGCCAGGCTCTTCACCTACTACTAATATTTGTTCCCGGCCTCACTAGGTCACACGTTGCGGGTGTCCGGGACTGCCTTGTTCCACACCAGTACAGCACCCAGGAGCTGGGAAGCCCATGGAACATCGCTAAGGCCCCTCTTTGTCACAGGAACACAGGTTTTCTAAGCAGCAGCATGGACAGCTGCTGTGGCTGAGGTCTGCAGGCGATATAAGCGGCTACTACAGCGGCTACTTAGGCAGATACTTCCAGCCACTACAGGCACTTACTACTGATGCAGATGGCTACCGCTTGCTCCGACCCCTCCGCTGCGGACTCGGCAGACAGCTACAGCGAAAAGATCTGGGGCTCATTCCATAACTCACATAGCTGCTGCCAGACAGACACCAGAGCTCATAATATAGTTTCCTGAATATATGGGCTTTAAAATAAATTGGAAATCCAGGCTTCATCCTTAGAAAACCCACAGCCTAAAAATTTCCAGGCTGTATCAGCTACCCCACCTAAACTATACGAACCGCACCAGGTAAAAACCAGAACAGCCCCAGGAGATGGCAGCTGCTAACCCGAGCACTGTCCTGAGCAACTCCTGTGGCCCTGCTCCCAGGGCTGCAGGGGAAGGAAAACAATCTCTTTTCTTCTTTAAAGCATCTCCACAGCAAGGGGCCAATTAGAGCATCCTGGTCTCACTAGCCTTTTAACAGCTAAGCATAAATAGGCCCTCACGTATCCAAATCAGCAGCAAATGAGCAGTCACAGGATGCCTAAATGGCTATACCTGCTCCCTCAGATTTCTGGAGAAAGTACTTGAAAGGTTTAGCCACCAGTTCTTCCAACTTGTCTAATCATCCTAACTACTGGTGCAGCTATGTCTGACAGATACTATTTCAGGTTTAGTCTCTTTGAGCACAAAGTTCCCAGCCAGTCATTCCCAAAAATAATACGCTTGGCAGAGCAAGCGACTGCCCTAGACTTCCAGATCAGTGCAAAGGAAGGGCAGAGCTCTTAGAGGAAAGCAGCACTTTGAAAGGTCAGCCAGACGACCACAGGCCAGATTCCAACAGCAGTTGCAGCCACATGATTTCTTAAACTTTAGCAGCATTAAAAGCAACTTTTCAGGCACTCTGAGAAAACAAGAAGCATCAGCAACTGGAGATACACAGATGAAATTAATCCTTCTAAACTACACTTTAAAATTGCAGACATGGGCACAGCAGGACCTTGGCATTCCCAAGGCTCCCCCTGCACTTGGCTGGTATGAGTGTTAAAGCGTATGGGCAAGTTTGCAATAGCAATACCTCTGCTTGCACAACCGTGACCAACTTATCTTCAACAAGCCTACCATGTAGTTTAAGTGCACTTTCAGGAACAGCAGCTTGTGAGTTAGAGGGGCAGGTTTCCCTTGTTTACATCCATCCGCATTTCAGGCTACATATCCCAAAGCAATCTACCGCAGTAAGCAGTACCTGAGATCTGAGCACTGCTGCAAGGCTATTGTAACCTATTTGTGCCATCCCCTTTCACTAGCAGCAGCAGGAGGGGCTCAGATTTACAGCCAGAAGCTTTTCTAGAGCTATTTAAAATATACATGAATACTACATCCCACAGCAGCATTTTGAACCTCTTTCACCATGAGGTGGCATCTGCCTTAGCAGGTCTGCTTTAATTATTGCAAAGTCTGCTAAAACAAGAAAAATAAAGCTCCCTTGGATAATCCAGAGGTTTTGTTTGGTTTCAGCAACTAGACATTGAATAAATAAAGCAACCAAATGAAGCCAACTAGCTGAAGAAGCAATAACTAAGTGTACAAACACTGGCAGAACAGAAAAGCCACCTATGCAAGAACAGCATAAAGGAATAGCAAGAGATTAAAGCAAGTCTGCTGTTGATTCTTCAGGCCCACAGAGAAGCAGCAGTGTGTGATACTGAGTTACACTGTAGAAGTGTAGAGGCAGATGTTTCTACTGTGCCCAGAGGGCTTATCAGCAGAAATACACACAGCAAAATAGAACTTGTGGTTTTGGGGTTTCCCTCCCCTTCCCCCCAAAAAAGGTTGGGAGTAAGAGGTACAAATGGAAAAAGAAAAATTACAAAAAAAGATTTGAGACAAGGGAGGAATATCAGCTGTATAGAATTAGAAGTCACTTTCTGATGTGTTTTGCACAGATTAAGAGCAGAAGTAGTTACCACAAAGCTGCAAAAGAATTCACTCAGGTAGTGAGCAAAATGCAATAGCTAAGAATTGAGGATGTGGGTTCACTGCTACGTGAAGTATTAAACAATAAAGCTGCCACCTTTATTCTGGAATAACCACCTAATTTACCTCAACAAGAAGGAAAAGAGATTCTGTTTTCAGAATCTAATTGTTACACACAGCATTACCATACCTGCCACCCCCCAAAAAATTGTTTTGGAAAACAAAGTCACAAGCAAGTTTCAGACAAAATATATATATTTAAAAAAATCTTTACAATAAGTCAAGAAACATAGGAGCTTGCATACAGTTTATTATAATAACTCAGTTCTCAGCTCCCTACACTTCTGATAACCCTGGTGACAGTGTTTACAACTTCTAATTTTTGCTTTCATAACTTTAAAGCAAACAATACATTTGAGTGTATTTTACTCTGTGCAAATAAGTCAACTTTTGGAATCCTTCAGAAGAAATATCCAAGATTCTGTTTGCAGAGGTCCTTTGTTTCTCAAAGATGATTTACGAGAGTTTTTGTTTTAAGATAAAGTGCTCCTGTCCAGCAGAACCCAAAGGCCTTCAAGAGTTCAGAGAGTAAGTTTAGCTCAGATTAAAAAACAATTGGTCATACAAATTCCAGCTTCCCATGTCCGCTGTACATTCCCCAGTGGACTAGCGAAAGAATTTTATCATTGCTGAGGTCCGAATGTCTCATTTTATCACAGGTCATGCAGCAGTTCTCGTGACCAGTCACAGGCACCATGCATTCCAAGTCCAATTTTGCCACCTGCCCTTTTTTCGAATGATGTCCATGAAAACTATAGTGCAAACGGGAGAGCATTTGCTGTCGTTGATCTTGCAGTCTCTTGTTTTCACTCCTGAGCATTCGCAAAGCCAGCATGATAAGGAGCACCAAGATTAGCCCGCCAGCTATAGGAACAGCAATTACAGCTGCCCTGAACCACAGCTCTTTCGACGAGGTCAATTCCTGCACCTTTGTGATGAGATTCCTGCTGCTGTCATGCTGATATCTGCTCCCTTGTCCTGCAAAGGAGAAAGACATGAAGCTTATTTCAGTATCAAGAACTGGTTTGTATATAAGCAACTCCGTTAAACGCCACACCAAGTTCAAGGAGCCATAGCTACACGCTCTGCAGCATCTACAGAAAATACTTCCATGGAGGGAAAAATTAGTTTCTAAGGCTGTTTATAACATGGACTTCCTTAGCCTGCTAGCTGATTTAACTAGGAATGTCACTGCCATTGCTCCTTAGAAGCAGTGTCAAGTTGGCAAGACAGACCTCTAATATTAAAGCAAACAAAAAAGCTACTTGGCTGAGACATCCCCGTATCCATTCACCTGCTTCTCCCTCTGGTGTCTCTACTTACATTAACAACTAAGTCAGTAATAGACAGAGAAAGTCTTGACTGTCACCAGCCTGATGGCCAAAAGAGATTTCACTGAAGCTTCCTCGCCCTACCTGAAGTCTCACTCCTGGAAGGAGACAAAACATCATGTAGTCCTCTGTAATTGCACATATCTTCATGACAGCATTCCAATATGGACATGGTGGTGGTGCCAGAGTGGTTTTGTGCTTGTTTGGCTTGGCAGATATCAGCTGTGCTTGCAATAGAGTCCAAGCAGCCATGAGTAAGCGGGGAATGTGTATTCTGAGGATCAAGCAGTCTGGAGAAGCAGGCGCTAAGCTCGGATTTGCACATATAGCCAGTTGCAACACAGTGTGCAGCATCACAATAGCATCTGATTTCACCTAAAAAATAAAAATCGAGCAAGAAAGGTAAGAATTTGGTCCTTTAAGGACACATCACTAGGTACTCTTATTATCCACAAACATCACACAACCAAACTTGGTGCCAGTTTTGGGGTACTCCTCTAGACTGCAAATCCATGACAGCAGGGGTTGTTTCCTTCCCATCGCTGTACAGTGCCTACTTCCCTGTAACCCTAATCCCTGCAAATGCCTTGGGGCACTTGTTTTTAATTACTAGTACTACAGTCCTTTGAATTAAAGCAAGAACATTTCACTAAAACAGGGATTGGGGGAGGGTGAGGAAGGTCACACTGGCTCCCCCCCCCCCCCCCCCCGGTAA